>OY728139.1:945576982-946176982 GCA_963277665.1 Viscum album | reverse complement strand
ATATTCAGAATATACATATATATAATGGATCTATAAATGGAAAGAAATACACCGTTCATGGAGACGGTAGGCCGTACGTACGCATGAACGTTGTTTTCTTTTCGTTATTGAATTGAGTGGAATTAAGTAGATGACATACATATATATAAACATAAGTCCAGTAGCTTTATAATGTCATATATTTCATGATTACTTATTATATATACTTTATAATCATTCATGAATGGTTAAAGTGGAGAATGAATCTCATCGCGTCGTGGAGATGGTAGTCCGTACGTATGCACGAGCGATGATATCATTCTCATGATTGTGGGACTGTATTGGAGTGTATGTATACTATTTCAGAATCAATATCAATTTATTATAATCATATATAGTTACTCATTACACCATTATACCCATCCAATTAAGGTGGTGGCAGAAAATAGATTACACCACGGTGTGGAGACAGTATTCCGTACGTATGCACGTGCGGTGATTTCCTTTTTCCATAGGATGGATAGAAGGTAAATTAGAGTTGTTTCATATTTATAATAACATATCAGTATATAAGAAATACTGATGTTATTAATTTATCATGAAACAACTAAAGAAGAAGAAGTTGAAGAAGAATGAAATTGAAAAATATCGGTAATGGATATTACCTCTTTTTGACGCGCCTTCACTTAATCTCCACTTAAAAAACTAAGGATGGTCTTTGAAGAATACCAGGACCTCTAGGATGATACTAGGGAAGTGGATAAGAGATTTTGGCAGGGGTTGGACGAGCTTGAATGCTCAAATTGGTGTGAGGAGGAGAGGGAGGAGGTGCCCTTTTATAAGGGAGGAGAGGGGCACCTTAGGAAAATCTCAAAATATTATTTTATATTTAAGGTCAAATTCGGTTTATAATGGTTCCAAAGAGTCTTATTTAGAAGCTAAAGTGGGTATGGGTAGAAATACTCTCATCAAATAGGATTTAGACAAGTTTAGGTTATTATTTTAACCTTATCAATTAGATTTAACTCTAAGTTAAATAATTTAACTTTTACCGTGTCTTTTTGTTTTCTTACACTATATGGTTAATAAACTTACTATATCAAGACAAAAGAACCCCAAGTTGTTTATTATTAATATATATAATCTTATCTAAGTCATGTGGCCGAAACTTATATTTTTATGAATAAAATAACAATTAATAATATAATATTTGTTTTAAAAACTATTTTATGTCAATTTTGACACTATTTGGTACATGATTTTTATGAAGTTCATAACAGAATGATAAGTTCGAACCAAGTTACTTAAATCAACAATAACATGTCATATTAACCTATAAAATTATTTTAAGTCATAAAAAGTCTCAAATTACATTTATTTGGGCATTTATAACATCAATTATGTCAATATTTCATTAATAAGACAATTACTGCATCATCTTTGTGTCATAATAAATGATAATTATTTAATCCCTAAAAATTATAAATAAATATCTATGTTGTAGATAATTGTATTATATTTCTTGAGACTATTCAGGTTCGAAGTTTCATGAAGTTTATCACTAGATTAAAATTATTATACTTATAATATTTAAGAAAGTGACATGTTGTCACATTCTTTGGTTTTGATAATAATTAAATTATTTTCATTGAAAAAATTTAATTAAATGAATCTAATACGACCCTTAGGTGATATGGGTCGACTTTTAGTCATCCAATAGGATTTTGAAATTTGTTAGGGTAATTTTAAAATATTATATTTACCCTTAATTACCCGATTTACCTTTAACTATGGTAAATAAAATTTACCGTAGTTACTATTCATAATTCCCAAAAATAAAAAGTATCTTATTAACATAATTTGGATCCACTGATTCCAAATATGGAATCCATTTTTCCAAATTCAATACACAAAATTTTCAGAAATTAAATTAAAATTAATCCCGTTTTCGAAAGAAAACAGGTTTTTCTTTAAAACATTGCAAAAGATTGAATTGATTTAACCTACAAATTCAAGGTAAAATCAATGCTAATGACATACATTATATTAAATGGTAAAAATATATTCTATTTATACTTTAAAACCATTCAATATTATAATTTAACCACATAAGATATTACGATGAAAAAAGTTGTTTTTAATTAAAATATAGCGTGTTTTTACTATTCATTAAAATATGAAAGTTATCAGAAAAATATCAAATCTTTATCTAATGTAAATTTTTATATACTGATTCAAAAGATAAATTTTATTTTGTCAAATTGAACATATAAACATGTCAAAAACTAGATTTAAAGTGGGTGTTCCATCAAAAGGCGGCAAAACTGCATTTTTTGAAAAATACTTATTTTACCCGAAAAATTTATTTTGTTCTTATACCATGTTCTAGAAATGTGTAAGATGAATAATAATGTTATAAAATTCAAAATTTAGTTAACACTATTCATAACGGCTAGTTCATGACAATATTATAATAATATATCGTTGTTTATTAAACCCCAGTATTGTGTACAACACACGCTATCGAGGAAGGTCGCGATTGCGTGTAATGCAAGACAAGTCAGGGTTGCGTGTTGTGAAAGAATCCTTCATTATTTCATATAACAGAATCCAAAAATATTTCATTTATACATTTAATATATATATATATATATATACTCAATGTTGCGTAGAATAACTATTATCAAAATTGTGTGTAACACGATCCAAGAATAGTGTTGCGTATACTGCAAGCTAATACAGTGTTGTGTATAGCGCAAGGTAATCTTGGTGTAGAATACAACACAAGACATTAATGAAATTAAAATAATATTTTTCATAAAATCTCAGGGTGTTACAAAGTAGGTATTACTATTCATAACGGTTAGTTTGATTGGTTGTGGTGTGTGTTAGAACCCGAAGTTGCGTACAACACACGCTACTGTATTATTCAAAGGAAAGCGTACCGTGGAATCTTGGGATGTTTCATTGTAAATTTTTGATGTCCCTATTCTAAAAAGTAAATTTATTTAGTCAAATTTAATATATAAAAGTTTAAAATATTGGATTTAAAAAGGGTTCACTATTAAAAGTTGTTAAAAGTGAAATACTAAAAATGAATTTGTTCTTACATTATGTATAAGAAACTCATAATATGGATTTTAAAATTATAAGGATTATATAAAGTTTAAAATTTAGTTAATACTATTCATAACCTCTTTTTAACAGCCTGTTTGGTAAGTCATGGTGCGCTTGAACTCGGTGTTTCGTGTAGTGCAAGTTATTGAATTATTTTGAAGAAATAACACACTATGAAATATTGGGGTGTTGCATCGACCCCGAAATCAAAAAAATACCATCCCCACTAGATGATGATAAACTCTAGAGCGCCTTATCACATGGCTTAAACCATCACTGTCTCAATAGATCCTGATCCATGTATATTTGTGATTGACTTTGCAACCTAGGGGTAATCTGTGGAAAAACTATTGGGAATAAACCAAGGGTTCATGATCATATGAACACTACTTAAATATATAAGCGAGTCCTAGAGTAGGAAATAATCCCCACCAAAAGGGTTTGATGAGCCCAAACTCACATCCTCTCTACCAATGGAGTTTTTAAGTGTTGTTGGAAAAATCATCCAACAAGCACCTTCTTTTGGAAAGCAGGTCCATGAATATTGCATAAAAGGGACGTTGGGTGTTTCTAGATCCATGAATAAACCCACTGGAGACCATCATAGGACCTTGTACCCAACATGGGCTGATTAAAAAAACACATGACCCCCCTACAATCTCCCATTGGGATCATGTAAATGTTACACCTCCTTCATAACATAAAAAAGGATATACTGCCCAATCATGGTGGGACCATCTCGCCCAACCAAAACACGGTGCAATGTGAATCAGGTCAAAACAAAAATGGTGAACCCAATGTGATTCCTTAACCTAAGTGGTGTTGTTACCCCATCAAAAGTCATGAAAAATCACCAATCATATATTTGAATATGTGATTTTTCTTTGAAGGGGTTTTGTTGCTTGTATATGTCATATATATATATATTAGGTTTCCAAAGAAACCTTCAGTCCAAATAGAATCTCGACAACTGGCTCAGACACACGCCTTAACATATGCATAGGTTACCCGAAACCTGATGGACATGACTATGTCACCTACCCAGCATCTTTAATGCTGTGTTTCAAACATGCTAATCAAAGAGTACCACCAAAGTGGGGCAGTCCCCACAGTGGAGGTTGCAATGCAGGACCTCCAATTTTTGAAAGGTATCCAACCGCCTCTTCAACCACAACTGGCATACCAACACATCACGACCCTACTAGTCATCTCCAACAACTCTAGGAGAATTTCCTCGAAGCGTGACAATGAGTACCTCACTTATCTCAGGAATATAGATGAGGTCGATACTGATGACTTTATCATAGATGCACAGGAACCCCACTCAAGGAATCATGTTGGAGGATGCCACCTCTAGTGGAATATAAAATGATATCCTCTCTATAAATAGGATCCCATGTCGAGGGAACCATCTGAAGTCTAATGGACATGATTCCCTCAGGTTTCTTTCCGAGGGTGGAAAATTCATAATTAGTAGAAGGATATCACCCTGGTTACTAAGGAGGTGGTTCGCCACATAAATGTGGTAGAATATAATGGGAAAGCATACAATTATGACCCTCCTACTAAAGCCCACCACAAAAATAGGGTGGCACAATATGAGAAAATTCACACTCCTTACAGTGATCGTAGGTCCCACCATACAGACAGAGTGAAAAATTATAGGCTGATGAAAATCTCTACCAATGCGAAAGAATCCCACCATATAAATAGAGCAGCAAACCATGGGCAGTCATATATCATTGTTGATGCATATAAATACCACCAGTCAAATATGATGATAGTATGTAGATAGATACAAATTCATAACTACCACAACAAATCCCACCAGTCAAATACAATGGAAATAAAATATGAGTAGAGTAAAATTCCTATGGATTCAAATCAAGACAGTGAGAAAAATACAACAACTAATGAATAGACGTAAATTCCTACTCGAAAATTCAAATCCCACCAGCAAAATACAGTGTAAACTAGAGATGATATCTAGTGGAAGACTCGTTCCTCTATCTTGGCATAAGAGAACTACCAGTACCCATGGCGACCCAAGGAGGACCAGAGTAGGCCAAAATTCTGCTCCAACATCAGAATGAGAATTCATACCCATTCTATCAAAATAAATAACTCAACACATCTTTACCATGATGTAGGATCAAATGTAAATCCCAAACTATATCCTCTAGAAATGTCAAGATGATATTGTGTCGGCAGAAAAAGAGAAGAGTCGAGACCATGATGCGATCTCCCCCAGGCAGTGTGATTTATCCACTAAATCCGACAATCGGTCTAGAGTAGACCCGCATCCCTGATCTAGTCCAGGAGGGTCAAAAACATATTCCTCAATACAAGGACAACTAGATCAGGAACAAATACTCATTCCAACTGGGGGACATTGGTCCAACGCTGTGGCCACTCCTAGGCATGCATATATCCCTACCAGAACTCAAGATGTTCGTCGACGTATCATGGTGACATCAAGGGAACAAATCAAATAGGTTCATGTACATAAAGTTCATTACCAATAACAAGAATCCCGAGTTTCCTACAATATAGCACAAAAAAATGAAACATGCCAAAAGAAATTAGAAAATGAAGAGAATACCCATGATTCTGCTATACTAGAAGCTCACATTTTTATGCCATAAAATATCTATCAATAGAGGCTCAAGATCCAGTCAGTCCATTACCAAATTATGGAAGTGACAGTAGCAGTTGTGAAGGTCCTATTTGTAATGTCTCTACCAGCAGCTGTGAAGGTTCTGCCTAGAGAACCCACAAGGGCTTACTCTGTGGGCCAGAAACAATCGATCGACAGATCCTAACTCCTGATGCATGTAAGGGTAGCCCTCCCTTTGACCAGAAGATCATACATCAAGATGGTCCTCCTCTTTCTGTAGTCTACCTGTTGATTCCAAAATATGGGGGGGGGGAGAAGAAGACACAAACTTGAGGGCTTCCCCATGAAGCCCCTTCGCGGAGCCCCTGGCACTGTGGTGCCACACGAAGCAGAGAGGCGGTGATGCTCCACGAACCCCTTTGATGTTCGTGACTCACCGCGAATCCAGGAGGCAGTGATGCTCTACGAACCCCTTTGACATTTGTGACCGGCCACGAATCCAGAAGGCAGTGATGCTCCGTGAACCCCTTCGACGTTCGTGACCCACCGAGAAGCCATGAGGCGATGATGCTCCGCAAACCCCTTTGACGTTCACAAACCCTACGTGAAGCTAAGAGGTGTGGATGCTCCACGAACCCCTTTGACGTTCGCAAACCCCCATGAAGCCAGGACGAGGTGATGCTCCACGAACGCATTTGACGTTCGCGACCCACCGCGAAGATAACTCTTGCTTCAGGCCGAGTGAACATTGCTTCATGATGCCTCTCCCCTATAAATACTGGCCCCACCCAAGTCCAGAAGGTGTACAATCCAACCTTTCAACTTCCCACCTCCCAAATCATGAAACACCCTTCTGCTCTATGAACAATGAGCTGTGCGAGGTACTTCTGCTCTGTAAAGTGCCTCCCCTTTGTCTCGTTTTGATCCCCTATTTCAAGAGGGATTCCTTTCATGGAGCCTAAGGTCCTCTTCAAAGGAAGGGGACCCCCAAGGGGACCCAGGTCATCGTGGAGCATTTATGATTTAAAAAACACCATTCATGTACACATGATCCACATGCCAAGGCATGGTAACTGTACTTCGCAAAGCACATTTCTTCACGATACCTTACTTTGCGAGGCACCTTTGCTCCGCAAGGCAGTTCTCAGTGAATGCCTTTCCACGTTGCGAAGAACCTCCCATATTCACCTCTTCCCTATACTTGGGATGAGGCACCTCACTTCATGAATCACACCCCTTTGTAAGCACCCTCTGCCACGCCGATCAGCAGAGCTTCACAAGGCCCCTACCTATGAAACCCTTTACTTTGAGATTCTTTTTCCCGTGTGACGCTCCAGGTTTGCACGATGTGATTTCAATGTCCCTTGGACGATACCACCCATTGCATTTTTTTTCCTCATGCTTCTCTGCATAGGCATGCTAATGACTATTGCTTCTTCTCATAGCCACGCTAATGTGGACCCCGAATTGGTTTGCTCCCTGGCACCCCTAACAATGAAATTTCTCATACCTTCTCTTCACAAAGGAGAATAGGGTACCAGTTGTGTAAGTCCTAGGGGTGCGGAGAAAATGCACCTACTTCGAGCTTCAGGATGTTAAACTGCCAAGCACTATCATCCTCAGCACATGACGTTAAACTGTGACCTCAAACTGTGCCTCGCACGTGGGGTACCCCCAGCTTGGAAATTCTCCATGCCCACTGGTATCCGAGAGGATGATATCCTCTTTATCGGAATGTCGTTTGTCCGCGGGGAAAGGGAAACCATCTTGGTGTAAGCCCCTATCTTTTCTTACCAGAGGCAGCATCCCTGCCCCTCCTTTCTTCTTCGGTCCCGAGGACCAGGGGGGAGGGGGGAATGAACACCAGACCCCTCCTTTCTTCGATACCAAGTCCTTATCCCGCTGGGCTTTTCCGCCACCATTCTTCCATTATTAAGTAAGTCCCAACCTCTTCGGGCTGATAAAAGCCCCTATTTCCTCTTTGGGATGCTCTATACGCAAGCCCCACTCCAATTCCCACTGACGCACCTTTCACGATGTGATCATCAGGCCTTTGCTGCCTCTTGTTTCTCACACTGAGAATGACTCATGTGCTCTTAGAGTAAGCATCAACCATGACATCTTATCAACACCCAGAAGTTCCAATTTTTCACCTGAAATACATGGTATTTGATCCTTTCTAAGGCAGGGTACGTAGGAAGCCTCCCCAAGGTTCAAGCCCAACAACCATTGGACCCTAGGTCCTCCTTCACGTCGGTTCGTCGATGCCACCTAAACTACGTGGTCTTTGATCCTTGCTAAGGCATGGTATGTAGGAATCCTCCTTGAGGTTCAAGCCCAACAACCATTGGACCCCAGGTCCTCCTTCACGCCGGTTCGTCGATGCCACCTGAACTACGTGGTCTTTGATCCTTTCTAAGGCAGGGTACATAGGAAGCCTCCCTGAGGTACAAGCCCAACAACCATTGGACCCCAGGTCCTCCTTCACGTTGGTTCACTAACGCCACCTGAACTACGTGGTCTTTGATCCTTGCTAAGGAAGGGTACGTAGGAATCCTCCCCGAGGTTCAAGCCCAACAACCATTGGACCCCAGACCCTCCTTCACGTCAGTTCACCGATGCCACTTAAACTACATGGTATTTGATCCTTGTAAAGGCAAGGTACGTAGGAAGCCTCCCCAAGGTTCAAGCCCAACAACCATTGGACCCCAGGTCCACCTTCACGTCGGTTTGCCGACGCCACCTGAACTACGTGGCCTTTGATCCTTACCAAGGCAGGGTACGTAGGAAGCCTCCTTGAGGTTCAATCCCACCAGTATCCATTGGTTCCGACCCCTTCATGTCAGTTCACCAACACCTTGGGCTGCCTCAGAGCATAATCCCCAAATGCCCTCCATATCCGAGAAGTACGAGGACTTTGATTCTTACTAAGGTAAGGTATGTAGGAAGACTCTAGGAGGTCCAAGACCAACACCTGGCAGTTCTGACCCCCTTCACGTCAGTCCGCCCCCATCCTGCATGACGTTAAACTGTGGGCCTCAGTCAACGGTAAGCCATTGTGATCCTATTTAGCAGTAAGCCATTGATATTCTTATCCAGCAGTAAGGTGTTATGACCCCATCCAACGACAAGCTATTGAAAGCCCTGATTGGTGGTAAGCCTCTGTCAGATAAACTACATGGACTTTGATTCCCTGCCACCGGGATACATAGGAAGCCTCTATAAGGATCAAGCCCAAAACCATCATCATCCTCATGGTGGTTCCATCCCATTAGCCATCCACTTCATTTAACCACTCCATCATCCATCCTAATTCTTACCCGGGCCACCACATCTTGGTGGGATCATTCCACCTCATAACCCATTCCCCTCAATAGTAATCGGGAAGCCAACCACGCGTTGGCCCCAACACCAGTGTTCCCTCTATGGGTTGCACCCATCTAATCCACTCCAGTCAGTGTTTTGATCAGCCTGATCTATCTCCGCTAGACATTAAACTTGTGGCATACCCTATGTTAAACATGGGAAGCTGAGGAAAACCTCAGATACATGACCATGGAATATTATTCCCCACATTTGATGTGGGATGGCTCAGGCCTCAGCTCCCTTGAGAACCCCTATAATAATGGACAGAAGATAGACACACCAATTACCTAGTGTCCATACAAGCCAATGATGCCCAAAGTGACTACTATCCTGACCGAAGGTTGCTGGCCTGACCAGAACCCTTGGAATGTCCCGGCATAAGTAGTGTAATTAATTGGTGTCCATGAAGATATGTCTCTAGGAAGAGTTTCACAAACAACGTATTAAATCTATGAGGGATACCTAGACTAGGTGACTAGTTCTGAGGAGGAAACCACAGAAGGAAGAACCGACATCCCATCATCCCGTTTCAATCAAGGACCAGACATCCCTGAAAAAGGAGTGGATGTCGCCCACCTTTGGAAAGCGAGAATGCGGGGCAACAAAATAGCACCTCCGTCCCCCAAAAGATACGGATGCATGCACCTCGGCGAAAGCTTCAGAAACAGAAATGGTGAACCCAACGTGAAGTTCTTCTCCTCAATATGAAGATTAGTAGAGCTCAGGGAATCAATGGATTGACGTGACACTGAATCCAGTTATTTGGCGCAGAGTCCCTCCAAGAAAATAGCGGTCTTGGCATGAAACTCACCAGAAGTTGGGGTAGTAGAACATTAAACATCTCATTATGTGACATTGTCAGTGTGGATCCCTCTTACCGACCATGGAAGATGGGATGGCACTGGGGAATTGGTCTTCAATTCCTTTTCCCTTCAGCACCTATGAGTTAATATCCTTGCTTCTCAGGAATCAGGTTGCTGCACTAGGGACGCGATCACCGCCTGCCCATTGACGCAGGGGCAGGGGCAACGCCAATACGACCATTCCACGTGGCTTCACCTCTTCCACGACGGCCTCAACCTCTATGACCATGGGGCGCCCACGCCCCTCTCCCTATCCGAGGTCATTCCATGGAGGGTAATCAATGACCTCGTGCATCGTTACGAGGAGAAGGGAATAATCCCAACTAGGATATGGACCACCTGGATCTAGAGGCGTCGGCGCCTCATCGCCAACACTACCCCGAGGTCAGTGCAGGGAGCCATTGCTCCCCACCCCGACATACAAATATTTTGAGAGCCTCTCCCCAGAATGCTTTGACGACTCCCTGCCTTGCGCTGATGAGGTAGGTGATGTCTGAACTAGCCTGGTCAGAGTCCCATTCCAGGGGATCCCAGTGAGGGATCCCACCCAGCCATGTCAGCACCGCCACTCGTTCTTACTGAAAGAGGAGCAGGTAAGCTATGTACCTATTCCACCGGCCTCGATTCATCCAACCCGATGCCATTTTCGGGCACAAGCTGAGGAGGATTCCCGCTAAAGGGCATCAACGTCGACGGCTACTGTGGCCCAAGCCACCGCTGATGCATATCGTCAGTCCCCTGCATACACTAAGCATGGGCGCTTATACGCTGGACGGGGATCAAGGCCCTAACCGCCCCACGGGCAGGCTGGGTCGACTCTCTTGGTTACAGGCACAAGAAATGGTTCCCACGAACTAACCCACAATGATGCCACCCCGTATAGAGGTCCTCCACATACCACTACCATATAGAGCATGGGCCTTACCCGCTTCGAGGCTCAGAATGGAGGTCCGCCCCGAGCTACCCTCAATCTGAATGAAGGTCTTCCCCGCGATGGTGATACTCGACAAGCCTCTCCCATGCCCATTATAGTGGGTATAGAGTCATTACTCCTGCCCCCTGACCACTGGTTTAGGGACATCACCCATACGGTCTCTCTTCAATGTGGGGATCCTCTCCATGTCCTCTCCACAGCTGGTGAAGGTCCTCCTTGCCTCGGCAACCAGAAGGGTGAGGTCCAGCCTCGCTCCACCCACACCCAGCACAGAGATCCTACCCGTGTTCAGCTAGACCGGTACAAGGGTCCTCCTCGTACTGAAGTCGCCAGGGAATGTAAGCGTGGAGGTCCTCCCCATGATTCAACCAGTTCCCGCATATGTTTTTACCGCTCCAGTGCTACCCATGGAGGTCCTCCCCATGTCCCCTTTGACATTTGTCATGGTGCTCCTCGCACTCCGGCTTTCTTGGGTGGAGACCCTCTCAGCCCCAGCACTAGTGTGGCCAAATGACCCCATGTCAGAATTCTTCCCTATCCCGAGGAGAATCCCAGGGGAAGGAAGGAGGCTCATCGCTACCATAAGAAGAATTTTGAGAAGATCCGCAGACTCTGAAACCGAATAAGACTCAGCTCGGGAACCCTCCCCTCGGTCATCCGAGTCAAGTGCTGGGGCAGGGATGAGGAGCATCAGCCTGGTGCTACCAGAATGTGAGGTTCATATGATTCCCACCTCCCTCTATAGGTATATCTAGGAGAATGAAAATTTGGAAACCCCGCAGGTTACGGTTGTGCACTCAGCACCATCGTCACCAGAAGCACTCTCTACCTCCACAAGATATCACAAGGAGAAATTATGGGGACCAATGGAGGGAGAGAAGAATTGTGGATTATCACCAGTGGCCCTATCCCCTGATTCGAGAACTTCGACCGTCATCCCATCTTATCATGATGTAGAGGCCAGGCCACTACACTCTTCAAAGGATAGCCTGGGAATCAGAGGACAGTCAGGCCGCTCGCCGTACTCTCCACTGGCCAGCCTGCTTTCCCAGTGGTCTGCCTCAGTACCGCTGCATGTTGCTCACCCACCAAAAATTGATGAATGGGGAAATCAAGGGCCAGACCCTAAATCTGAGCCAAGGCTCTTCTAGAACATCCTCGCAGCGGACCACTTCCCCGAGAAGTTCTGGCCCCGTGGCAGTGTAGAATTTCTACATACCAGAGTCCCTCACCCCAGAGGAAGTTGATTGTTTCTGCTATACCCTCTGAGAGACACATTTTAGTCTTCATCATCAGTAGGTGGTTTACCCCAGGAGTGAGGCACATTTCAAATACATCAATGAGAAATGCCGTCTAGTCGATTTGGACACACTCCCTGTGGTCCAGCACCCTGAGTCACCAGGTCGCCGTGAGTCCCTCCTACAGTAATGCGTTCAGAGTAACAAGATACTCTGCAAAATTATCAAGGAGGCAAACCCCCACATGAAAATACGTGGATGGGGGCAGTATGCTTCCCTCCTCTTCAGTCTTATCCGGTGGCAGCTTGACTTGCTAGGCGATATCGAGGACATTCCCCCGGGAAGGGTCACAATTAACATGGACGACATAGTGGATGAGAAGGACAAGCTGGAGCTTATCGATGGAGACTTACCCCCTGAGGGTGTGCCACAACTATTGGACCCATAAGAGAGGATTACTCGTCTGTAGAGGAACCTACTTGGTCTCCCTGTGCCCACAGAGGCACTGGTACTTAGCCGGAATTCCGGTAAGGGAAAAGAGCACGTCGGAGTTGACAAGTACTCTGACCCATCTACCTTAGTGCAGAAGATGGAGGAGGACCCTGAGAAGGCCATGTTGCACCAATAACTTGCTGAGCAGAAGAAGTTGGTCGACGAACTCTTGGCTGAAGGTGTCGTAGAGCGATGACCCAACTACAAAAATCATAGGCCAGTACAGCAGGGGTGAGAACAACTTCCCCTTGGTGAGCTGCCCCCAGGAAACCCTGATCATGCTGCTCCCACAGACAGGGCTGAAGCCGGAGCTCACAGCAAGATGGCATAGTATGTCTCACCAAGCCCTCCTGAACAACAAGTTAATCCAAGGAATCCAGCCAGGGTTCCCCCAACTATCCCGCAAGCTGCTCCACGAGCTGCTCCACGAGCCACTGAGCTTGTCTAACGTGTTGAAGAACCCGCCAACGCACTCTTAGTGAGGGATCCCAATCAAGATTGGTACCCCTACCCAGATGATCCTATTGCGGTGCTCATAGATCACCATGAGGCATTGGAAATGCGACATGTGGAAATCCCACCTGATGGTAAGCTATATACGGTGTGAGTGGATGATATGCCGACACCTCTAGGTTTCAAAAATCCAAAATTCTCCCCCTTTAATGGGATGGGGGACCCGCCGCAACACCTGGCCCACTTTAAATTGGGTTGTGGGCCCATGTTAGGGACTCCAGCATAGCAGGAGGCTACCAAGCTCTACTGTTTTGTTCTGAAACTACAGGGGCCAACATTCGTCTGGTACAACCAGCTCCCCGTCAGATCCATAACCAGCTGGGAGGACCTTCACAGGAAACTCCTCTACCAGTTCAACTCTACCACCTAGAAAGCCAGCATCACAAACCTCTTCAAATGCAAGAAAATTCCCAATGAGCGAGTCAAAAACTTTATCTTTTGGTGGAAGGGGCTCACATACCCTCATGACATGCCACTGACTCAGGAGAAATTACTAATGATGTGCGAAGGGAATGTCAAGAGTGAACTGGTTCCTTCTCTGATCACCCAGAACTACCCTGTAGGATTATGAGACTTCTCCGACAAGGCCCAACGCCTGGAGGAAGCCCCGCAACAGGCCAACCATTCATGTCCATTGCCCCCTGTAATTCTAGCAAGGAGGGATTCCAGAGAAGATCCCACCTTGGTGACCCAAATAGAAGCCCCCGGGCAACTATAATTGCTACCTTTGGCACTGGCCCCGCATCCTTGCAGAGGATCTCCACCTCAGGCGTAGCCTCTAGCTCAGCAGCATCCTCCTCAGAATCGGAAGGTGCCCCCGTGAAATGCACCACCACAACCTAGGTGGGACAACCAGGACCCTCCACCTCGACATGCCCCACCAGCTCCTTACCAGGGTCAGGCTCCAAGGGCCCCCTTTCCAGACAGAAGATACCAGAACTACTCATTCAATGAGAATGAGGTCCCTGGTAACATCTGTAGTGCCTTAGAGTAGGGGATTGTATGCTTGCTTGAGTGTATAAGGTCAGAAGAGGAAAATCTCACTGATCACCCCAAATACTGCCCCTATCATCAGATTCTGGGGCACACCCTCAAGCAGTTGTATGTGTTCAAAGACTGGTTTCAAGACAAGGTTGATAATAGCATAGTCAGGTTGGGCCTAGCCTTGGCACAAGTGGTGGGTGTCTTTGTAACGTCAGACAGAAGTAGCGACAACGAAGGTGAGTGTCACCAAGTTTTCAACCATAAGTCCCAGAAGTATGATGACTGGACGGATCTCAAAATAGTCGCTCGTGCCCATGGCATTATTTGGGCACGCCATAATTAGCTGGAGCCTTCAGAAGTCACAACCACCACTTATTCATCATCATCTTAGCCGGCCTCTTCCCAGAAGATCAAGCATCAGCGGTGCAAGGGAAAGCAACGTGCCCCGCCAATGCCATCATCATCCCACACTCTCTGTGAATTCATGCCCCCTGAGATGGGGATTCATCCCTAAATATGCCCAGTAGTGGATGAATCTTCAGTTTATAGTCAAGGGTACGCTTCGATTAATGCCATGGAGTTGGTAAACCCATATACGACTCCTGATAATGAGGAGCGCCAGGTGAACCTCCCCAACGTCCCCAACCGACACCAACGTCGGCGGAGCCCTGACTATATGGGTCATCTGGGCACGTCAGTTGGCACCTCCAGCCAAGCCGTGCATGCCACTGAGACTATACAACAAGCCCAGTGCAGAAATCAGCATGCACAGTCTCTTCATCCGGTGTTGTCGGGCCTGCCTCCACCACCGTTTGTGTTATTGGATCCGGTAGAGCTACCTCGATCATGTCGCGACCAGTATCGCCCTGCTACAGGCCGATCTGAGTCATTCGATCCCCATCTAGAAACTACTCTCCGAGATTCGACTAGTGAACAATGGGACATTCCCAACACCAGCCAGCCGCCGGTCCAGTCAGCGGGGCCCGCCATGCCCCCAATCATAGAGTGACCTCCTTTATGCCGAAGTTCACGCCTGGCATAGAAATACGATGTTATCAATCACCTTTCCAGCATCCCAATGAGGCTTTCCATCCTATAATCCCTTCACTTGTCATCATATATGCGTGAGGACCTCACTGAGGCTTTAAGAAGGCCCCTCTAGTTTGAGATGGAGGTAGCAGCTGTAGAAGCCTTTAATGCTAAAGCGGTCGAGAATTCTGAATGCCATGCAATCATTTTATTCTTTAGAAACGATGAAGGCTCCCCTATACAAGGGCACATCTTCCCACTGTACACCACTGGCCAATTTAACAGCGTGGAGGTTCACTGCTGTCTTGTTGACACCGGCTCTCGGATCAACCTTATCACAACGCGGACGCTGCAGAAGCTGGGGTTATCCGAGGATGACCTGACTCCCTCCGATTAAAGAATCCAGGGATACGATAGAATAGATCAGACCCCAGTTGGTAATATCCATTTGAAGACCCAGTTCGGTGGACTAGTTGCCAGCACCGAGTTCATGGTTGTGTCCCAGGACACCGAGTACAATGCATTGATGGGAAGACCATGGCTCCACCTATATGCGACGGTCCCCTCATCACATCACAAGTGCCTCAAGTACTCCCTTAATGTTCAAGTATGCATACTCCAATGTGATGCATCTCCTTTCGCCTCTTATGAAGCCCACTACCTGGATTCCGACTATTACAAGAGCAAAGATAAGCAGATTCAGGAAAGTGAGTTCAAACCCGTCACGGTCGCAACTGACCCCTGGGAAGGTCTAGATAATGCTTATGACTTCCCGATCCATCAATTGGAGGCCACAACCCCCAATATGGGGAAATGCTGTTTTGTCTCTGGTACAAGAGGGAATCATGTTCCCAAGTCCAAGCGACGACGGAAAATCACCTCGTACTCCTACACAAACCATGCTCAGGTGATCCCAGAGCCTCCTACCCCCATACGATATTAGGATGTCCGCCCCATGGCAATAGAAGTACGTCATAAATTTAAGTTTCAAATGGCTGGGATTAACCAGATGAAGCCGACACACCACTATTTCTTTTATATCATCAAGCGTGGCCCCTTGAGCCGAAGACCAGATGGGATCAGATCGGCTGCCTTCATCGCTATGGTCTCAGTAGCACATGAATCTCCCGATATGATGTCCACTGCTGTCCAAGTGGGTACCAGCCTCCCATAAATACCTGTAGACCCAGAGGAAGCTTCTCCCACTAGAGATACCTCCTCCTCAAGTGAAGAAGAGGAACTAGAGGATGCTCCCCCCGCCTTTGAAGAAGGCGTCTCCACCACGGTCGATGAACTGGTATAGGTGAACCTTGTTAGCGAGGCAGATTCGAGACCCACATTGATCAGTACCACCATGTCCCTTGAAAAGCAGAAACGATACATATATTTCTTGAATTATCATCGTGATGTATTCACCTAGAGTTATGACCAGATGCTAGGACTAGATCCCCAGGTAGCAGTCCACCGCCTCGGTCTTCCGGCAAATCATCATGGGTTCAAGCAGCCTCCCAGAAAGATGCACCATTCTCATGATGCCATGGTCGAGGCTGAAGTTGACAAGCTCATCAAAGAAAAATTCATCAAGGAGGTCCAATACCCTAAGTGGATGGGCAAAATTATGCCAGTAAGGAAGAAGAAAAGATAGATTAGAGTCTGCATCGACATCCAAGATCTCAACTGTCACTGTCCGAAGGACGATTTTCCCCTTCCGGTGACAAAATTGTTGATGGATGATACGACTGGGTTCCAAGCCCTATCCTTCATGGATGGTTACTCTGGATACAACCAGATCTGAATGTCCCCCGAGGATGAGAAGTATACAGCTTTTAGGGCACCACAAGGTACTTTCTATTACCAGTTAATTCCCTTCAGCCTGAATAATACAGGTTCCACCTATTAGCGGGCCATGCTCTGCATATTCAATCCAATCCTTGGGAAATTGGTGGAATGATATGTGGATGATCTGGTGGTAAAATCTCGCTAGTGCCAAGACCATATCAAGGAACTTGAGAAAGTGTTTGGCTTCCTCAGTTCCTGCCACCTGAAGATGAACCCATTGAAGTGCGCCTTCAGGGCCACCTCCTAGAAGTTTCGTGGCTTTGTTGTCAGGTACCAGAGCATCGATATTGACCTAGAGAAGATCAAATCCATCAACCAGATGCCTCCCCCGAGAAATATTCAGGAGCTTCAGGGTTTCCAAGTCCACTTAGCCTACATACACCGATTCATTGCGAATCTAGCCGACTAGTGTAAGCCCTTTTCTCAACTCATGAAGAAAGGATCTGCCTACGTATGGGATGAAGAGTGCCAGACTGCATTCGAGGGAATCAAGAAGCATCTTCTTGAACCTCCGGTCTTGATTCCACCCATCTATGTAAAACCACTAATCCTATATGTGACTGCCCTGAAATGATCTCTTTGCACCCTTCTCGCCTAGAAGAACAATGATGGGACATAAAATAGCCTCTACTACCTCATCCTCATGCTCATCGATACAGAGAATAGATACTCCCTCATCCAAAGAAGCTGCCTTACACTCATATTTGTTGTGTAGAACTTGCGAGATTACCTGTAGCACCATGAGGTACAATTGGTGTCTCGGGTAGACCAGCTAAAATACATCCTGAACTGCTCCATGTTGACCGGCCGCCTAGCACGGTGGGTGGTAATCCTCCTGCATTTCAACATTAGGTTTGTCCCTCAGAAAGCTATCAAGGGACAGGCATTGGCAGACTTCCTTGTTGCCCATCCAGCCCCTACGGACTAGTCCCTGGACCTGGATTTTCCTGACAAGACATTCCTCTCGGTATATCATGCCATCCCATGTTGGCATATGCACTTTGATGGTGCCTCTCGGAGCCCCACTGACAGGAGACTCAATGATCCAAGGCTCAACAGAGTAGGCTTGGGTATTGTCTTTATCACCCCGGCTCAAGCCATTCTTCCATAATCATTATTGTTATTAAAAGGTTGCACCAACAACGTGGTAGAGTATCATGCTCTTATCACTGGCCTCGAGCTGGCCCTCGAGATCGATGTGCCACATCTGCATGTAAAAGGGGATTCCAAACTAGTCATCAAGAAAATCGACAGTGGCTACGTCGTTAGAAATCCAAAAATCATACCATTATTAGAGCACAACCTCCAGTTAATGGCCTAGTTTCCATCTCATCCATAAGTTACTCATGACCCTCGATCTCATAACGGTTGAGCCGATGCCCTGACTGGCCTGGCTACAACACTTGCAGAATCCTAGTAGGATGATCTGATCATACACGTGGAACATCGGAGATTCATTGCTCCTTTCACCCTAGATGATGACAACGACCTACGAGTAAGACATCTTATCACCGAAGCCTCCACGTCAGGACCCCCAGGTTCCTCAGACACAGTGGTTGAAACGACTCCTGACTAGTGATTCACCTTTGTCGAGTATCTCCAAAATGGTTACCTCCCGGATGATCGGGTCGAGTGTGAGTGAATCCGATGACGAACGCTATAGTTTACCCTCCAGAGTGGTCCCAGTCTTGATAAGATCCTCTAAAAGTGAGGTTCCATCCAAGGAGTCAAGATTTCTCAGGTCATGCGTGAGGTCCACGCTGATTTCTGCGGCACTCACCAGACTGGGCCAAAGCTGTCCCATCAGATCCAGAGACTGGGGTACTTCTGGCCTTCCATGATCCATGACTGCGTCGAGTTCGCCAAGAGATGTCACGTGTGCCAAATTCATGCTAACTTCTTGTATCGGCTTCCAGAACCTCTCCACTCCACCAAGTACTCTTGGCTATTCGTGGTGTGGGGACTCGATGTTGTGGGACCATACCCACCTGTGACAGCTCGCCAGTGCAGGTTCATCCTAACCACCACTAATTTATTTTCTAAGTGGGCAGAAGTAGTTCCGCTCAAGGAGGTCAAGTCATGTTCTATTGTCAACTTCGTGAGCTCCAATATCATCTACCAGTTTGGAGTCCCTCACGCTGTCCTCACTAATAATGACACCAACTTCCGAGAAGCCGAGCTGAAGAAATTGTATTCCAAGTAAAAAATCCGTTCGAACCATACTTCCCACTACCACGCGCATGCGAATGGACAGATCGAGGCATTCAAAAAAAACCTCTCTAACATTTTGCAGAAAGTTGTTGGTCAAAACAAGAAGATTTGGCTGGACAAGCTCCCCAACACCCTCTGGGATTATCGGACGATGACTCATAATTCCACCCAGGTGACCCCATATTCTCTGGTGTACGGAGTTGAGGACATACTGCCCATTGAGATCCATCTGCCTTCGTTACGCACATCGGTCTATGACTAGTAGGTGCCAGATAAGGTAGTAGAAATTCTTCTGGATGAATTGGAATCACATGAAGAGAATAGGCTTTGTGCCCTACACAATCTAGAAAGGCATCAGAATAAGATAGATAGAGCCTTCAACAAGAAGGTTTTCCTATTCTCTTTCCTACAAGGCGACTTGGTATTGGCCCTCTGGGCGCCAATGATCCATGATAGAAAACCACCCAAGTTGGAGCCCAAATGGGAAGGACCTTACATAATTCACAG
The DNA here is from genome assembly GCA_963277665.1 of Viscum album. Taxonomy (NCBI): domain Eukaryota; kingdom Viridiplantae; phylum Streptophyta; class Magnoliopsida; order Santalales; family Viscaceae; genus Viscum; species Viscum album. The sequence goes on along the minus strand of OY728139.1, from coordinate 946,157,293 downwards.
GGTTTACCCCAATGGAGAATTTTCCCTGGTGACCATGGATGGTGAACATATAACTCTTCCAACCAATGCCAATTTCCTCAAGAAATACATTTCCTGAACCACAGTTGGTCCTCTATGACCTTAAACTGCCAGTCCTGCATGATCCTAAATAGCGTGCGGGTCCGGCATGACCCTAAACTATTTAGTCCAGCATGACCTTAAACTGTTCATTCCTACATGACTTTAAACTGTGCATCATCCCGCAAGATGTTAAACTGCTCCCTTAGAACTATGTATGGCTTGATTCCCATTTACATGGGATACTTAAGAACGCTCAAGATTTTCGTCTTAAGCTCATCCCCCAAACTCTTCTCCTTGACTATCCCATGGGTATAGTTCTCTCGGAGGATCCTTGCATGATATGGTGTAGGCTTCCTTAGCCCCACTCATGATAGGATTATAACGGTCGCACCATGTGGCCACTCCCCATTCTTCTATCCTCCCATGTCCTCACCGCATGACGTTAAACTGCATGGCCTTCAAGAACTACATATGACTTGATTCCCATCCTTATAGGATATGTAGGAACACCCGGAAATTTTGTCTGTTGGCCCATCCCAAACAACCGAATCTCTCCTAGGGTGAGGACATATGGTGTGGTAAAGTTTTTTTCCTAAATACTAGTCGAGCTCATATCGATTCCGCTATACGTCTCCCTCCCCAGATGTGTCCACCTCTTTCATTGCCCTGCTTTATTTTATAATGTATGGGTACAACTAGGCTTCAACCACTCATTTGATTGGGACTCCATCATCTCTCCCATACAAAAGGTCCCCCGAACAACATGGATGATAGGACCAAGGGCTCTCCCACCACTTTGTGCCAACACCCTCAAGGATGTTGAACAACAAATTGATACAAATCCTGCATTGTGAATATGGTCAGTAGTCGATGCTCATTTTTTGTTCCCATTCCAGGTCACAATAGGGATGATGTGTTTCGAACAGGGTCAACAACAATCCTGTTTTGTTAGGGCCACCCCAATATGTCTCAAACATTGAGTGTAGTGGTTCATTCTGCCTCGTTGTATCTCCAAGTGACAAACTCCCATCTGGTGATGCCAGTCGCTAGACCCATATATGGCAGGGAGAGCCAAATCTAACTCCTTGTTTCCCACACCGAGCACTACTCAAGTGGGCTTAGGAGCTTTGATGAGGCGGTAACTGTACAAGAGTTTGTATGGCTACCATTAGTCGCCCTCAGGTCCCTCGGACCGTTCAGGCCTCTAGCATAGGTTCCAATTCAGGGTTGTACGGTGTGGTATGAGACAATGTCCTCATTCACATCTGGTTACTAATTGTAATGTACACCTCTTGTATGTGGGGTATCTTACCCATTTTCGTCCTCACGATAAGACGTTAAACTGCAAGCTAGTTGGCCTTTTCCATCTCAGGCCCAGCCTCAGGCCCCTTGGCCTTTTCTTTCCGAGGCCTAGCCTCAGGCCCCTTGGCCTTTCTCTTCTAAGGCCATGCCTCATGCCCCTTGGCCTTCTCCATCCGAGGCCCAGCCTCAGGCCCCTTGGCCTTTTCTGTCCGAGGCCTAGCCTCAGGCCCCTCGCCCCTTTTTCCTTCGAGGCCCAGCCTCAGGGCCCTTGGCCCTTTCTGGCCTCTGGCCCAGGTTCTCATTCAGGGTTATAAGGTGTGGTATGGGACTATGTCCTCATTCACATAGGGGTTACTCGCCATGCTGTAGACCCCCCTCTTTGGGGTATCTTACCCCTATGTGTGTCATTTATAGAACTACCTGTTGCTTGATTCCCATCCTCTTGGGATATGCAGGACCGCCCGAGCATCTCGTCTTCTGGTCCGACCCCATCTTGGCCCCTTCGCTCCCATTCCCCCAGAGAGAGGAATATATGGTGTGGTATGGGATTATGTTCCCACTCACAGGGGGTGTTGTAACAATCATGCCATTTATCTCCTCTTCCTAAGAGTTTTCCATCCCCTTGTACTATCCTTGTATTTTGAAATCAGGTGCTCTCAAGATGATCCCCTCAACACTCTTTGGAAATTCACCAATGTGCCCAAGGGTACTCTGGTTTAGTACCTGGAATGTCAGACTCTACTCAGACATGATCTTACCCATTTTCAGGCCTCATGTTCTCCCTCATTAGGGAATCCAGCACCCTTCACACCCAAAGGGACCCCCGAATGGAGCAGATGCTAGGCCTAAGGGCCCTCCTACCATTATGGGCCAACATCCTCCAGGGTTCTGGAAAACAAATTGATACTAGTCCCGCATTGTGAATTTGGTAAGTGGTTGATGCTCATATGTTTGTCCCCATTTTAGGATAACGTGATCAGAATCCTGTGTTTCGAAAATAGTCAATAGTTATCCTCCATCTCCACACCAACCTCATTAATCCCAAAATGTCAGTTACATTATTCACATCCTTCTCCACCTCATCATGTCCAAGTAGAACTTTGAAATTCTCAATACTATTCCTCAGTACGCACATACATTTTAGAAGGAAAAAAGCCGCGACGCCCTTGTTTCCTATACCGAGTTTGACTCACTTATGCTTAGGGATTGGTCTAAGGTCCTCCTTTGCTTGGGGTAGTCTTGATTCTCAATGGTCCGAGTTCTAGGACCATAAAATGAGATCTTTTTGTAATTTACCCTTCATAGAACTATGTGTGGCTTGATTCCCATCCTTATGGGATACATAGGACAGCCTAAAAATCTAGACTTCGGGTCAATCCTCATCTCTCAGGAATATCCATTTCACCTTGGCCCCTTGGCCTACCCTTTCCTGAGGATGGGATTATATGGTGTGGTATGGGACTATGTCCTCATTCACTTCAGGTTTGTAAAGACCACACCACATACCTCTCCCTACCGAGAGTTCTCTATCCCCTTATTCTATAATCACCCCTTAAAATTGGATACTATCAAGTTGAGCACCCTCCTTGACCCTCATCGGCGATGCACCAATATGTTTAAGAGCACTCTGGTTTAGCATGTGGAGTGTTGGATTTTACATGGACATGCTTTCACCCATTTTTTAGGCTTCGTGTTCCCCTTCATTTGGGCTTCCATAATCTTCCACACCTAAGGGGACCCCCAAATGGCATGGATTCTAGGCTTAAGGGCTCTCCTACCATCACGGGCCAACATTCTCGAGGCTTTCAAACAACAAATCGATACAAGTCCAGCGTTGCGAATTTGGTCGGTGGTCAATGCTCATTTGTTTGTCCCCATTTTTGGCTAATGTGATAGGGATACTGTGTTTTGAACATGGTCAATAGTTATCCTCCATCGTCATGCAAACCCCTTTAATCCTTGAATGTTGGTTACATGATTCACATCATTGTTCACCCCATCATTTCCAAGTGGAATTTTAGCACTCCTGACACTATCCCTCAGTGCACATTTGCACATTAGGAGGACAGAGCCGTAGTAAAGGCGTCATTTGGGGTTCCGCACAGACGTCCCTTTGACATGTGTCCCAGGTATTGCAAAAAACCTCTGCCAACCTTATTTACCACACCGATTTTGACTCAAGTGGGATTATGGATCGGGTTGAGGTCTCTTATTACTTTAATGGATTTTACTTATCCATGGTCCGAGTCTAAGACCCTAAACTAATATCTCTTTTAGAAATACGTATGGCCTGATTCCCATCCTCATGGGATACATAAGAACACCTAGACGTCTCATTTTTAGGTTCAGCTCAATTGGGAGCTAGTTTTCTCCTACCCCTTACCCTCTTACCTCTATTTTGGCCCCTTGGTCTGAGGTCTCTTTCATGGAATCACGTATGGTGTGGTATGGGATTCTTCCCTCGTTCACATCATGTATGTTTTATTGCACTATGCACATTCCCCCTTCAGCCTCTTCTCCACTACGTCCGTGCTGCATGATGTTAAAAGGCATCCATAGTCCTACCACATGACCCTAAATCGTGACATTATCTCCATGGACGCACGATGAAAAATGGCACAACATTGTGATGTCCTCACTCAAGGGGACACCATGTTTGGTATCAGTCATTCACCATACCAGTTGTAAATGCCTGCATACGGCTTGATTCTTGGGGCGATGCCGGGACTTGCTATCTTAGGTCTGTCGCTTCAAAAAAAAAAACCATTCACCTTAAAGGAAAAACAAGATACATCAAATACCACTTCTTTTGGTGTGAGGGCCACACCGGCACACCCCTTTTATCCCTGGAACTGGTACCTTATAGTGCCACCCCTTAGAACTATGTACAACTTGATTCTTATTCTCATGGGATACGTAGGAACGCCCAAGAACTTCCCCCATGGGCCTAGCTTAACTCTCGTTTCCGGTCCCTTGACCTAAAACCTTCACGGGGAACACATGGTGATCTGGACTCCTGGTCCTCATTCACGTTGGGTATCATAATCACTTACTATGTGTCCCCTGCACTCCTTACTGATCCATGTTCTGAGCACTATGACTGGAAACTAAGACCACTCTGCGTCCTTGCCGCAAGACGTTAAACTGCACGACATCTTCCAGAACTATGTATGGCTTGATTCCCATCCTCATGGGATACATAGAGACACCCAATAATTTCACCTTGGGTCCAACCCCAGGAATCATAAATCCTACTCCTCCTCAGTTCTGCCCCCCGGCCTGAACCCTTGTGGGGAACCATGTAACTACAACTTTTCCCTGAACAAGTTTGGGATTCCCCACGATGGCTTTGGGAAGTGATAACTCCCTCTCCATAGAGGTCCTCTCTGAAAGAAGGGATGTTCCATGATCAAAACGATGCTCCCATCTAACATGACTCCACCACGGTGGCATAGTTTTGAGAGTTTTGGATTCTTTTCAAACAAACCATCACTCCACATTCCATGCTTTGCGTTCCCCTAAGTCGGACCCTCGTCCTCTTTCATGTCTAAGGGAACCCCCTAATAGTATGGATGCTCAGCCCATGGCCCGCCTATTTTCCTGGGCCAACATTCCAAAAGACTAATGGATGACATTTTGAGTCAGGTCCCATGTTTTGAACGTGGTCAGTGGTTGGTCCTCATTTTCCATCCCCACTCCAGGATAATACAACAAGGATAATATGTTTCAAATGCAGTGAACAATTATCCTTCATTTTCACGCCACCCCCAAAATTTTCAGAATCATGGGTATCGTGATTCAAACCTCCCATTCCCATTTGTTCAGATTGATTCCATCACCCTTGGCGTTACCCCATTCATGCACAAGAGCAGACTGGGAAAACAGTAATTCGGCTGTTCTGAGAGCTTCATTCTCCAATGAAGTCTCTCCCATTTCCTCCTAGAAATCCTGACTAGTTGTTCAAACCTTGGATGCCCAAAGCTTGGTTTTCAATCCAATATTTGTATGGGGTGATAAGGTGGTCATCCCTTGTTTCTCACATTGGGCCCGACCCACGTGAGCTTCAGGAATGATCGCTGGATGCTCCACGAACATCATGAGGATGCAAGAAACCAATGTAAACAATGGAACTCATGCATGCTATGGCATCAAACAATCAAAGCATGAAAGTACATTTGAGGTTTTGTAATCATTACAATACCTGAGGGTCGACTCCCCCCATGGATGGGTTGACCTCGTCAAAAGAGCGTAGAAGCTCCACCACCCTCTGGATAGTGGCGTCCAGGAGTTGTTTCCGCCTGTTTAGCTCCCGCTCCTCCTCGGGAACGAGGGGGCGCAATTCGTTGGCCGCAATCCAGTCCTGCTCCACATCAGTACAGATGGCGGTCAGCTCCTCATAGGCTCACTTCATGCCCTCTTTGGCATCTTCCAGCTGGGCCTTCAATCAAAATATTAGCTCAAATAGCGCGTTGAGGGAGGTTGAGTGCTCTTTTTCCCGATTTTGTAGCCATTGGACCTCATCTTCAGCTTCATGGATCCACATGATGTTTACCGCCTTCCTCCGCTACCAGCCCACACCTAGGCCACAGTCATACTCCAGAATCTTTTCCGCCATGATATTTTGGACGAGCATGTGAGGACGCTAGAAATCCACTCCCCCAGCACACAGTTCGTGCAGTCGTGAGAAGAGTCTGTCCATCTCATCCAACCATAGTGCTTGGGAGTGTCATTGATGAAACACATGATCAAATTCCACGATTGGCGATAGACTATCTTTCTATCCTCTTAATCGGAGGCTGTCTCATCCCAGTTGGCACGATTGGCAGAATCCTATATGGGTTACGCCCCCAGGGACTCTTCAGCAGGGTCCATGTCTGTTTTTTGATTAGTCATTGTAGGACTGGGGCTGTCCGACTGATCCTCATCGTCGGACCCCACCTCAATGATCTCAGGCGCAACCCCGCTAACAGTCCCAATAGTGTTCGGGAGTGCCACAGTTAGGTCGGTTTGGACCCCCGCCTCCACGAACACCAACATTCCCCTAGGAAGGACACCACCAAAAGCCCCAACAAAACTCACCAAGGCTACCCATGCCATTTTTATAACTGTACGTGCAAACAAAGTACATGGACATCAGTAAAAATGGTCAGGGCATGGCAGTCATGAAATTGGTGGAAGGGACTTACATAGAACGAATTCTTGATCTCGATCTGGGGTTGATGTCATTGGGAACCCGAAGCGTGGCCCCCCGTATATGGTCGGAATGTATGAAATCTATAGAGGGGTTGCCTCAGGTATCCTAGCCCCACTGGAGGTACCAATAGATACAGCTACAGGCGTAGATCTTGTGGGTCCCACATCTGCATCCACTGAGGGACGAGAATGAGTCCTGTATATAAGACCCTACTGCATGGTTCAAATGTTAACAATAATTCCAGAATGACCTCAAAGCAAATCTTGGAGAAGGGGGTTTCAGATTGTTAATTCAAGGGCCTCTGTGAACTCTTTAATATCCGAGTCTTGATCTCCAACTTCACCATCCTCTAATGGGATCCCTCTCCCGACCTCATCTCCCCTGGAGGACTCTTCTGATTCTTCTAGAAGGGGGAAGCACTCTCTCAAATTAGCAGACAACAACTATGGGGGAGTAGTGAGATTGAGAAACACCTTGACTCGATCTATCATTGGACGAGGAGAACCCCAGGAATTCACAATGTCCTCCAGCTCTGCCAGGTACTACTCTGCCTCTACCTGGGGCACCACAAAGATGGCCCAGATAGGGCATATCCCTGGTAAATCCATCCTGAGATGGTTTAGGTGCTTCCACAACTTGGCGGGGCTGAGGAATTTTCCTGTTGACTTCCCAGATGTCCCAGGCCTCCGGGAAGACGACATTCTCCATCATGTCAACATGGCGCAATAACTTCCCTGGATCCTGGGTGGGTATCCTATGGAATCTTCTCGGTGGACTCCCCTCCGGATGGATCTATTCTTCTGGAACTGTCGGGTCTGCTACCACTTCTAGATCTATGGCTGCTGCCTCACCCTCAACTGGTGTGGGCCTCGCCGCCATGATAACCTTACCACTATGGGATTCCCTTGCTACCTTTCGGCCCTGAGGATGGGGAAGCTCACCATCACTAACTCGAATGGTTGGGTACTTCAGTATCTCCCCTGGGTAGGCCGCCTCCCAGCTTTGGGCATATTCCTTTACCAGCCTGAGGATGACAGTAGTTGAAGGTAACTTGTTTCGGATTTTCCCATATTACTACATGAACATGAGCCACATCTACCTCATCATGCATGTGTGTTCTTCATAGCACACCTCCAGATAGACCTGTGGGGTCAGCCTCTACATACAACGAAATTTCCTTGCAAACTGGCGTGGGATGTACGACTCGAAGAGGGGCTCGCAGTCCACCCTCACCACCATGAATCCACTTAAAAAGGTCAGGAGATTGGCCGAGTGATCTTCTGTCCCCCAGCCTTCATTAGTGAATTCCATCATCAGCAATGGAAACAGGTGGAAATTTAATTCCTCCACCCTCCACACCTAGTTTAGAACTAACGGTGCAGTCCGCTTGGCCAGAAAGCTCCCCGCAGCATTCGGGATCGATGGGAAGAAGTTCGAACCCTGAGGAGAGATAGGGTTCGGGTATTCGTAAACCCCTCTGATATGTGCCGCTATCCACCCATACAAGAGTTGGAATGGACCAAATACCCTTTGAGGCCTTTTCCCCTCGCTGATATTCCACATCACCTTATACAACTTGGCGAGCATTGGGATTCCTAGGTTGACCCGCCCTCCTGTCGCTAACTTGGACGCCATGATAAATGTGCTCGGGCGTACACCCATGTTGGTATCCCTCAACGACAGGATCCAACCACAGACGAGTGCCGCAATAAATGCCATGAACCTGACTATTGGATACTGCTCAGTGTTAACACTAAACCCCCAAGTCTTCCACTGGATGTCCTCCAAAAGTCGCTAGTACGAGTGCTCCTTACTTCGAGCCCCCTTTGGGAAAGTCTGAGGCCTTTTTCCGGAAACAACCTGTTTTCTGGAAAGTTTAGGAATTGTTTGGACCACCACATGAAGTGGACATCCCTTACTAATTCCTTTTCCTCCCCGGGCACAAGCTCCATCAACACCATCTCCACCCATGGAATTTGTTTTGGATCCTCCCATGCACTCATGACAGGGAGGAATTTTGCATACATCACCCCCAGAATCAAGACCCTCGAGACTTGGTGGACACCCCAAAAGATGATACCGACCTCCCCATGATGTAAGTGGAAAGTATTGGTCCGTGACGACCATCGGATCAACAACACCGAAATTAGATGTTTCATTTGATAGATGTGGAATTGGAAGGCCCAAGCTACCCCGTACAAACCCACTCTCCTTAGCTAGGCCCCAAACTCCTCACATGAGGTGCCTACCTAGTAGGCTCAGGCCTAATCATCTGTGAAGTTGCTGCCCTGTCGCAGGTCCCATTCCTCGGACCACCCCTTCCTCAGATTCCTCAATGCTGCCTTTAGTATCACGTGGTATAGAGGAGGAGACGTCTCTGGCTACAATGCCTTCCCATCGACGTTATTTAGGTGGTTTATAGGCAGCCAACAAAAATGGGTGTGAAGTCTTCCCAGGCATGGCCATCAGCCGCCCTGAACCATTGGACCTGGCATGGTGTACTCCTGAACTAGTAAGATGGTTCATCCTTACTTGCTTTAGGGATGAAGACGTCATCCCTCAGCCTGACACCATACAAAGATAACCTCTTACATAGTGGGTAGTTTTTCTAGCTCTACGACAGTGGCACCACCAATAAATCAAGGTTAGAGTAGCTCCAGACTAACTCCCCTAGACCCAAACTATTCTCAATCTCATCCCTTTAGGCAGCATCCTCAAGAACCCCCTCGACAGATTCTTAATCATCCATTCAGTTTTAGAAGCTGGATGATTTCTGGGTTGTTTAGAGAAGTTCGTTCGTGGAGAGCGTTCATGAAACCTGTTCGAAGAGAGAGTTCGTGAAGCCCATTCATGGAGTCCTACCCACACCTTCAAGTGCGAGATCGCAAAATGCTGTAGAGGAGTCAAAAACTCGCTGTGCGCTTTGGAGCGAAGACCTGATTTGCAGAGAGAAGTCGTGGAGTACGTGGAGATTTTTGAATCAAGAGTGCTAAATTCCAAAATCTCGGATATGAGAAAAGACAAAAGAGAGTTTAGGTCCCCTATTTATCGGTGACAGACCCTCGGAGCTTCGCGGCGCGTCCCGACCGAAGCCTGCTTCACGGTGCGTCTGGCCAGAGCTTCGCTTTCCCACTTGGTAAATCCCTCTTCGTGAGGTAGCTTCACAAAACGACCGATGATTTTGGTGATAGAACCTCAGACTTTGACCCTTTACATCTCCATGGCTCCATGTATGAGGGGGGGGGATTTTTAACCTCAAAATACGGGGAGGAGAGGAAGACACAAACCCGAGGGCTACCCTGAGAAGCCCCTTCATGGAGCCCCCCTGGCACTGCGGCACCCCACAAAGCAGAGAGGTGGTGATGCTCTATGAACACCTTTGACATTCATGACCCGCCACGATGCCAGGAGGCAGTGATGCTCTACAAACCCCTTTGACATTCGTGACCCACCACGAAGCCAGGAGGTGGTGATGCTCTGCGAACCCCTATGAAGTTCATGACCCACCGTGAAGCCAGGAGGCAGTGATGATCTGTGAACCCCTTTGATGTTCGCGAACCCTCCATGAAGCTAGGAGATAGTGATGCTCCCTGAACCTATTTGATGTTTGCGACCCGCCGCGAAGCCAGGAGGCGGTGATGCTTCGTGAACTCATTTGACCTTCGCGACCCATAGCGAAGCTAACTCTCGCTTCGCGCTGAGCACGCGCTGCTTCACGGTGCCTCTCCTCTATAAATACCAGCCTCCCCCCAAGTCCAGGAGGTGGACAATCTAACCTTTCAACTTCCCAGCTCCCGAATCACGAAGCACCCTTCAGCTCTGCGAACCATGAGCTGTGCAAGGTACTTCTGCTTTGAGAAGTGCCTCCCCTTTGTCTCATTTTTATCCCCTCTTTCTAGAGGGATGCCTTTCGTGGAGCCTAAGGGCCTCCGCAAAGTAAGGGTACCCCCAAGGGGACCCGGGTCATCACAGAGCATTTATGATTCGTGAAACACCCTTAATGTACACATGATCCACAAGCCAAGGTAGTGTCACTGTACTTCGCAAAACACATTTCTTCACGACACCTTGCTTCGCGAGGAACCTTTTCTCCGCAAGGAAGTGCTCCAAGAATGCCTTTAAACTTTGAGAAGCACCTCCCATATGCACCTCTGCCCTATTATTGGGATTATTTACCCCACCTCACGAAGCACACCCCTTCCTAAGCACCCTCTGCCACGCGGAGCAGTAGAGCTTCACAAGGCCCCTGCCTATGAACCACTATGCTTTGCGATTCCCTTTCCAGAGCAACCCTCCAGGTTTTCATGATGCGATTTTAAATCCCCTTGGATGGTAATGCCCGTTGTGTTGCTTCGCCTCATGCTTCTCTGAATAGGCACAGTAATGGCTATTGCTTCTTCGCATAGCCATGCTAATGTGGACCCCCCGATGGTTCACTCCACGACAACCCCTAACAATGGCGTTGCCCATCCCTTATCTTCACCATGGAGCGAAGGGTACTGGTTATTTAAGTCCTAGGGGTGTGGATAAAACCCACCTCATCCGAGCTGCAGGACGTTAAACAGCCAAGCACCATCATCCTCAGAACATGACTTTAAACTGTGACCTTGCCCCGTGCCTCGCACGTGGGGTTCCCCCACCTTAGACATTATCCACGCCCACTGGTCTCCATGAGGATGATATCTCCCCTCACAGGGGATGATATCCTCCTTATCGGAGTGACATTTATCCATGGGGAAAGGGAAACCATCCTGGTGTAAGCCCCTAGATTTTCATTCTAGAGGCTGCATCCCTGCCCCTCTTTTCTTCTTCAGGCCTAAGAACCAGGTGGAGCAGGAAATGGACACCAGTCCCATCATTTCTTCGATACCAATTCCCTCTCTTGCTGGGATTTTCTGCCACCGGGCCTCCATTCTGGAGTAAGTCCCAACCTCTTCGGGCTGCTAAAGGCCCCTGTTTCCTCTTTGGGATGCTCCATGCGCAAGCCCCACTCCACTTCCCATAGACTCACCTTTCACGACATGATCATCAGGCCTTTGCTGCCTCTTGTTTCTCATGCCGAGCATGACTCACGTGGGATTAGAGTAAGAATCAACCATGACATCTTATCAATACCAAACAATTCCAATTTTTCACCTGAACCACGTGGTCTTTGATCCTTGCTAAGGCAAGGTACGTAGGAAGCCTCCCTGAGGTTCGAGCCCAACAACCATTGGACCCTAGGTCCTCCTTCACGTCGGTTCACCGACTCCACCTAAACTACGTGGCCTTCGATTCTTTCTAAGGTAGGGTACGTAGGAAGACTCCCTGAGGATCAAGCACAACAACCATTGGACCCCAGGTCCTCCTTCACATCGGTTCGCCGAAGCCACCTGAACTACGTGTTCTTTGATCCTTACTAAGGCATGATGCATAGGAAGCATCCCCGAGGTTCAATCCCAACAACCATTGGACCCCAGGTCCTCCTTCACGTTGGTCTGCCGACGCCACCGGAACTACGTGGTATTTGATCTTTGCTAAGATAGGGTACGTAGGAAGACTCCCCGAGGTTCAAGCCGAACAACCATTGGACCCTAGGTCCTTCATCATGTCGGTTTGCCGACGCCACCTAAACAACGTGGTCTTTGATCCTTGCTAAGGCAGGGTACGTAGGAATCCTCCCTGAGGTTCAATCCCAACAACCATTGGACCCTAGGTCCTCCTTCATGTCGATTCGCCAACACCACCTGAACTACATTGTATTTGATCCTTGCCATGGTAGGGTACGTAGGAAGCCTCCTCGAGGTTCAAGCCCACCACTATCCATTGGATCCAACCCCTTCATGTCAGTTCACTAACACCTTGGTCTTCCTTAGAGCGTAAGCCCCAAATGCCCCCATATCCAGGAAATACAAGGACTTTGATTCTTGCTATGGTAAGGTACATAAGAAGCCTCCATGAGGTTCAATCCCAACACCCGGTGGTTCCAACCCCCTTCACGTTGGTCCGCCCTTGTCCTGCATGACATTAAACTATGGGCCTCAATCAGTGGTAAGCCATTGTGATCCTATTCAGCGGTAAGTAGTTGATATTCTTATCCATCGGTAAGCCATTACGACCCCATCCAACGACAAGCTATTGAAAGCCCTGATCGACGGTAAGCTGTCGTCCGATAAACTACATGGACTTTGATTCCCTACCACGAGGATACGTAGGAAGCCTCTCCAAGGCTCAAGCCCAAAACCATCATCATCCTCATGGAGGTTCCATCCCATTCACCATCCACTTCATTAAACCGCTCCATCATCCATCCTGATTCTTACCCGGGCCGCCACATCCTGGTGGGATCATGCCACCTCATACCCCATTCCCCTCAACAGTAACTAGGAATCCAACCACCCGTTGGCCCCAACATAAGTGTTCCCTCTGGGGGTTGCACCCATCTGATCCGCTCCAGTCAGTGTTCTTATGAGCCCGATTCGCCTCCAATGGATACTAAACTTGCGGCATACCCAGTGTTAAACATGGAAGGATGAGGAAAACATCAGATACATGCCCATGGCATATGATTCCCCGCACTCGATGTGGGATTCCACAGGCCTCCGCGTCCTCGAGAAGCCCTATAATAAGGGATAGAAGATAGACACACCAATTACCCAGCGTCCATACATGCTTGTGATGCCCAATGTGACTACTCCCCTGACCGAAGGTTGCTTCCCTAACCGGACCCCTTGGAATGTCCCGAAAAAAGTAGTGTAATTAACTGGTGTCCATGAAGATATGGTGCTCTGAAGAGTTTCACAAACAACATATTAAATATATGAGGGAGACCCGGACTAGGTGACAAGTTCTAAGGAGTAATCCACGCAAGGAAGAACCGACATCCCATCATCCCATTTTGATCAAGGAGCATATGTACCTGAATAAGGAGCAGATGCCACCCGCCTTTGGAAAGCAGGAATGTGCGGAAACAAAACAGCTTCGCCGTCCCCCCCCCCCCCCAAAAAAAAAAAAATACGGACACGCGCACCCCAACGAAAGAGTCGGAAACACTACCCTAATGGTCCTCCCCAGGGTATATACTATAGATATGTTTCTCCCTATAATCGGACGTCAAGCTGTGATGGTAGTCCTTTCCATGACGACAGTCGCTACGAAGGCCCTCCCTGCACTGACATCAAGTAATGATAAGGTCCTCCCCTCATTTCAATATCTCTTGAAGGCAATACCAAGAGTATACACTACCGATACTATCCCTAAAGCTAGAGCTATGATGGTAGTCATCACCATGATAACAGTCATTGTGAAGGCCCTCCCCTAAATGATGCTAGGCAGTAAGAAGGTCGTCCCCTTTATGTCATCTTCCTTGATGGTCCTCTCTAGGGTATACACCATATAATTCCTCTCTAAAACTAGAAACTAAGCTACAATGGTTGTCCTCACCATCACTTCACTGACTTCGAAGGTCCTCCTTATAGTATAAATTTACGTTGGTGAGAAGGTCCTCCCCTCGTTAGGGTCAAATACGAGAAAACTCTCATATGTTAGGGTGCTTGGTATAATGGATTGTGACATGTTGGATACCCTCTCCATGAAAAACAATATATTTTCTCAACCATAGGATGGCCCGAGGTAATGGTCATATTTCGATCCACCCTCGTGCCATTCATATGCCAACAAGACTCCTACAAACCCTACTGCTTGGAAAAAGTCATTAAGGAGTAGTCAAACTAGGTGAATCAAGATGAAGATTCAATAGTGGAACAACAACAAGATGTGTTTCTTGTGAGAATAAAACTATATTCGGATTACATAATAATGATGTATTGGGGCATGCCCACTTCTCAGTTCAATATACCAAGAGATTTTTCAAAAGAATGTATGCATAACATTCGCCTCAAAATATAGACAACACTCCACCAGTTAAAAGCAGTATTTTTTCCTATGATGTATATGAAGATCATGTTAATTTCATGGGAGAGATTAACCATAAAATCAACCTAGAATCCCTTCCATATTCATGGTGAAAACAATCAGAAATGTGAAAGAAAGACCTTGAGTTGGCCTACCTCCATATGCTACACAAGTTGTGCTGCCTTATCAGTGACACCCCATCTGGTGTTCTTATCCTGGGATAGGGAGAACATGGATCTCTACACTTTAGCCCACTTCTCATCCTATAAAAACAATTGGAAGTGACATCTCGCAATGTCATTATCCTCAGATGATAGTCAAATGAAGTCCCTACTCAAGAAATGTGGAATTCTCGATAAGAACCGATCCTCAGAAAGTCTCAGAAGAATCATGACCAATGAGATAAATCTATAAAAAATCTCTTGAAATCAGCCACTTAGAACATCAAGTAGGCCTCCCATCTAAGGAAATCCAATCAAAAAGAACTTCTCATGTCCTTAGGAGGAAACAATTCATGTGCATACCTAGCACCATATCCGGCTCACATCTGCATAGGAATGGGTGAGATCAAGAAGTTGGAAATAACAACAGCAGCAACCGTAATACATGATCAAATCCAGACCACAGGACTTGGGTAATTTTTAACACAACATTTCCCCATAAGATCAGAAATTCTGAGCTGAGGCACATCACTAGAATAACGGGAGAAACCCCAGCCCCTAGGGATAGGGGCATTTTTATCTCAAATTCCAACCAAGCGAACATCTACCTTATCCCGTCTGGGGAGAATGATAGATAGAGGGGTCACCCATTCCTTCCCATATCGTGACTCACATCCCCCATAATGGAAGCATATTGCAAGGTCATATCAGGGACCCCTTTGAGTCACTCTTCGCCAAGAAACACAAAGATTTTCGTAGAATGGCTAGAGAAGATCCAAAAAAGGACGTAAGAAGATATCCTACCATTCAGAACCCGGTACACCACCCCCAATGTGGTATGGATCTTTTAACATCATGGACATCATCCCCAAATACCATTCTAAAAATGATTAAAATAACATGGAAACAAGAGAAGAGGGTTCCCTTCCATCGTTGGTCCACACTGAGCCTGGTGGTGTGCACACCCGAAACCAAAGAGTTTCCTTGAATTTGGGAAACCCTTTAGTAAATCTGCCACAAACTCCCATGAGAATCCCCAATAAGGCGAGGAATAAGAAAAAGGTCTAAGAACCACATTTTCCTCCTTATGAAAATGATTCCCCCACACTTGAGGAGAGATTCGCTCGACAAGAGGAAGAAATGAAATAGATAAGGCAAATCAACGCTGAGATGCTATAAGAAATCCATCCAATTGGGTATGTTCCTTAGGTGGAGTGTCAAAACACCCTTCCATAAGATATAACTTTTCCTCATAGACTCATCCCAATGGTTAAATCAAGGATGGAAAGCTCATCGAAGGAAAGACTGGGACTATCAGTCTACCTGAACCCAATCCTAATAGGATATCAAGGTTTCCCTTCATTAGGGAAGCAACCGTAACTGATCCAGGTGAATACACAACTGATTCCTCTAGATGGGTATCTGCCTCAAGTTCCAGTAACACCAATAAATCCAATGTTTCCCCCTAATTCACCCGCTCATGATCAGGTCCAACAATACATGAATCGCGTGCTCCTGGATAGCATCGATTTATTAGCAAATCAAATGGAAGTAATGGAAAGAAAACACACTCCAATACAACCAGAATGGAATCCCTACCCCGATTGGGTAAGCAAAGTTCCTCCACCACAAAATTTTGAGATCCCCGTATTCCAAGTGTTCAATGGCTTGGGGGACCCAGAGTAGCATCTAATGCATTAATATTATTACTGTGATCCGATAATGGAAAACCTTGAGAAACAAGAATTTATAAATATTAGATGCTTTGTGTAAACCCTGAAAGGTTTAGTCTTTTTCTAGTACACTAGTTTGAAAGCTAATCCAATAAGAGGGTAGGAGGATCTTCAGAACTAGTTCTCATTTCTGTTCAAATTGACGTTTCTAAAAATAATATTCAGTGATCTCATGAACTGAAAACAGCGAGAGAAAGAGAGAGTTTCATACTTAATTGCTAGATAGAAGGTTCTGACTTACTCCTTAAACTGACCACTTACCCAAGAAGAGATGTTTGATATATAAATTAATAATCTCTATGACGAGCAGCGAACACCACTTATTCTAGTGAAATATAGAAGTGGGTTTTGGGACTTCTCTATTATCACTCAAAGGATAGAATATTCCATGCAACTGTCTAATGTCATGTCCCATGAAGACCCATCACCCCCAGTAAAAAGAGAATGAATAGTTGAAGTGGCTTCTATCATGCTTAATCCACCTCCTACACCAAATCTAGCTCTATCTCCAAGGCCCCCACCAAACCATGCAGGACCCTCTGGATGTCAGCAGCCACCCTCACCCCATCAAGACTATTGGAGGGGGGGAAAATAAATCAATTCACGGAACAAAAAAATAAATCCTACACGTTCCTAGATGACCAAGTCTGTAGTTACTTCATAACCACCATGAATTGCAACTTTCTTCGGTTACCATAGCCAAAGAAAGATGATGAACTAGGTCTTTATGACCAAAAATATTATTGACCCATATAAAGGATATTGGGAAACAATATATAGTAGTGTTTTTTATTCAAGGACCTCTTAAAAAATAAGATAGATTTTGGGAAAGTCTTGCGGCACCACCATCAGTGCAAGTGGCGTATGTTTCCACCACTAATCTGAATGAATAATGGGATTGAAAAAAAAAATTTAACCGAAAGGAGAACTTTTTTGACAATTGAATGACACAGAAAACATTCAACCGAGATTATGGAATACTCCAAAAACATTTGAAGCAATGAACCATGCCTCTAACATCTCTTAATGAAAAAAAACTATCATCCTTGACCCCATGGTCCTCCAAAGGATGACCACCCAAAAAGAAGTCCAATCAGAAGGGAGAAAAGAAAGTACAGGTAGATAAACTTACACAAAATAAAAATTTTGATTTTCCACTCTCAGATTTCATGTTAGTAAATCTGAAGATACGGGCACTGCCCCGCCAAACAACACAACTGAATATAGATAATGAGGCAAAGTCATCATCAAAAGAGGAGATGTTTTTTAGCTACATCAATGTTATCCACTTAATGGATCCCTTCACCAAGGATAAATATGGTTATCAACCATAATTAATTTCACCAAATTGGTGGATGGAGGAAGAAACCAAGGAATCTTGGGATATTAAGGGAGACACAACCATGATAGAAATAAATCTTATGGCTGCACCCCTACTCATACCATCATTGTTGCAGAAATTTGTGGAAGGACCCTCCAACAGATCCAATAGGGGCTGGAAAATTATCCTACCCATACAAAAATCTACCCAGTATAATTCTTCTAAAATATATGTTAGAGGAATTAAAGATGACTAATTTCCCTCAGCAGGTGAGTAGATCAGCCCGAACTAATCTACAAAGGATGAAAGCTCATTCGGCTCCGACCCGATGGGCTGACCCCTCTTCATCAAATTTTGAAGCCCCTAAAGCTCCCGTGAAAGAGAATCCCCAAGCTAGGAAGTGTCGGGCTTTGGATAAAAAATATGACATTCTAAAATAGTTAGCTTTAGTGCCAGCTATGATCTCAATCATGGATGCACTGAATCTCTCGGAAAAACCCTGGTAAGCTCCCATTGAATATTTTCTGAGTCCTAAGGAGTTTAAATCCAAAGTACCCACCACTAAAGTCTACCAGACAGAGATCAATCCTATAGAATTCCACAAAGTTATCTCCTTCATAGATTAAAATTTAAAATACATCATTAAAGGAAACATTGAACCCTTATATGTGCCTGGCATAATAAATGACATCTATATCTGAAAATTCTTCATCAACAATGGATCTAGAATTAATTTCCTCCCACTGCAAATACTTCATTGATCGGGCTGCAATGAGTGTGATCTGATGCCCTGCACCACAAATTTGTTGGGATACTACAAAAGCGAGCAGAAGCCTTCAAGCCAAATCATGATCGAAACCCGGTTCAGTGACCTTTTAGCTCACCCATAATTTCTAGTGGTTTGAAATAATATAGCCTTCAACTCCCTTCTAGGAAGGACCTGGCTACATCAACATGTATAAATACCCTCCACTTACCATTAGTGCCTCAAATATAGCATTAATGGACAGAGTGGGACAATGCATGCCGATAAGGCCCACTTTGACCTCTATGAATCAAACTATATTGATAGAGGGTTCTATGAGACAAAGGTGAAACAACCCTAACCTGAAGCAATTGATTGGGTCGTCTCCCCAAACAGTTTGACAATGTTTCCCACCAATCCACTCAAGTAGCTCGAGGAAGAATACATACTTCCCGTCAATCAGATTGAAATCACAAGTCCTAATTATGATTCATATTTAGCAGTCTTCATGATTTCAGTTATGACTATCAAGCCTAATGACGTTGAAAATCTCACCAACTCCCAATATAATGGTGTGGATTCTGATGAAACTTCCCCCAAACTATCATCAAAATCACAAAAAATTTCTTCCTCACACACTAAAGTGGGAGTAAGTGTATTTTCACTTAAATTAAACGATGAATCTCTTTTACCCCTCACTGTATATTCTCAAGATAATCCCCTTCCAATAGTCGAAGTAGAAGAGGCGTCTACACCTCCCAAACATCAAAACTGGAATTCATCCCTTAAATATGGAGAAACATTTTGAAGGACTATTTCACCATCAGAAGATTAAGATGAAGATGATGAGGATGCACATGAGGAAGAAGAAGATACGGGGGATTCCCCTCCAAAATTTGAGGAAGACTTCTCTACCACCATTGATGAACTCAAGAAAATGAACTTGGGTATAGAGGAAGACTCACGAACCACTCCAGTTAGTGCGTCCATTCCTTTGAATAGAAAGAGGTATATTCCTCTTTCCTAAAGTAGAATTGAGATGTTTCCACCTGGAATTATACAGAAATGTCAGGTATTGATCCCAATATGGCCACCCACCACATAAACCTTCCAAATGACCATCGTGGTTACAAACAATCTGTTAAAAGGATACACCCGAAACATGCAACCAAAATAGTGGTTGAAGTCAACAATATTAGTAGAGATAACTTCATTCAGGAAGACCAATATCACATATGGCTAGAAACAATTGTCCCCATCACGAAGAAAAATGGGTAGATTAGGGTCTGCATCAATTTTAAGGACCTCAACTAGAACTACTCGAAAGATGATTTCGTAGTCCCGGTCACATAATTGTTGATCGATGTAACTACAAGATATGAGGATATCTCTTTCATGGATGAATATTTATGATATAAAAAAATCCAAATGGACAACGAAGATGAAGAATCCACCACCCTCAGGGCTCCCAAGTGAGTTTTTTTTCTACAAGGTAATTCTCTTTGGGTTGAAGAATGTTGGTGCCACATATCAGTGCACCATGAACCACATTTTCAAAACCTTCATGTGAAAGTTTTTTGAATGCTATGTTAACGATTTGGTGGTTAAATCACGACTACACTTAGAAAATCTGGCAGATCTTGAAACATTCTATAATAAAATATGTCAGTATAGTCTAAATATGAACCCCTTGATGTTTGGTTTCAGTTTCACCTCAAGGAAATTCTTTGGATTCATTGTACGCCATCAGGGCATATAAGTCAACCCAGAGAAGAAAAAGTCCATTCGTGGCATGACACCTCCTCGCAACCACATTGAGTTGAGAGGAATCAAAGGACACATGGACAACATTTTGTGCTTCATAGAAAACCTTACAGTAAAATTCTTTCCCTTCACCATGTTGATGGAGAAAGGGGTATAATATCAATGGACTGAAGAATTTCAGGAAGCATTTGACAATCTCAAAAAATATCTCTTAAGTCCACCAGTGCTAATGACACATGTTGATGGAAGACCACTCATTTTGTATATAACCACCTTGGAGCGAGCCCTAGGTTCCTTCCTTCCATATAAATGATCCCAATAGTGAGAATAGTCTCTATTACCTCATTCGAATCATGATTGATGCTCAGAATTATTATTTGAATATCAGAAATAGCTTCCTTTCATTAATATTTGAAGTATAAAAGCTGATACATTACTTTCAGCACCACAAAGTCCATTTGGTCTCACATTGTAACCTAATCAAGTATATTCTTAGCCACCCAATGTTAATTGGATGCTTGTCATTATAGGAAGTCATTCTACAATAGTTTGATATACGATTCACACTATAGAAATACCTTGAAGGCCAGGTATTAGTAAATTTCGTGGAAGAGCATCCCTCAATAGTGGTGTCCCCATTAGATGTTTAGATACCAAATGAGAAAGTATTATTTATTCAAGAGAACTCCCAGATGTGGGAAATTCACTTCAATGGTGCATTCAAAATACTAATAGAAAACATAATGGAAGACCCTAAGTTCAATAAAGTGCATCAGGGATTCATACTCATATCCCTAGAAAAAGAAGTTCTATGATATTCTTTACTACTATCAAAAGGATGTACAAACAATGAAGAAGAGTACCAAGACCTCCTTGCAGGCCTAAAACTAGCACTCCAAATGCAAGCTGAACACTTAATGATAAAAGGAGATTCTGATTTGGTCATCAAGAAAGTCAATGGTGACTAAGCTACAAGGAAGAGGAGTTCATCCATTTGATGGACCATGTCTGAGAACAGATTGAAAAATTCCAATCATATCCTACATTGAATTGCATTCCCCGATCACAAAATGCGCAAGAAAATGCATTGGAAAATGAAGCCATAGCTCTAGGTGACCCAGATTAGAATGAAACAGTCATCAATATTACCCACTGAAAGATGGTCATACCATTCATTTAGGCCACCAAAAAATAAATTAATGAGCTCACTTCCATTTCTGAGCCATATGTTTCTACCAATGGCTGGTTGACTCCGATTATGGACTATCTTCAAAAGGCAGAACTCCCACCAAATAAGTTCTGAAGGGAACTATCCAAAGAAGAGAAACTAATTTCATGTTGTATGAAATCATAAACCAATAAAAGGTTCTTTATAAGCGAGGCCTTGATGGATTCCTTCTCAAATTCATTGATGGAAAAGAGATCTTCATTGTCATGAAAGAAGTGCATGCTGGAACTGGTAGGGCACACCTATCAGAATCCAAACTCTCTTATAAAAGTCTAAGTCTTGGGTACTATTTTCCCACCATGATGTAGGATTATGCTGATTTCACCAAAAATTTTCATTCTTTAAAAGTTTATTCCAATTTCATCCATCAACCCCCGGAGTTTCTACACACATTTAAGTACTCTTGGCCATTCTCCATATGGGTAATGGACATCATGAGACCATATACTCCTGCCATGGCCATACAATTCATGTTTATTCTCACAAAAACCATCTTCCATTCCAAATGGGTAGAAGTTGTACCCATTAAATAAGTCATGGAAAAAATCATTGTCAACTTTGTGAAAGAAAATATCATCACTAGGTTTAGTGTACCTCATAAAATACTAATGAACAATGGCACGAATTTATGCTTTGTTGAATGGGACAAACTCCACCAAGAATATGATATCATATACAACTATTCATCCTACTACCCTGAACCGGTCGATAGACAGATAAAGGATTTCAATAAGACCCTATCCAACATACTATAAAAGATTGTAGACGAGGATAAGAAATTGTGGCCGGACAATATCCTCCAATCTCTTTGGGCTTAAAAGACCACAACCCGCACCGCCACTCAGGAGTCCCCATACTCATTAGTATATAGAATGAAGGTGATTATACCTAGTTAAATTCAACTTCCATCACTCTGCATCACTCTCTGTGATCAAATATTTTTAGATGAACGATTCCAAAAAAGTTTGATGAGCTAGAACAGTTGGATGATAAAATATTTCACGATGTACACCATTTGTAATTCTAACAAAATCATATTTCATGAACCTTCAATAAGAAGGTTTTCCTTGAATCTTTCCTTGAAGGAGAAGTAGTGTTGGCTGTCACAGCCCCAATGATACTCAAGTAGAAGCCTCTAATGTTGGAGCCAAAATGGGAAGGACCATATGTTATACATAAAGTTTATTCTAATTAGAGCATATGCCTTGATTTCAATGGATGGAATGCTTTCCATAGCTCTCACCAATGTGAGGTTTTTGAATAAATATTACATATATCCAAAAGCATAGAAATACGTCCTTTCCACAAAACATTAAATTTTATAAAAATATTCCTTTCTACATGATGTTAAACTGTATAGAAGACATCCTTTCCACACGTTGTTAAACTATACAGAAGACGTACTTCCCAAATGATGTTAAACTGTGTGGAATATGTCCTTTCCACATGATGTTAAACTGTATGGAAGACATCCTGACCACAAGATGTTAAACTACATGGTGATCACTATGTCCTTTATAATTAATTGTCCTAAAAGAATCAAATCTATGTAAGAGAAAGTTAATAAAATCCCCTCTCCTTGCGTATGGTCTAAAACTATTAAGGTAGGGCCATCTACAGAACAATGTAAGACATTATTACTATTCATCAATGGGATACATAGAGACACCTTGAACCCAAGTTTTGGTCCAACCATTACATAACATAGAATGCCTCAATTATATCATCCTTTTCGTTAATACTACAGGGGAATTACTCATCCCTCCTTGTTTCTCACACTGCGTATAACTCACATGAGCTAAGGAATGGTGGTCAGGATTTCCCCATGTGGACAAAGAACATAAAAGTATAATAAACCCATCATCTTGAAAGCATGGTATAAAATGACCCCCTCTCCTTGTATAGGTCAGACTGGCTTGGGGATTCCTTATAACTATGTATAGATTAATTCCTACTCTCACAGGATACGAAGTGACCCTTAGATTCTACATCCTGGTCTAGCCATTAGTCAAAATAAATAATTCTACTATCCCTGTATATAGGCCAGGCTTGCATAGGAAAATTCACGAGTTCTAAACACATGACATTAAACTATATAGAAAAAAACATCCTTCCCACATGAAATTAAACTATATGGAAGATGTCCTAATCAAATGATAATAAAGTGCATGATGAAGTCATCCATGTTGCATGATGTTAAACTGATTAGCATCTTCGTCCTTATCACATGACGTTAAACAACGTGGCTCCAACAATGTTCTCACCTAAGGGGATGTTGCCTCCTGTATCAACCATCTACCATGACACGCTAGAAAAATAATTACGTCTTGATTCCCATCTACCGATGGGATACATAGTGACACCTAGATCTTCCATCCTGGTCTAACTGCCATAAAAAATGACCCTCTCTTTCTTATGCATGAGTAAGATCTTTACAGGGAACATATTGTCTTAAAAACTATTCAAGGATTGATTCCCTTCTACCTATGGGATACATATATATTGCACAATCCTAGATCTTGGTCCAACCACCACATGATAAAAAAATACCTCTATTGTACTCTCAACTGCCTCTGCATCATGAGAGGAGAACCTGGATATTTATTTTTTTCTCACATTGAGCATAGATCATGTGAGATTTTGAATGGTGGTAACGATTTCCCCCTAGAATAATAGAGGATACAAGTTTTCTACAGGCCCAAAAAATGGTTGAAAATTCCCCCATCCCTATTTTTGATCCAAATCTATACATGGAGGAAGCTCTAGAACTATGTGTGGCTTGATTCCCACTCTCACGTGATACTTAGTGAAATTCAGATTCTTCTTCCTAGTCCATCCACCACCCAATTGTTTTGCCTCCTTTCCCTGCACAAAGGTCAAACCTATATAGGGAATCTATTAGTAAGAGCCACATATGGGTTCATTCCTTCCCCCATAGGATACATAAGTAGTACATAGATCTTTAAACTTAGTCCTATCTTCATTAAAGTATTGAAGGAAAATTCCACCATCCTTCTTAATTATCCCCCTATGTGGAAGGGTAATCCATTTTCAACCCTTCTTTCTCACACTGAGTACTGCTCACATGGGTTTAGGAGTCACGGTAGAGGATTCCTCGTAGGTATAACAACTCACCACTGGGAAAATTCCTTACCACAAGACGTAAAACTACAGGGTACCCCAAGAAGTATGTGTGTCTTGATTTATGCTCTTATAGGATATGTAGTGGTGCCCAGATTATTCATCTTAGTGTAAACATCAACTAAAAAAATTCCTTCATCCCTACGTATAGATCAGACATATGCATGGAATTTCTTAAAAGAACTATGCACAGATTGATTCCTGCCCTCACTGGATACGTAGAGACACCTTGACCCTAGGTCATGGTCTAGAAACCACATAATACAAATTTTCATTTCTAAATACACATGTCAGACTAGCATGGAGAGTTTTCATGAACTAAATATGGCTTGATTCCTACCCTCACATGATATATAGTGATACCTGGATCCTTCATCCTAGTCCGGCCTAAAAAATTCTTCTTTACTATGTATGGGTTAGACTGACATGAGGAAAATATTCTTTAAAACTCTATATACTTTGATTCCCAAATAACTAGGGTACTTAGGAAACCTCCATGAGGTTCAAGACCGACACTTCGTTCACCTCCTCCTTTTCACGTCAGTTCACTACATGTCCTAACCACATGGCATTAAACTAGATAGACAAAGAAGTCCTAACAACATCACATTAAACTATAACACACCTCAAGAACTACATGTGTCTTGATTATCAGTATAACAAGATATGTAGTGAAACTCAGGCTGGAAATATCGGGTCCATCCATGAAGAATAAAATAAAGACAAAAATTACCCCAATCTCTAGCATGTGAAATATAAATAGATTCAGGGGATTTCAAATCTAGACTCTTACATCTAGAAAGTTTCAAAAGGCTATGATTTCATTAATAAAAAAATTTGATCTATTTAGAGGATCTAGTAGTTTAGAACTAATCATGGTATGAATATTTCTCACATACCCAGACATCCCCTTTTCATCCATTAAACTCTATGCCTCGGGCAATCTCGTACCACTATAATCAACCACAACCATCAGAAATGGATGGATAATGTCCTGCAAAAATCTTTGGTTGACTAGGCACACAATTTCCTTATGGATATGTATATGTTTCCCATAAAAATGGCTAATTAACCAAAGGAAAATTTGTCCTCAAGAGATGATGTTTCTACTTCCGTATGCCCATTGGCTTCTAAGCCTAACATCATCCCTCCTGACTCAGGGGATCCCTAAATCATGGTTTACACCTTCTTCCCCCATTCATGTCTGGGGAATAGTGGGAATATTCTACCCTTATTATCTCATATTTATGCATGATCTCTTTGGTAATTCATCCCTACAATAAGATGAGTAAACTGTGTTGCCAAACTCTTTTCTACAAGGCTTAAAACTAGATGGACCACAACACCTAACTCGTTTACATCGAGTCACCCACATCCTTACATCATGATGCTAAACTGTATGACCCAAGAATGCTCTTTCCTTGGATCCTAATATCCCTAGGTGGTTATGTTAAACCGTTTCCGCCCCTTGTTTCTCACACTGAGCATAGCTCATGTGGGCTTAAGAATTTCAGCATGGGACTCCCCACAAGGTTAGGGTGAATCAATCTACAATTACTGACCCTAATAGCATGACATTTAAAGTCATATTAGTGTTTTCACCTCCATATTGGGAAACCTAATGTCATGACTATATGAAATTAAACTTTAAGTTACCTCAAACAAAGAAAAAATTCCCCTCCTCTGCCTATGAATCAGACCTAGGCAGGGTGTCCAATCTCTAGTTTCCAAGATATCCAAACCTGGGCCTATCCCCACTGAGGGAATCAAAATGCCTCACCCCACATACGAGTTAGTTATATGTAGGAGAGTTACCAAATATATAGGTAAATGATGACCCTAATTCTTCTAATGTATCCCGGAACACTTCCTCCATTTGGTAATATCTGTGATTTGAGTGATCTTGGTCGTCATAATCCTTCATGTCCATCAGGAATAGACGGTCAATGTCCTTCAAAAACCATTTATTAACTATGGATACAATTCTCCTACGGTTCTGCATATGTTTCCCACAAAATGACATGTCTACCAAAGGAAAATTCATTCCCAGGAGAGGATTTTCTTATTTTATTATGCCTAAGAGATTCCAAGATCCATGTCATTTATCCTGATCCAAGAGCCCACGAAACCATGGTTTACACTCTCCTCTCTACCCACATCTTGGACACATCAGAACATCCAGTCTTGATTACCCTCTAGTTACTCAAGGCTCTTATATCGATATCCTAATCGTATGACATTTAAATTGCATAATACTTGATACACGGTATTCACCCTTAGTCTAGATCATTGAAAAAGGGTATTTCCCCTCATGACCCTATGCAAGAAATATATATTTTTAGGAAAGTTTGACATACACCATTCCCCATTGTTGAATCCATATCAAAAACAAAAATGCCACATCCATATGCACAAATCATATCCCCATAGGAACGGGCCTTAAAAGAACTATGTACAGTTTTATTCCTATCATCACATGATACATAGTGAAATCCGAATCTCATATTATGAATCCATCCATGAAACAATATTGTCCCATCCCTACATATGGAAGGGTCAGACCTACATAAGGAAACAACCCGTATGTATAAGATAAAAATGCCTCCACTTATTCCCGATATTCCCAATAAAGTTCAATCCAAAATTTCCCCCTTTTCATGATTACGTGCCCCTCTCCACAAACCAAAATATATTTCTAGAAAAGTCTAAATCCCTATAACCATCCCTGACCATTGAAAATGGATGGCTAGTGTTTTTTGCACACATATTTTTGACTATGCACACAATGCCTTGGAGGCTCTACATGTGTTTCCCAATAAAATGTCCTATCAACCAAAGGCAAATTCATCCTTAATAGAGTCTTTTCCTATCTCCATAAGACTCTATGATGTTTTTGTCTCACCACATTCCCTGGTTTTAGAAAACCCCCTAGATTACGGTTTACATATTTCTCTTTTTCAATGCCTTGAGATAAAGGACATTTATCGTCAAAGTAATGTGGGAAAAGATGAATCATTTACCCACCTCTAGTTAGAGTAAAATGATTTTTCACCATAGGTATCAAAATTACCAGTTGTATGATGTTAAACTATACCATGCACTATCCCTCCTTTGCACATATAAAATTTGTACGGGAGCTATTTATTAACCAAAACCAATAAAAATTCCCCCATACATTCAGAAATTGTTCCCTTAATAGGCCATCCACTGTGGTCCTAAATAGATAAATAAATACAAAGTTCTATAAAAACTTTATGGACATCATAAATGGTAGTCCAGTGTCCCACAAACACCTTTGTTTGACTATGCACATTATGCCTCAACAACTATATATATGTTGCCCAAAAAAATGGCATATTGACCAAAGATAAATTCATCCTCAAGAGATGTTTTTACTATCTCCATATGAACTATGGATTCCATGCCCTATATCACATCCCATATCTAGAAATAAAAAGTATGGATCAAGAAAAATCCCTCATCCATGTTTGAATGTTGCTGGGACATTCTCTGTTAATGATTCCTAAATTGGGGCCCCTACCCCACAATTCATGGTCAAAGCTTTTCTACCTAAAACTTAAATAATGAGAGTCCAGTGGGAAATAATCTAAACTTCTAATGAAATAAGTCACAAAACTCTCCAGGTTAAAAACCTATAAAGGGAACCCTGGAAAAAAGTCAAGTACGATCTCACTAAACCTATACAACATACTGTTTAGGAAAAACATCATGAAATCCATAAATCACCAAGAGACACAAATATTATTAGGTCAAAACCATGAAAAGGGTGGCGTAATAGAAATTCAAGTTATACCTAATAAGCCCACACCATGAAAATATTAGGAAAAAATTAATGGGATAACAAAAAAGGATCAAAATTTGTAGTGTTTACCATGTAACCCTAGCAAGAGTCAAACTGTGCTTACTGAGCCCCTCGGTTCCAGAAAAAAATAGAGCATAACTTGTTATTCCGTCATCCCATATTATGACTCAAATTGATATCTATTTGTAATTATAGTTTAAAATGTGGGTAATTAGGAGGGCTTATTTTTTCAAGAAAAGTATAAAGGATGAGTATTATAGGGAAAAATATTTTCATCTCATTGAATAGAGATATGGAGGGAACACACAACCTGGAGCCTCTCCATATAGATAGGACATAACCATTACAATAAAAGTTTAGTGGATTTGTAGAGTTGTATCAGTTCCAGATTTGACTCTTCAATGGATTGACATGACCATAGGAAAGTCGTGGTCTCAGCCTGCGCACATGCCCGCAATGCCTCTGCCTCCTGTGCTTCCTAAAGACCAGCCTTTTCCCCTTCCTCCAATCACCTATTCCCCTCATTAACTACTGCTGCAACACGAGACCGTTCTTATTTAATGTGCCTTAATTCTCTACTCCACTCCTCTAATTCCTAATCAAGTTGTTCCACTAACCACCTATGCTTATTGAGCTCGCTCTACATCCTTGCGATTTCTCCAGTTTTATTGGAAACTTCATTCATAAGGATTTTCCTAGAATCGATAAGATGAGTCGTAGACTCTACATTAGAAAGATGAGAGGCAAGTTTGATAGTTGCCTCCCTAGTAGTGACCACTTGTTTCACTATGTCATATATTCCATGATAATTGAATCCTATAAACCCCATAACCAAAAAATAGCAGTGTAACTTCGGTAGCTTCATCGAAATGTCGTCAAGTGGTGTTTGAGAAATTAACCTGCAGATGATTTTCCATTCCCTTTGGAGGTTGGGTCGAAAGTTAACCAAAATATCTCGATCAGTCACTTAATCAATCTATAATGGAAAAATGTATTCAGGAATGAAAATTAGTAGGGGTGGATGATTCAACAAATGTAGTGTGATTGGATCCTTCAGAATCATTTTCCCTGACAGTTGCAACAACATGCATGATTGAAGCATCCACCGCAATCACTAGTGCTTGTGGTTACTATCCTGAAATCATAAATAAAACCAATAAATATC
Source organism: Viscum album (assembly GCA_963277665.1). Lineage (NCBI taxonomy): Eukaryota > Viridiplantae > Streptophyta > Magnoliopsida > Santalales > Viscaceae > Viscum > Viscum album. The sequence continues at coordinate 946,127,763 of OY728139.1, read as the reverse complement.
ACTGATCCATAAAAAATAGAAGAAGTAAAGTGGTAGAAGGATTGTAAAACTAACCCCCACCTACTGAAGCATCGATGCCTTCAGCCTCCATGGCGATACCATAACCCGGTAAAGATGGTACTACATCTATGATAAGAAGTTGAGACCCATAGTCATTTAGAGGCATCTATGGATCAGGATCATACCCAACCCTACCAACAACCTCCAGGGTAGCCTCTATGAGATCACTTATTTAGATCATACTTGCATGGATAATCAACCTAGAGAAATCTATGATGGACAACCCCAAAATTCTATGGGTCTTGATCATTGCCTCTCTTATGATGGGAATAAATTGAACAATATCCTATTCTAAGTTCTTAGGAGATGAGATAGAAGCCTACAATATTTTTTCAACCTCTGAGGGAGTAGGACCGGCTTTCTTGGTTGAGGCACCTACTTCCAAAGGTGTTCTCTCCACAAGGGAGGTTTCCATCTGGTTTAGAGTAGTAGACTCCCCAAGACTGGGAATCCCTTTATTGTCCTAGGGTGATCAGGTATCCTAACCCAACTCATCTTCTTCTATCAGGGTCATCATATCTTCCTCTATGGCAGTGGGATTAACATTTTTAGTTTGGACTTTAACTTCTGAATGTTAATCCACTATTAGGATAGAAATCATCTAATTTAGTGTAGCCATGGTTGCTGGTGGTCCTTCATCTGCTATGGAAGGGACATGAGATGTAGATGCCCGAGAAGGAACTGACTGATTTCTTATTATTACTACATCAAAATATGCATGAGAAAATGGGTTAGAAAGATAAAAGTAAATGGTATGATAGCAAAAAAAAACATGTGTAGAATTTATTGTAATCCCCTTCTTGAAATGATTCAATAGTTGAGATGCCTGCTAACGTTTCTTAGTATGCCATGGGGATGAATCTATGATAGGAATATCAAGTGGAGTCATGGAAGAAAATTCCCCGAAAGGGTCCACAGTGACTGCCTCCATATGTTCAGTAGCACTCAGAGAACCTTCCCCAGAAACCCCCACATCTGAAGGTACATGCTCCCAAGCTGCGGTACCTCTGGAGGTGTATACTTGGGAAGGAACCATTTCTCGAGACTCCTCATGCTTGTGCAGAATTGGAGGAGGAAAAGTTTAGAATCTTCACAATAAATGGTATTAATGTTAGGGCTCGTAAATCAAACAACCCCTCCCTTAATATTCATCGATCACAATAGTACCACCATCCATTACACCTTGTCAGAAGAGTAGTATTTGTTCTTGGGAGCATGAAGACATTTTTCCATTTCTCTTAGGTAAACAACCACCTCATCTGGCTGTTCTTTAGTAGAAATAAATATGGTAGTGGTGGTGGAGGGGGGGGGGTGATGGATCCCCCAAAACCCAGAAGTTTAAATCATCCTTCATGAAGCAGCCTCAAAATGTATTCATTTGAGTTATTCTCACTCAAATCATCCCAAAACCTCCAAGAATCTGGAAAACCCACTATAATAGGGATGGCCAGAACTGGAGGGTCAGACTAGGGAAGGTAATAAAGTTTCATTAGTCACAGTTGATTCATGAGTGCCTCCACAGTCTCAGGACCCTCAGGAGATAAATGCTTTCTGGGATCTAAGCATGAGTGAGGAGATTCCCCTACCCCAGCCACATCAGGAAAACCAATAGTACCATCACCCTCTCCATGAGACTCTAGTCATAGCATAGTAAGTACCTGATGAGAGTATTTTTAGCGATCATTCGGAGCATATATCAAGGTTTCAAGGTCCTAAAGGTAACAGTCTACCCTGTCAATATCATCATGATAAGATATGCCAGTAGGTGATAACACATGTCCATGATTAATAAGGGAAACATCCCTATCCTAGAAGAACTACCGCCAGTCATGAGGGGACCAATCATGAAAATATTGGCGACTCTTCAAAATATACCATTGTTTCCAGGACACTAGAAAATCAGCATCAGATGGGATGGGTGGTTGGTCTCTAGAGGAAGCCTTGACAACTATTGTTGTCACGACCCGTCCTCGGGGCCCGTGCCGTGACTACCCCAAGCCCGCCTTCCATAGGCCAGGGGCTGGCGACTAGCACCAAGGCGTAAAATCCCAGTAAACAGGGAAGGCATTGCCTTTATAAGTAACAACCACACAGAGTAAGCAAGCGGAAAGTAAAGTGCAGAAAAGTAAAGGGGCCGGAAATACAAGCCCAACTGTAAAGTACAACTGAAAAGTAAAGTACAGCAACTGAAGAAAAGACGGCGGCCTCGTGTAGTCCACTGGCAATCCCACCTGAAGGGTGGGTACAGATAGCCTCCAGGCTCCTCGGGTCCCACGTCCGCTCCGAGCACGTCCCGCCCAGTGGTCCACCTCCAGGTACCGTCCTGCTCCACGCCCCAACCGTGATCAGCGCTGTCCGTCGTCTGCAACCAACACAACAAGGTGCGGGCATAGCCCGTGCAGGGGTGAGTACAAGCTACTCAGTAAGGACCCCGAGACCCCCGAAGGTCTCCCGAAATCCACAAAGGATATAGCACAAAAGAAGGAATGCAATCACGAAGTAACATCTGACTCGACTTAGGTATATGCCCATACATATACCTAAGTCCCCAATTCCAGCTCTGCTCACGAGCTCAAGAACAACTCAATCCACAAAGGAAAGCAAGACTCAAATCCACAAGGAGAGTAAACAGTAAATCCACATAGGATAGTTCAACACAATCCACAAAGGAGAGTAACATAAGATTCAGCTCAACCAGGTATACTTTTTCAGATGACGTCAAAGACGATCACTGATCCGTCTCAGTCATCGGACCCACGAAGGATCGATAGGTACTAACCCCCGCAAAAAGACCCACGTAGGATCGGGCTCACACAGAACTTGTAGGCAGTGGCTCACACAGAACCGGTAGTAAGGACCCACGGAGGATCGGGCTCACATAGAACCTGTAGGCACTGATCCACACGGGATCGCTGAGTGCAGTAGTCGACGCAGTCCACTGAGGATCTCTGCACAGTCGTCGCCGCAGTCCACGAAGGATCTCTGCTCTGCCGTCGTCGCAGTCCACGGAGGATCTCTGCTCTGTCGTCGTCGCAGTCCACGGAGGATCTCTGCTCTGTCGTCGTCGCAGCCAGCGCTAGGGTTCCCGCACAAAGCGAGCTCGTTTAGGAGGGTCCGCTCCACGAGCCGAGGGGCTGATACATCAACTGACACGTAGTCCGAAGTTGATGTATCCAAAAGTTCCGTATCGACAACAGGATCTCAACGCGACAGACGGCGCGTCAATCGGACGCCCGGTCTGAGAGTTATTGGCATTTTCATCCCAGGGGCCCGGTTGGTTTTTAGGGAAAAACCAACCCGACCGTACTCCGCCTGTATCCGATCCTCGGGCGGAGTATGCCAAAAGTTCCGTCTCACTTAGAGAAAACTACCACAGCTGACGGTACGTCGATCGGACGTCCGTAGCTCAAGTTATGAGCGTTTCCGCTCCGAGGGCCCGGTTGGTTTCGTGTACGAACCAACCCGGCCGAACCCAAAGTCTTCCAAAACCTTGAGTATAGTATACCGAAACGACCGTCTCGATCCAAGGATCGCGTAGCCGCTGACGGTTCGTCAATCGGAGGTCCCAGGCCCAAGATATGGGCGAAAGACCGAAGAGGGCCCGTAACGGGGGTACTGGGCCCGGGGCGACCCGGCCCGAACCCCCCCTGGGGTCGGCCGAACCGGGTCGGCCCGAACCGGGCCGGCCCGAACCGGCCCGAACCGGCTCGGCCGGGTCCGGTCCGGCCTGGGCGCGGCCCGGCCGACCGGACCGGCCGGCTCGGCCGGCGCGGCTTGGCCAGCCGCGCGGGTGGAAGGCCGCGGGCGCAGCCCGCGGTCGAGGAAGCCGCGGCCCGCGTGCGGGCCGCGCGGGTGGTCAGCGGACGCGGCGCATTGCCGCGTCCCGACCGAGTGGACCGGACCCGCGGACCGCGGGTCCGCTGGTTCGCCGCCGCCGCGGCCGAGCCGCGGCGGGTTCCTCCGGCGGCGCGCCGGGCGCCGCCGCCCCCGGTCGCCGGCGCCGCCGCGCCGGCGACCCGCGCCGCCGCCTTCTTCCGCGGGCCGCCGGAGATGCTCCGGTGGCCCGATTTGCCTCCCGTCTACGCCGTTGCCTCTCCCGGATGCCGACCTTCACTGCGGGATCAACGGATCGCCCCTGCCGCGCAGTTCGTCGTCGTCCGCCATATCCGCACAACAAAAGAGATCGGCGGAGGGTTGCCGGGTCTTGTTCGTTAGACCCGCACCCTCCGCGTTAGCCATAAACATCACTGGGAGGAAAAAGGATTAACCAAATCAACAATTTTAAATAGATTAAAATTGTTCCGATCGGGTTCTTTATTTGAAAAGAATAAACACGGGAAAGGAAATAAAATAATCCAATCAACCCTTACCTTGTCGTCGTCATCGGACGAGGGGCCGTCGCGGAATCGCTCGTCGCAGAAGAAAGAGATCGTCGCGTCGTCGCGGAATCCGGCGTCGCGTCGCCAATCTCCGGATCAAGAACAAACGGATTTAATTAATTAAATCCGTTGTTATTGAAATTAAGAAGGGAGAATTTAGAAGTTTCGATTCTCACCTTTAACCGCCGATCGCAGGTTCGCCGCAGAAGAAGAGGCACCGAAGAAGAAGAAGGTCGCGGAAAAGCTGTTGACGTCGCGGATCGTGCGTCGTCGAATTCCGGTTCCGGCGTTCTTCGCGTTCTTCGCGTTCTTCGCGGGGAGATGAAGGAACGAAGATTCTTTCAAATCCTTTCCAAGGATTTTTAGGTTGGTCTTATTTTATAAACATGCCAACACGTAACCGGTTAAGAAACGATCCATCAATTCGAAAGAAACGACCCAATTAATTCACGAAGAAACAGTCCATTTAATTCACGAAATAAACCGCCCAATTAAATGGTCTGTTAAGAATTAAAGAAAACGCGTCGGTTGACTTTTCAGTTACTTTGACGGGTTTTCGCGGGTGCGTTACTTAGCGAAAGAAACGGCGGGGCTCATGCGGGCCCTGCCTCACAAATATCCTGCCAAGGGGTAGGATATTTCTGGATAGCATCCTATCCAGTTCAACTCAGTTCAAGCCGTCTTTAAGTGACTTCAAGTGGCTTCCAAGCAGTTTAAGTGAAATAAAATAAAGTTGTTGCACAAACTTTATTTTTATTTCTGACTTAAAGCCGCAAAATTTAAAAACCACGTCTGAGCAAACGCAACTCCGGAAGAGGCGTTTCTAAGCAAATACCGGCGCTGCGATTTCATCGGTGCCCTCAGAATTTGATTCCGGGCACCGGTTCAAAAGATAGAAAAACCCGCTCGTCCGTTCACTGAACGTACCCGAGCCAAACTTCGGAAATTGATTCCGGGCACACCGGGCCTCGGAAACAGGTGCCGTCTGAAGCTGCGCTCTTGTAAAATTCCAAAGAAAATTAAGAAAAAAAATTTCCTTGAAATTTGCGGGTCTTTACATTACTCCCACCTCAGGGCTTTACGTCCCCGTAAAGATACATCAAAAACTAGGGAAACAAATGGGGGTACTGAGCACGCATCTGAGCCTCCCGCTCCCAAGTGCTCTCCTGGAGGTTCCCGTGCTGCCATCTGATGCGCACAAGAGGAATCGACCGCCCACGTAGGACCCGCTCCTGTCGATCCTCGATCTCCACTAGAACCTCCGCAAAAGTCGCCCCATCGTCCACGTCCAGCTCCCCAAAGTCGATGATGTGCGTCGGGTCGTGCACGTATCTCCTCAGCTGAGACACGTGGAAGACGTCGTGCACCCGGTGCAACTGAGGTGGTAGAGCCAGGCGATAAGCCACCTCTCCTATCCTGCTGAGGACCTGGAAAGGCCCGATGAAGCGTGGAGACAACTTGCCGCCTCGGCCAAATCTCCGTAAACCACGTCGAGGTGAGACACGCAAAAAGACGTGGTCGCCATCCTCGAACTCTAGTGGCCTCCGCCTCCTGTCAGCATATGACTTCTGCCGGCTCTGAGCTGTCCTCATCCTCTCCTGGATGATCTGGACCTTCTCTGTCGTGGCTCGGACCATCTCTGGTCCCACGAGTGCTGACTCCCCAGGGTCTGTCCAGCACAACGGTGATCTGCAGGGTCTGCCGTACAACGCCTCGTATGGTGCCATCCCGATGGTGGAGTGGTAGCTGTTGTTGTACGCGAACTCCACCAAGGGTAGGTGGTCCTCCCAGCTGCGACCAAAGTCGAGAACACATGCACGGAGCATGTCCTCGAGTGTCTGTATGGTCCTCTCCGTCTGACCATCCGTCTGAGGGTGGAAGGCTGTGCTCAGATGGAGCCGCGTCCCGAACGCCTCCTGCAACCCCTTCCAAAGCCGGGAAGTGAAACGAGCATCTCGATCGGAGACGATAGATGATGGCACACCGTGAAGCCGTACGATCTCCTGGACGTAAAGACGTCCCAAGCTCTCCACTGAGCCCTGCTCTCTGATGGGTAAGAAGTGTGCCGACTTGGTGAGTCGGTCGACAATCACCCAAATGGAGTCGTGACCTCTGGAAGTACGTGGAAGTCCAGTCACGAAGTCCATAGATATGCTATCCCACTTCCACTCCGGGACCTCCAAGGGCTGTACCAAGCCTGCTGGTACCTGATGCTCTGCCTTCACCTGCTGGCAGGTGAGGCATCGCGAAACGAACTCTGCCACAGCTTTCTTCATGCCCGGCCACCAGTGCTGTCGTCTGAGATCCTGGTACATCTTCGCCACTCCGGGATGTACCGCCAAGGGAGAAGTGTGAAACTCTCTCAGCACCTCTTCTCGTAGAGCGACTGGTACGAAGGTACGCCCTCTGAAAAGGATGTCGTGCTCTGCTCCAAGGGAGAAGCCATCAGGCGCCTGACCTGAGGATATCAGTGCACGCCGGGTCTCACAGTCAGCGTCCCCACGCTGAGCCTCTCTGACCCGCTGTAGAAGTGGAGGAGAGACTGTGAGAGACTGAAGAAAGGCTGCTCCGTCTCTATCCACGAAGGATATCTGCAAGGAGGCTAGCTGCTCCGTCGCCTCCTCAAGTAGCTGAATGCCCGTCCTCCTGCTGAGGGCATCGGCTACCACGTTCCCCTTCCCAGGAGTATAGACTATCTCAAAGTCATAGTCCTGGAGGAACTCAAGCCATCTCCGCTGTCTCAGGTTCAGGTCCTTCTGAGAGAAGATATACCTGAGACTCTGGTGGTCAGAAAAGACTGTGAAGCGCTCGCCCATCAGATAGTGCCGCCAAGTCTTCAGAGCGAAGACCACTGCTGCTAACTCCAGGTCATGAGTGGCGTAGTTCTGCTCATGCGGCCTCAACTGACGTGATCCGTAGGCGATCACGGCCCGCTCCTGCATCAGGACGCACCCGAGTCCAGTCCCTGATGCATCGCAGTAAACTACGTACCCAACTCCCTCCTCAGGCAACCTCAAGATAGGTGCGCTGGTCAACCTCTGCCTCAGCTCCTGGAAGCTCTGCTGACATCTGTCTGACCACACGAAGGGTTTCCCCTTCTTCGTCAACGCTGAGAGTGGTGCCGCAACTCTGGAGAAGTCTGGCACGAATCTTCGATAGTATCCCGCTAGGCCCAAGAAGCTCCGCACCTCTGTCACGCTCTTGGGTGGCTCCCAAGCTAGCACTGCCTCGATCTTCGCGGGATCCACTGCAACTCCCGCCTCAGAGATGACGTGTCCCAAGAAATGGACCTCACGTAACCAGAACTGGCATTTTGAGAGCTTTCCATAAAGCTGGTGCTCTCGGAGTGTGTCTAGCACAACTCGCAGGTGGTAGGCATGATCCTCCTCAGTCGTCGAGTATACCAAAATGTCGTCAATGAAGACAACGACAAATCGGTCGAGGTATGGCTGGAAGATCCTGTTCATGAGGCTCATGAACACTGCTGGAGCATTGGTTACGCCGAACGGCATAACCAAGAACTCATAATGGCCATACCGACACCTGAAGGCCGTCTTCTGTACGTCCTCGTCTCGAACTCTGAGCTGATGATAGCCTGACCGGAGGTCTATCTTCGAGAACCACCGCGCTCCCTTGAGCTGATCGAAGAGGTCATCAATCCGTGGCAGCGGATACTTGTTCCTCACTGTCACTTGGTTCAGGCGACGATAGTCGACACATAGTCGCAAGCTCCCGTCCGCCTTCTTGGCGAACAAAATCGGGGAAGCCCAGGGTGAAACACTGGGTCGAATAAACCCCTTGCTCTGCAAGTCCTCCAACTGTACCCGCAGCTCTCGAAGCTCGGCGGGGGCCATCCGATATGCTGGAGTAGATATCGGGGCTGTCCCGGGGTACAAGTCGATGTAAAAGTCTACCTCTCTACGAGGAGGTAGCCCTGGAACGTCGTCGGGAAAGACGTCCACGTACTGGTCCACCACTGCAGGAAAAGCCGGACTCCGCACGTCCACTGCTCCTAGGATGAGGCTAGCCAACTGATGAGAGATAGGCTGCACTCTCCTCCTCGGAAGTCCATCCTGTGCTGCAAAGGTTCCCTTCTCGCCGGTGAAGGTAAACCTGCTCCCGTCGGTACGAACACATCTCACCTTGCGCCTAAAACAGTCGATCTGGGCATGAACCGTGGATAGCCAATCCATGCCCAAGATGACGTCGTAAGGCCTCGACGCCGCTACAAGGAGATCCCAGCCGAAGCTCTCGCCTCCTAGAGTAAGCTCACACTGCCGGCACCAGTGCGTAATCGTCGAGTCTGCTCCCGTAGGAGTCTCTAGCCGTAAGGATCGAGCCAACGGCTCAGTCGGAATCTCCGAGCTCCGAACAAGGGCAGAGGCTATGAAAGAGTGACTCGCTCCTGTGTCTATAAGTACTACAGCAAGGGTGGAATAGACACAGATCGTACCTCGAATCATCTCTGGCATGTCGGGGTCGTAGGCCTCCACTGCCTGGAGCTGGGCCTGTCCCTGCCCTCCAGCTCCCTGTGGTCGAGGTGGCCCTCCTGGTGGTGGTGGGGGTAGAGCCTGGAAGCGTCGCCCACCACCCGCTGCTCGGCCAGCTCCTCTGCCTCGTCCGCCTCCTCCCTGCGGACCGCCACGGTCGACCCTCTGCCTCTGCCTGGGTGGCCCCTCCACCGTCTGCTGCTCCTCTGGTCGGCGAGTCGGGCAGTCACGAGCCATGTGACCCTGCCCGCCGCAAGAGTAGCACAGCCTGCCTCTCGAAAGGCTGGCACTCCGCTGTGTGCCTCGTACTGCTGAGCCGGTATCCTGAGGCCGTCTGCGTGGGGGTCTGGTCTACCTGGACCCGTGAGTCATCCGTCGGCTACCTGCTGCCGAAGACTCAGCTACCTGCCGCCCTGCGCTAGGTCTCGCCGCTGAAGAAGGCTCTGCCAGGAAGCTCTCGATCAGGAGGGCTCGCTCCAGCACTCCCGCCTGGGTTGGAATGCTGAGGGAGATCAGCGACGCCCGAATCTCCTGTCGCAAGCCCTGCTCGAAGGTCCGGGCCCGGAAGAAGGGGTCCCGTACCATGTCGGTCGAGTAGCGAGATAGGTCCGTGAACCTCGCCGCGTACTGAGCGACCGTCATGCTGCCCTGGCGCAGCTGGAGAAGCTCCTGGATGCGCACCGCTCGGAGGGTGGCCGGGACGAACTCAGAGCGGAAGAGGCTCTCGAAGTCCGCCCAGAGCAAGGATGCCTCATCGTGAACCTGGAGCATCAGGCTCCACCATCGTCCTGCCGCCGCCTGCAGGAGGCTCGCTGCGAGGATCACCATGACATCCGCTGGTGTCCTCACTAGCCGAAAGGTCCGTACCACCGCCTCTAGCCAGTCCTCGGCGGCCTGGGGGTCCGCCTCACCGCGAAACCTGGGCGGTCGCTGGCTCTGAAACTCATGCAGTGCCCTGAGGCGACGCGCATCGTCAGCGTCTGGTACTGGTAGCATCGGTGGCTCGGTGGGTAAAGCTACCGCCGGTACCACTGCTGGCAAAGGGCCCTGCACCGAGGCCTCGTCGCTCGGTGGGCTGCCATCGCGCCCTACACTCGGAACCCTAGCTGGCAGTCGTCGCGGGGCCATCCTGAAAAGGAGAACAAGAGCACCACAGTCAGAACAGTATACCTGGTGAGCTGGCACAAGTAATCACAAGGAAAACTTGAGACTTTCATAAGCAGATCAGTATACCCGGTGAGCTGACACAAGTAATCACAAAGAAACTTGAAACACACACGCAATCAATGTTTTCATGCATTAAGTCGGAAATCAGGAGTCAGGGTCCTGGTGTACGGATACGTCGGCCGCCGCACCAACACTGGGCTCCCTGAACTGATAACCACACTCAATACACTAAACACTATTGCTTCACATAGAAAGGAAGGACGATCAGAGTCCGCGGTAGAACCGACCACCTCTGATACCAATTTGTCACGACCCGTCCTCGGGGCCCGTGCCGTGACTACCCCAAGCCCGCCTTCCATAGGCCAGGGGCTGGCGACTAGCACCAAGGCGTAAAATCCCAGTAAACAGGGAAGGCATTGCCTTTATAAGTAACAACCACACAGAGTCAGCAAGCGGAAAGTAAAGTGCAGAAAAGTAAAGGGGCCGGAAATACAAGCCCAACTGTAAAGTACAACTGAAAAGTAAAGTACAGCAACTGAAGAAAAGACGGCGGCCTCGTGTCGTCCACTGGCAATCCCACCTGAAGGGTGGGTACAGATAGCCTCCAGGCTCCTCGGGTCCCACGTCCGCTCCGAGCACGTCCCGCCCAGTGGTCCACCTCCAGGTACCGTCCTGCTCCACGCCCCAACCGTGATCAGCGCTGTCCGTCGTCTGCAACCAACACAACAAGGTGCGGGCATAGCCCGTGCAGGGGTGAGTACAAGCTACTCAGTAAGGACCCCGAGACCCCCGAAGGTCTCCCGAAATCCACAAAGGATATAGCACAAAAGAAGGAATGCAATCACGAAGTAACATCTGACTCGACTTAGGTATATGCCCATACATATACCTAAGTCCCCAATTCCAGCTCTGCTCACGAGCTCAAGAACAACTCAATCCACAAAGGAAAGCAAGACTCAAATCCACAAGGAGAGTAAACAGTAAATCCACATAGGATAGTTCAACACAATCCACAAAGGAGAGTAACATAAGATTCAGCTCAACCAGGTATACTTTTTCAGATGACGTCAAAGATGATCACTGATCCGTCTCAGTCGTCGGACCCACAAAGGATCGATAGGTACTAACCCCCGCAAAAAGACCCACGTAGGATCGGGCTCACACAGAACCTGTAGGCAGTGGCTCACACAGAACCGGTAGTAAGGACCCACGGAGGATCGGGCTCACATAGAACCTGTAGGCACTGATCCACACGGGATCGCTGAGTGCAGTAGTCGACGCAGTCCACTGAGGATCTCTGCATAGTCGTCGCCGCAGTCCACGAAGGATCTCTGCTCTGCCGTCGTCGCAGTCCACGGAGGATCTCTGCTCTGTCGTCGTCGCAGTCCACGGAGGATCTCTGCTCTGTCGTCGTCGCAGCCAGCGCTAGGGTTCCCGCACAAAGCGAGCTCGTTTAGGAGGGTCCGCTCCACGAGCCGAGGGGCTGATACATCAACTGACACGTAGTCCGAAGTTGATGTATCCAAAAGTTCCGTATCGACAACAGGATCTCAACGCGACAGACGGCGCGTCAATCGGACGCCCGGTCTGAGAGTTATTGGCATTTTCGTCCCAGGGGCCCGGTTGGTTTTTAGGGAAAAACCAACCCGACCGTACTCCGCCTGTATCCGATAATCGGGCGGAGTATGCCAAAAGTTCCGTCTCACTTAGAGAAAACTACCACAGCTGACGGTACGTCGATCGGACGTCCGTAGCTCAAGTTATGAGCGTTTCCGCTCCGAGGGCCCGGTTGGTTTCGTGTACGAACCAACCCGGCCGAACCCAAAGTCTTCCAAAACCTTGAGTATAGTATACCGAAACGACCGTCTCGATCCAAGGATCGCGTAGCCGCTGACGGTTCGTCAATCGGAGGTCCCAGGCCCAAGATATGGGTGAAAGACCGAAGAGGGCCCGTAACGGGGGTACTGGGCCCGGGGCGACCCGGCCCGAACCCCCCCTGGGGTCGGCCGAACCGGGTCGGCCCGAACCGGCCCGAACCGGCTCGGCCGGGTCCGGTCCGGCCTGGGCGCGGCCCGGCCGACCGGACCGGCCGGCTCGGCCGGCGCGGCTTGGCCAGCCGCGCGGGTGGAAGGCCGCGGGCGCAGCCCGCGGTCGAGGAAGCCGCGGCCCGCGTGCGGGCCGCGCGGGTGGTCAGCGGACGCGGCGCATTGCCGCGTCCCGACCGAGTGGACCGGACCCGCGGACCGCGGGTCCGCTGGTTCGCCGCCGCCGCGGCCGAGCCGCGGCGGGTTCCTCCGGCGGCGCGCCGGGCGCCGCCGCCCCCGGTCGCCGGCGCCGGGCGCCGCCGCCCCCGGTCGCCGGCGCCGCCGCGCCGGCGACCCGCGCCGCCGCCTTCTTCCGCGGGCCGCCGGAGATGCTCCGGTGGCCCGATTTGCCTCCCGTCTGCGCCGTTGCCTCTCCCGGATGCCGACCTTCACTGCGGGATCAACGGATCGCCCCTGCCGCGCGGTTCGTCGTCGTCCGCCATATCCGCACAACAAAAGAGATCGGCGGAGGGTTGCCGGGTCTTGTTCGTTAGACCCGCACCCTCCGCGTTAGCCATAAACGTCACCGGGAGGAAAAAGGATTAACCAAATCAACAATTTTAAATAGATTAAAATTGTTCCGATCGGGTTCTTTATTTGAAAAGAATAAACACGGGAAAGGAAATAAAATAATCCAATCAACCCTTACCTTGTCGTCGTCGTCGGACGAGGGGCCGTCGCGGAATCGCTCGTCGCGGAAGAAAGAGATCGTCGCGTCGTCGCGGAATCCGGCGTCGCGTCGCCAATCTCCGGATCAAGAACAAACGGATTTAATTAATTAAATCCGTTGTTATTGAAATTAAGAAGGGAGAATTTAGAAGTTTCGATTCTCACCTTTAACCGCCGATCGCAGGTTCGCCGCGGAAGAAGAGGCACCGAAGAAGAAGAAGGTCGCGGAAAAGCTGTTGACGTCGCGGATCGTGCGTCGTCGAATTCCGGTTCCGGCGTTCTTCGCGTTCTTCGCGGGGAGATGAAGGAACGAAGATTCTTTCAAATCCTTTCCAAGGATTTTTAGGTTGGTCTTATTTTATAAACATGCCAACACGTAACCGGTTAAGAAACGATCCATCAATTCGAAAGAAACGACCCAATTAATTCACGAAGAAACAATCCATTTAATTCACGAAATAAACCGCCCAATTAAATGGTCTGTTAAGAATTAAAGAAAACGCGTCGGTTGACTTTTCAGTTACTTTGACGGGTTTTCGCGGGTGCGTTACTTAGCGAAAGAAACGGCGGGGCTCGTGCGGGCCCTGCCTCACAAATATCCTGCCAAGGGGTAGGATATTTCTGGATAGCATCCTATCCAGTTCAACTCAGTTCAAGCCGTCTTTAAGTGACTTCAAGTGGCTTCCAAGCAGTTTAAGTGAAATAAAATAAAGTTGTCGCACAAACTTTATTTTTATTTCTGACTTAAAGCCGCAAAATTTAAAAACCACGTCTGAGAAAACGCAACTCCGGAAGAGGCGTTTCTAAGCAAATACCGGCGCTGCGATTTCATCGGTGCCCTCAGAATTTGATTCCGGGCACCGGTTCAAAAGATAGGAAAACCCGCTCGTCCGTTCACTGAACGTACCCGAGCCAAACTTCGGAAATTGATTCCGGGCACACCGGGCCTCGGAATCAGGTGCCGTCTGAAGCTGCGCTCTTGTAAAATTCCAAAGAAAATTAAGAAAAAAAATTTCCTTGAAATTTGCGGGTCTTTACAATTGTGGTCACACCCCAAGGTCTCATGACCTTAATTTGAGGAGGACTGAAAGTCTTCTGAAGAACTTTCCATAGTTGAGAATTCCCAATAGCTTCCTTGTGATTCCCCTTCTACTTAGCCTCAGGTGCCATGGGGTTGTAACCGTGGGAAATAGATTTGAAAAATGACCAGCTGTTTATGATTGAATCCAGGCATCAGTGTAACCATTCATAAGGAAGGAAAAAAACCCTTAAATCCCAAGAGATTAAACATGCACTAGGTGTCCTCCTGGGTAAGTATTAGCCATAATTGATGGGATATCATAAGACGTTTCTCTTGAAATGTGCTGTTAAGATTCAAGGGACACAAAATTTGAATCCAGTTAAACTGACAGCTAAATATTCAAGGCATTTATCCCTCATATATAATCTCCCCATCAATATGGGAAACCAAGATACCATCCCTCATAGAAAAGAGTTACCTTCAATTAACCAAGTATTCAAATTAGGCATTCAAGATGGTGCCAGTGGGGGAATCATAAGGTTGACAGGGGAATCGATCATTGTAGTTGATTCAATCAATAATTTCTCAATCATTCTTTTCCATCCGGTAAGCCTATTTATCTTGTGTAACCCAGCCTACTGGGATAACCCCACTAGTGATCTAAAGATATGGACGAAGAATAGAGTAAAGAATGAATAATGAATTGATATTTTTTTATCCTCCTGTGAGGGATCCTAACCACCCCAGAGGATTTGGAATGGCCCAATCATCCTCTAAGGTGATTTTCCTTCACCGATTCAGCCTAGTAGGTGGTAAATTTTGGTCAATATGGGAATGAACCAGATGATACATTTTTTAGTGGCCAAATGAGCTGCCATGACAAAGGTTTTGACTCTTACACCGCCAGAATATCATGCTGGTAAGAGGTAGACTCTCAAAAAAATGGCCAAGAAGGCCACAAACCAAAAAAATGGTCCATGTCAAGGATGAGTTCCCATCCCCATTTTTGGAACCATACCCCCTCTAAGATATGATAATAGGTGCCTATTTTCTATTGGGTTTCCTTAGATTGAAAGGGCTTAGGTATACACACATCAGGCTCATGGATACTCTTCTTGGAGAATGAACTAATACACTTTGAGAAGAAGATGTCTTGTTTGAGGCAGGGGTCAACATTCCTTGAAAATTTCTTCTCTTCATCAATGATCATTTTATCCAAAGGAGCAGTCATTTATTCGTTGTCCTAGGTGGAAGCATTGTGTAGAAACTCATCATATATATCCCCGACAAAGGGGACTAATGAAATCAACCGAATTTTCAAGAGGCTAAGGCCAACCACCCCATGGGTCAAATAGAAAGTATTGGTGTCTAGACTCCACCTGCTGAAAACCTGTTAGATGAGGACATCAGTTCAATGAGTGTATATTTGGGATTCACAAATGGACTTATATATCCCCACAATATGTAATTTAACCCGTAATTCGTCATAACTTTGATGGACCTAGAAGGTCCACCCCCCAATATAAATCAAATGAACCCCCAGAGTGAAAGTCCCATTTTGAGGACCATCTATGTTGTTTATTTTCTATGTCCCTCTAGAAAATGACATGATAAAAATGGATCATTTCGTTTGGCTTTCATCATTCCCCCTCCAAATTCTGAGGGGCATTGTTCAACGAGGACCCAATAGAGATATCCTTTAGTATAAATCATCATGTTGACGAGGTGAGATCTTTAGGAGTGGTTTCACTAAATATCTAGGTGGCAGGCTGGTCGACCACATGTGGCTCTGGGATAGGTGTATCAGATAACAACTTGAATCTGTAAATTGGTAGCCTATCAGAGATCTGATATTCCCTTTGACCCAAAGTGAGTAAATTCGCTAAATACTGATGTAGTGGGGATACATGGATTTTTTCATCTATATCATTTTCTATAGACTTATGAATTTAATTATCAGCCGAAAGGGTAGCAGCGGCAACACCAGAAAGAATAGTGTCATCAGCAGAAGCCTGAGGGAGAGCCGTTTCTTCCTTAAAAACATTAAAAGGTCCATAAAAAAGGGTCATTCCTACAAAAATTTTCATAAAAAGACCAAAAAATTCCAAAGAACACAAGAAGTCCACCAAACGCAAGGCTCCATTTACTGAAACCTAGGAGAGGTTCATAGAATGCATTCCCCATGAACTAATAGTACACAGAATGCCCCACAAGATGCTGTCCCGCAAAGTGTTGGCCAGTGACTTGATCAGTTCATGGAATGGGAAAGCCATGTAGCGATCCTTTCTATGCAGATATTAAAAGTTCATAGTTCAAAGATTTAAATTCCAATTTGGATATTTAAAGTTTGGTTCACCAACATGAAGTTAAGTCAGTAGGACATGCAAGCCATGTAGCATCTTAATACGTGGAAATTTGAACTTATGTTTTAACATTTCATAGTTCGGTTCTCAGATTCCAAGATCGGTTTGTGGATGAGGAAAATTTGAAGAATACGTAGTTTGAAGAATATAAGGAACTGTTCACAGATGATGATTTTCATGAAGGATATGGTACACAAAAGTAAGGAAATACAATAGAACCTTACAAAGAAATTTTCATCGGGAAACCATGTAAAAGAAAAATGGTCTAGGCCCCCTATATGTAGGCACCGTCCCCACAATGGGTTCATGTTTCTACTGCAATACAGTTCAGTCCGAGATCATTTTCTACATCAAAATAGCCTCCTCTTCATTTCGACCAGACCCCATTCTGATGGGGGGAATTTGTAGGTTCCCATAAAAAACCACAAAGGGAAAAATACTCCCACAAAGCTGATAAAGGAAAGAGATGTGTATGGGGATGAAAATTTGAGGAGAGGATTAAAGAAATCCAATTTGGAAAACGACCAAAACTAGTCTACGTAATGGTTACCGAGAAAGGTCCGCCAAAGGCATAAACTGCAAACCAAGTAGTACACAGACAACCTATAAAACTCTATCCCATTAATCATTGACCAGTGAACCAAGCTATTTGCAGATGAGAAAAAAATAGAGAACCAAGGTGCTATGAACTGTGTCATTGGTGAAAACGCGATGGTGAAGTAAGTCCCTAAAAACCATATACATAGACTGACCAGTTTGCGGATGAGGTGGGGCTGGGAGAATCACAAAAACCACATCATTTGTGGGATTGAGGCGGTGATTTCAGCTGCTATGAACCGTAACACCATAAACCTCGATTAACCGAGTCGTCTGTAAGTTGGATGATCCCTACACGGGCTTCCGCAAAAGGTGTTGTGTGCTGGTGGATATAGCTTTCCCAACACACAACAAAAGGACCACCATGGGAGTTGAAAAGACAAGGAGAAGTATTCTAGAGATTGGGTTATGTTTGATGCTATAGAACTGAGACTTCAAGCATTTTTTAGATTACAGATGGAAGACATTGAAGTTTAATGATCAACAAAGGACCAATAACCATTTCTTGCTGGTATAAACCCACTGTGAACCATAAAAATAAGGAAACATAATAACAATCAATTGTCCATGAACCATATGACCTTCAAAGATGAACTTCCTACAAACCATAGGCATAGTGACCTACCTTCAGTCCGGAGAAATGCGTGGCGCATCGCTTTGCAAACAAGACCCTACACCACATAACACCACATTATGTGGATAGAACCTGAGGCTGCATACCACCACGATATGCGGAGGTTCGCATCTAGGTATGAATACCACCTCAGTATGTGCATGACCGCTTCAAAAACATATTAATACATTATGCATAGAATCACCCATCCTGGATAAGAAAATGGTACGTGGAATGGGGTGTCTTCAGGTTTTCCACCTTCCAGTTAAAATCTTGTCCTTCTATTCCCATCATTCCCACTAAGGCCCCTCCATTAACCAGTCCACCGACATCAGGCCAAAGCCTATTCCAGATCCACCAAATTTGTTTGAATATGTCATTGGGTGCATCAATGTTCCCTTCTAAGTGTACATACCCCAGGTAAGTGGAAGAAAAAAGGAAGTTCCCACAATAGTTTAGACCCTTGGGACATGCTTATGTCTACATTCCCAAGATAACATGGAGTCCAACCTTGGGACGCTGATGTGAACCTCCCTATTCTAGGGGCCAAGGGTATTAATTGGCCTTTCCCTTCCATGAGCATTAGTGAAAAATTAGTAGCTCACACATTCCTTCTCATTTGATAAGGGATGAAGCTTCTCCTATCCCCCAGAACTCATTTTCGGGCACTCCCCCTGAGGTAAGGCCCTATCCTTTTTATGGGAGGTGGCACTTTATCTCCTCTCTAGCCCATTTTAGGATGTGTCCAAATATCTCCCCAGATGTGACTATCTTGGATATCAACATGGGTGAGGGGCTGACACATTCAATGCCCCTTTCCCTTTCCTATTGTTCTCATAGGAACACCATTTTCCATTGTATCCATCCTCCTTTTATATCAGCAGAGAAGGAAAAGTGCAATTTTTTTTGAATATTTAACATCCTCTTTTTTCTCACCCCGATCATGACTCACGTGGGCTTATAGGTATGTGATGATACAAAATTCACACAACCCAGTCATGAACAATAAGAAATATAATTCTAAACACAACTAT
Organism: Viscum album; assembly: GCA_963277665.1. Taxonomy (NCBI): domain Eukaryota; kingdom Viridiplantae; phylum Streptophyta; class Magnoliopsida; order Santalales; family Viscaceae; genus Viscum; species Viscum album. Next base: position 946,109,286 of record OY728139.1, on the reverse strand, counting down.
GATATGTATGAAGCCTTTATCTGGGCCTGAGATCCATATCATTGCATCCATGAAATGAGAGATCATTCCCCCTTCAAATGGGTAGCTCCCATGCGTAATCCCCAATCAAGTCACAATCCAGAAATGAACTACAATAACTCTAATTCCTACTCTAATCAGGATACGTAGGATGTCTATCTAAGGCCCAATCTAAAAGGGGAAGATTTCTCAAAGGTTAATCCCAATAATATCCCCAATAAAGGGAATCCACTTAAGGAGTAAGAACCAATTCACTTCATTAAAAAGGGACCCCCCTTCAGTGTATGTCCCAACCATGCCTCCTCAAATTGGAAGCTACAAAGTATAAGTACAAAGTTTAATTGAACTATGTGGACTTTGATTCCCCGTTGATTGGGATACATAGGAATCCTCCATGAGGTCCTAATCCAACCCCAAAATCAACCCTAATGTTTCCCAAGCCATATTTGGGTAGGGTTATATTCACCCAGAAGACTATATCTTCTATTGGTCCCTTATTTCACTTCGTCATAAGTCCTAAACCAAGTATAGACTATGAATCTTTCACCTAGAGGTCCTCATCACATGATGTTAAAGCACAGATAGGTCCTCATGGCATGATCTTAAAAGGTGATGTGTATATTTAAGCAGCACCAAACTACGTAGACTCTGATTCCTATCATGAGGATACATAGGAATCCCATGTCATGGGTTTGACCCTAACATCAAAACAACTCTCATCCCCCCGGGATGACAATAAACTCCAAAGAGACTCATCACATGGCTTAAACCAGTGCTATCTCATTATCTCCTGATCCAAGTATATCCATGATTGATTTTTCAACCTAGGGGTAATCCGTGTACACACTCTTGGGAATAAACCAAGGATTCATGAACACATAGACATTGCTTAAATCTATAAGAGAGTTTCAGAGTAGGAAATAATTCCCCCCAAAAGGGTGTGATGATCCCAACCTCCCATCCTCTTGATCAATGGAGTCTATTAAGTGTTGTTGGAAAAATAATAAAAAACATTCTTGCCTTTGGAAAGTAGGTCCATGAATATTTGAGAAAAGGGTCATTGGGTGTTTTTGGCTCCATGAATAAACCTGCGGGAGAACATCAGAGGACCTTGTACCCAACATGGAATGATTACACAAACACATGACCCCCTAAAATCGCCATCTAGGATCATGAAAATGTGGCACATCATTCATAACATAAAAAAGGATATACCACCCAATCCTGGTTGGACCGTCTCGCCCAACCAAAACACAATGTGATGCTAACCAGAGCAGAACACTATTAAAATTAATGTGTGATTGGGTTTCATTATATAAACATTAAAAATAAAGGGTTTATACTAAAACCTCTCAAATAATTTTGAGTGGAGGAGACACAATGATCCATTTACTGATTATTGTAAAACTCACATAACAATAACTTTTAAATTTTCTTTAAAATTTTTACTTATATACTCTTTAACTCTTATAATTTTATTTATCACATTAATTATCTTAATTACATGAAATTTAATTTTAAATTCTAAAAAGTTTTTATAAGTAAATTTACCAACCCTCTAGCCATCATTACTTGGACCATGAATTTGAATCAGAGCCAACTGTGATTTCAAAACCTTATCTGGTTTATAGTAAGAATAATTTCATGATTGCCTATACCTAAATTTTTTAATGTTCCCCACAAGTACACTCAATTGATAGAAATCAATTATTTTATGGATGAGACTCTGATTACTAGAAAAATAGAATTTCAACATTTCATAAAATTATTAGTTATCCCATTTGGAAGATATTCATGCATGGTTATAATTTCCCTAACGGTGCAAAGGAAAAATAGGCCACTAAAGATATAGTTTATTTTGATCTTTATGGAAAATCCATGGATAATATATATTTTAGTTCATATAGAAATTAATTTCATAAAGAATAAATGGTTAAAAAATGCTCATGAAATTTATGAATTACTAAAATTTATACAAGAGGGATATATTAAACTGGAATAACATGTTCCAAAAAATAAGTAAAAGCGTAAAATAATTTTTTTACATTGTAAATATAGATTTTAATAGATGATTCTATCACCTTATATTACTAATGTAATGGTATTAACAACAGTCTCCTGGCCAATATTGAGGTCTTTCAGGAAAAAAAATCTTTTACTTATTCATTCTCATATACCATTTAGATTATAAAGATTTAACATATGATATAGATAAATTATAAGAAGGTTTTTGTGAATATACCTTGACATTAAATGATATTAAAAAATGGTCAATCTAGTTTTTTGTGAAATAGATTAAATTCTCAATGGAGATGAGAAACTAAAGGTGGGAAATGAAAAACTAGAAGAATTTTTTTTTTAAAAAGAGACAAATATCAATAGATTGGTTCTAATTTATTAGTAAAAGAAAATAAAAGTATGAAAAATGAGTTATATAATGTTAATGGTTAAAATATTTGTTTAAATGATCAACCCAAATTTGAAAAATTAGAATATAATTAATTAGATAAAAAATTTTCTTTGAATTTTCAACTAAGGTGTGAAGAATATAAATTTGATTTTGGGATCTCAAAGCCATGAGAAAAATAATTAAGGGATTATTTTTTCAAATTATGCAAGCTACACTAGAATTTCCAAAAATATTAATTTCATAATATATATCTCTCAATATAAATTTTGTATTTATTACTTGAAAAATAGTCACTTGATATGTTGTTGTGATTATAAAAATTACAATTATGGCATCCCCAAATAAATTCATCTCTATTCAAATCCATTGTCTACCAAAACTAATATTTCATATGAAAATTTATATCGTATCAAAATGTGAGTTATAATATATTTTTTAGATAACAATTTTTGACCTAAATGTTTTGAACCTAAATCTCAAGATTATTGATTATTATTAGAAAGAATTCTATAAAAATTATTTATATATGAATTTACTTGTACACAGATGGATGGTTATTGAGGGAATTCTGGGATAACATTCCGAATGTATTTAATTATTCAAATTTATTTATAATCAAATTGTTCTAATTTTTTAATTTTTTTTAATTTTATAATACTAAAATCCATTGTTGTAAAATTCTTTAATATTATTAAAAGGGATATAGTATAGACTATCTTGTGACATTTTATTAAGGTTTATTTTTAAAAATTCTATTTTGATTTAAAATTAGGGGTTTTTTATTTAAAAAATATGATTGATCATTTTCATTAAATTATTTTGTAAAGAACATTTAAATTCCAAATTGATCTTAAAAAAATTATCCTTTTACATCCATAATTTGTACTTCTAAATTGGAAATTACTTTATTTTTTAAATGATTTCAAATTTGAAATTTTTAATGAATTGTTCATTTTTTATCTTAAAGCACATCAAAATTTTTGTTGATATTTTATTACCAAAACTATTAATAGATTTTTCTTTTTTAATTTTTTTAACTTCTTATGGAGGCATTTTGTTTTAAAATCAATAATTTTATTGTTTTAAATTTACAATTTCTATTTGATATTTCCAGGAAGTCACCGTCTACCTAATTTTTCCTTCCCAAATAGATAGTTCTTATTTACATAACTTTGATTCTATTTTATTTCCCACCACCTAGATGATATAGATCATCAACTCATCATTATCCTCTTTATAGGCCCTCTTAGACACTCAAAATGGAAAGTTTTATCTTATGTTTTAAACCTCTCTAACCTTCCCTCACTCTATTCTCTAGAGATTAATATTTTTATAATATAAGAATGAAATTTTCAAATGAATCATAAAAGAGAAACTAAAAACCATAGATTGTCCCTCAAATGTATATTTTATGTTATTATCATCTAGATAAAGTTTGTTTCCAAAATATATTTTTGTTATATTATATTTGTTTAATCTTATTTTATAACCATTTTAATTCAATTAATTTCAAAATATTGAAAATTTTGAAATCTTGAAAGCCAATATTATTTATTATTTGAATATTTGAATATAATTTAAAACTATCTTGGATATATAATTTTGAAATATTTTTTATCTCTTATTCAATATTTTATTATCACAAATACCATAATTTAAAGAATTTCATTTGGCTATGTATGCCTCTTATGTTTTATACCACATCATTTTTTCATATCACCTTATTATCATCTTTGTTTTAGGTTAAATAGTTACAAAAGGGTAATAATGCAATGAAATGAATTGCTTCTCTCTCTAATATTTTAAATTTCTTATAATTTAATTTCCTCTCATGATAAAATTGATTTATAAAATTTCAATTATGTAGTTCATTTCATTATGAATTTTTTATAATTTCATATTAAAATCATTTTAATGATCTATTTGAAATTCATTATAAAATATATAAATTCATTTCAAAACTCTATTTGGTATGACCTCTATTTATTGAAATTAAATATCATTCATTTAGGGAACCTTATATTTCAAATACTATAATTAATAGTTTTAAAACCCTTTTAATAAGTTAAAATTATTCCAAATGGAAACATCCTTTTATATCAATATCTTGATGTCATAGATATATATTAAATTTATCCCTTAATTACATAGGTTTTTATTTTTATTTTTTCTCATTATTTTATTAATCTATTTACTCAATTCTCTTTAAATATTGAATTTAATGTTCTATTATTTTAATAAATGTATTAATTATATTTAAATTCATAGATTTATCTTTAATCATTTTATTATATGATTTTTTATATAAATGTGATTTTTTAATTATTTTTCCTTATATTTATTTTTGTAAAGAATGAGGTTTTAAATCTATTTTAATTCTTCACCCTTGAATAATGTTTAAGTATACTATACATTCATCTTTATATTTATTTAATTATGTCAATTATTTTATATCTTAAATTATTTTTATATAATATCTTCAAAACATTGATCAATTTCATTAACTCTTGATCCCATTAATTTTAATATGATCATTTTATTTAAATATTTAAGCGGTTCATCCATTTCTATCACCCACATAGGCATATTTTTTCTTTTTTATTTCACTCTTGATATATTTTTTATTTTTCCCCATTATTCATTTATTTATGTTTATTTATTTAAGGAGATCAAATAATATTAAATTTTACAATTTTTAAACTTGTTTTATTTTGATCATGGTTTCTTTATTTTAATGGAAAACCTTGATAAAAATGAGTTTATTTAATTTTTTTATGGTTTCAAAATTTATATATTTTTTATACACAAGTCCCATTTGATATACCCATTTCTATAATATGATATCCCCTAGATTTAAATTATTTCAAGTATTATAATTATAAAATGACCCTTGATAGAGATACTATAATTGGTGTCCAATGTTATAAATTAATTTATAACCTTACACATGTGGTGTCTAGTTATTTTTTTGAAAATGTTTTTCAAAATTATTAAATGATTTTATGTTTTGAAAATTATTTTGAAAATCTAATCATGTGAAAATATTTGATTTATATCTTTAAAAATATTATTGTATGGGTCTCTCTATCTCAAAATACCACTAACGATAAGCTGTAAATAAATTGAAAATTCATTTTATTTCTCTTCTTAAATTATTTTTTAGTATGAATTAATTTATGAATTGTCTCTATAAAAATTATTTATGAGAATAATAAATATCTAAAAGGGGAAGGGATACTTGACGATATTTACTTTAGAGATAGTAAAATACGTACTATGTAAAATTTTATTACTTCAATGCCATATTTTATTAGTGTTTCTAAACATTTTTATGAACTAAATGTTTTTTAATCTATATACTTTGAAATTGATTTCAAAGATATTGGGGTTTTATAGACTTACGAATTTTTTATTATCAAATATAGAGAAAATATTTTGGTACATATATTAAAGGTACATCTATTTTTTTATTAAAAAATGAATATATTTTTTTGAACATAAATCCATTGTATCTTATGCATTGAAAATATAATTAAATATCTTTTGAATTTCATTATGAAATATTGAATTTAATGTTGGATAAATTAATATGAAATGAATAATTACTAAATTTATAATGATTATTTTTCCATGTGTTTTTTATCGTAAAATGGGAATATTATTATACCTCACTCAATTAGGTTGTTTTAATGATCACAAACACCCAATTATGAATATAAATATTTTATTTCATGAATTTTACTATTCCTTTTTTGGAAATAATTCCATGACGTTGATAGACAGAATGAAGGGATCAATAGGTGTTTGAAGGCCTCCTTATAAATCCCAAGAAAGATAGAACCATCAGATGGATGGTATGATGGAACTGAAATTCGAGTAATTACTAGATAGAATAGTAGTATTTTCCAGATAGTACTAGTTGGACAATAGACAACATGGGTGAGACATTAGTGTTTGGATAGAACCAAGGTTTTATAAATCTTCCACTAGTTGGCAGGTGACACCCACTAGCTATCTGATGGAATCTTGATAGACAAAAATACTAGTCATTGGTGGAGGGCCATTAGTTCCTTAAATTGATGTAAAAAAATATGATTACACTCCCTACACATTTATAACATTCCAAATTCCATAAAATTCAATAAATTCACCCATAATTGTTATTTAATTCTACTAGTATTCTTTAAGATAATTTTTAGAAATCTATTATTCCACTTTAATTTATTCTTAATATCTAATGTTCTCTTTTATAACCCTATCAAATTATTATCCTGTAAAACATTTTTGTGAGGATAATCTGTGTTATTTTTCATATAAAAAGTATATGAATTTTCCTTTTCTTATATGTTCACTACCATTGAGTTTTAGGGTTTGGGATCTCACTACTGTTAAGTGTGAGTGGATAGTGGACTGTACCATCAATGTGTGTAGGATTTGGGTTTCTAGCCACAAGCACTGAAATGATATCTCGGTATATAGTATTCATGGTACAATGACTAAAAACCATGAGTAATACTCTTACAAATGGATTTTATTATACAACTACAAAAAATAATTAGCATTTGAGTTTCTTACTACAAACATTAAAAATAAAGTACATAAACCAAATACTATGAGGGAAAATTTAGGGGGGGAGACATAGGTATTCCTTTATGTATTTTTACCAAACACCTTTATCATTTTCTTAAGATGTGTCTTTTAAATTAATATTTCTCATATTTTTTAACTCTTTCAATTTTTTATTGCATTAAGTTTATTAATTATATTGAATGTAATTTAAATTTCTAAATTTTTTTGAAAGGAAATTCACCCCCCCCACACACACCATAATTTTCATCATTAATCAAACCAACATTTGGAATCAGGTCTGAAAATAATTTGAAATCCTTTACCATTTTGAAAGAATGATCAATTAAATATTTCCTATACCTCAAATATCCAAGGTTATATAGAAGAAAATTAAATGGATAGATCCCCATTATTTAATATATTATACTAAAATTATTGGAAAACTAGAATACATACCTTTTATAAAAATATTAGTTATATCGTTTAAAAGATAGTCATTTATGGTTATAATTTATCTAATTTTTCAAAGGAAAAATGGACACCCAATGATATAATTTCTTCTGAGATTGATAGAAAATCCATGAATACTCTATAATACTTTTTAGATAGGAATAAATTTCATAAATCTTCCATGGGTAAAAATTCTCATGGAATTTAGAAATTCCATGAAGTTACACATGAGGAACACTTCAACAAGAGTGCCCAATTTCCAAAATGAAAGAGAATAAGGATGGAAAGAATGATTTTGAGGTGTTAATATAGACCATGAGGGATGACTCCCTCTCATAATCTAACTCATGTTATGGAATCCCCAAGCGTCTCATGGCCATATTGATGTATTAAAAAGGGAAAATTTTTCAACATCATCTTTTCCATATATTCATTTAAATATTAAATATCTAATATATGCTACAAATCATGATTTTTTATCTTACCTTGAAATTCAAAGATCATTAAAATAAATTCAATCATTTTGTTTTTAAAAAAGTAAAATTAGAAAATATAACGAGAAACTAAAGGAGGAAAATGAAAAATAAAAAAAACATTATTTCAAAAATCTATGATGATCAACAATAAAGGTTTATTTTTTTTTGTAAATGAAAATTAATTTCTTAAAAATGAATTAAATAATTAAAAAGTTAAAATGGTTTTTTTAAATGAGTAACCTAATTCTAAAAAATAAAAAAAATATAATTAAAGACCTCAAATATTTTCTTTCCAATTTCACCTAAGGTTATAATATTTGATTTTTATTTTGGGAACTTGTGGTCTTGGAAAAAATAATTATGGGATGAAATTTCGTCTAAAAATTCCAAAACCCTTATTTTATAAGATGTATCTATCAATATAAATTTTTTAATTATTGTACATAAACCAAGATCTTTATTTATGAGCCTGATTGAAAAAATTCATATTATAGAAGGCATAAATAAATACATATCTCTTTGAATAAATTTTATAGAGAGAATAATATTTCTTATGGAAGTTCCAATCATAATAAAATGTGGGTTCCAGAATCTTTATAAGATAACATTTTCAGCCCAAATTTTTGGTACCAAAATCTCTAGCTTTATGATTATTTTGTTGGAATCATATTTTAACAATAAATTATCCACAAACTAAATTATATATGGATGTTAATATCTTAATACATGTGTGGTAGCATTTAAAACACCACTAATAATAACAATTATTATTAAATTAAAATTTTACTTATTGTTTAAATATTTTTAATTTTAAACAATTCAACCCTCTTGTGGTATAATGATTTAATATTATTAAATAGGACATAGTAATTACCATCTAGTAACAATTATAAAAAGTTTCCCAATTAAGTTTTTTAAAATATTATTTGAAATTTTAATTTTGAATTTTCTATTTGAATATTAGACCTATAATTTTAATTCCTTACTTTAAAAAGTACATTTAAATTCTAAATTTATCTTCAATAAAATTGGTCTTTTACTTATTAATTTTACATTTTAAATTGTATATTAATTTTTTTGAAATTTTTTTCAAATTTTATCTTTTTAATGAATTATTCATTTTTATATCAAGGATATAAAAATTCTATTTGATCATTTATTACTTAACCAATATTTAATTCACATATCAAATGATTTATTGATCAATCTTGAATTTTTTTGGATGCATTTATTTAGTCCATATGTTTAATGTATAAAATTTTAAAAAAATATTTCAGTTGCCAAGGAAGGAACCGACTACCCGATACTTCCTCACTAGATAATCAATGCTCATTTAAATAACCTAGATTTATTTTACTTCCCATATTACAGCTGTTATAACTCAATGGACCGCTAGTAGCCTATTTTTGGACCCAATTATCCTCTCATTATGGGAAAGTTTATATTATTTTTTACACTTATCTATCCTTCCCACACTCTCTTCTTTAGACCATAATATTTTTATAATATTATGATAAAATTTTCAAATACATAATAATGGAGTGAATGAAAACCAAGGAGTATACCTCAAAGTTATATTTTCATTTATTTTATAATTTAGGGTAATTATTCTTTCAAAATATTTCTTGCGTTATTTTATAATTATTTAATTTAAATTTAATACATTATTATTAGAATTTATTTCAAAATTTTTAAATGATTAAATCACATAATCCAATATTATTTATTGTTTAAATTTTTGTAAATCATTTCTAAGTATCATATATATGATATTATGAAATAATTTTTTTAATCTTTTCTTAATGCTTTTATTATCACAAACTACTTTCATTAGATAATTATATTTGGTTCTACATGCCACTTATGTTTTATGTATTACCAATATTTTATCACACCTCATTATGAGCTCTTCCTTTCATCATATAGTTACAAAAGAGTAATAATGGAATGAAATGAATCATTGTTCTCTATAAAGTTCTTCGTTTACTTATATTATAAATTCTTATCATGCTAAAATTATATTATAAAATTTCAATGATATAGTTCTTTTTAATATGAAAATTTTATAATTAAATCTAAAACCATTTTTACAATCACTTTTCATTTCATTATGAGATATTGATATTACTTTTGAAACTATCTATGGTATAGTGTTTTTTTAATATTGAATATAATTGTTTCATGGATCCTTATATTTGCAACACCCTAATTAAGGGTGATCCAAGACTTTTATTAATTATGAAATTTTTTTAAAGGAAAAATCCTTTTTTATTAATATCTTGAAGTAATTAATATATCTTAAATTTATCCTTTGAATTGTATTTATTTATTCATTTATTTCTTCTCTTGATTTTGATTATGTCTTTACATAATTCTCTTTAAATATTGAATTTAGATTAAATTCATTCAATTATAGTTTTAGTCATCTTTAACTTCAATGATATATCTTTAATAAATTTCTTATAAGATTTTTTGGATAAATAGATGTTTTGAAATATTTTCTCTCTCTTCTTATCCTTATAAAGCATGCACTTTTTTCACTCTTTTAAAATTTCAAGATTGATATTTTTTTATATTCTTTACATTCACTTTGATATTTATAGATTCGTGTGCTTTGTTTTAATTATTTAATTATATAGATATAATTTATTGAAATCAATGATTAATTTCATTATACCATAAACACGTAAATATTTATATAATCTTTTTGTTTAAATCATGATTTTTTATCTATTTATATCACTCTCTTAGACATGTTTTTTCATTTTAATTCAGTCTTCATTTATATTTTTTGTCCCCTTAATCACACACACACATACACAGATATATATATATCTATTTGTTAAGAGAGATCCAATATTATTAATTTCAAACATGTTAGGAATTTTTTTTTATTTTGGAACTGCATACTTTCTTTAAAATGAAAAACTTGATCAAACTAATATTATTGAAAAAAAATCACTTTCAGAATACGAATATTGTATATTTTTTAAACTTTGGGAACTTGACAGGTAAATTTTTTTATAAATAAGACAGACTCTAAATTTAAAATTTTATTTTCATGTTTTAGAATTATTAAATATTCCGCGAGGGAGAGACTCTTTTTGTATTTCAAATTTATAGCTTAATTTATATCATTAAAAATGTTTTATTTAGTTTTTGGTTTTCAAAATATATTTAAAAAGATGAAATATTTTTATATATTGAATCTTTATTTCAAAATATTACCATGTGAAAAAATTTGATTTATAATAATAATAATAATAATAAAATCTCTAAGAAGAAAAAAAAGAAGATATTTTATAAGAAAATTTTAAATGATATTTGTTTCCCTTATTAAATTATTATTTTCTTGATGAATGTATTTACCCATTGTCTCTATTAAGGCCACTTATGAGCTCACTAAAAATACTAATGGGGGAGGGGACCTTGATTATATTTATTTTTGAGATGTTAACAATTGGATAAGTTAAAATTTCATTGTTTCAACAATATATATTTTAGTTGTTTCAAAAAAAATATATACTCAATGGCTTTTAATTTATTTTCCTTGAAATTGATTAAAATGATATTTTTATTTTATGATCTTCTTTATTTTTGATAATCTAAAAGGGGAATAATATTTTGGTAATGACATTAAAGGGAAATTAATTTTTTTTATAAATAAATTAAGAAAAGTTTTTTTATATTAAATCATTTTCCTCTTAAGAATATAAATCCTCTTAAAATATCTATTTAACTTCAATATGAAATATGGAAATTATCTTTGAAAATATTTATATAAAATGCATCATGACTAAATTTTTATTGATTAATTTATTAAGTATTTATGATCATAAAAAGGGGAATAATGTTGTACCTCACTCTCTTAGGTGATTTTATTGATTATAAACATCCAATTGGGTTTATAATAATTTCATTTAATTAATATCAATGTATCTATTTTACACATTATTCCATGAAGTTGTGGGATTAAATAGAGGGATCAAGAGACATATAAAGGCATCATTTGAAGTTGTAAGAATGCCAAACCTAGAGGATGGCTGGTTGAATGGCATAAAAAAGAGGCCAAGTTCTGGAAATTATAATGGTTTTATCCTTAGAGGATGGGCTTGCTAGTGGACCACAATAACAAGACTTTGGGGTTTGGAAAGAACCGATATGTTATCTAGGTTCTGTCATTCGTCTAGTGATACCCACCCCCTATCTGGTGGCGGCCAATCATGCTAAAAAAAATCTCCATTTGTATAGGGGATTTAATTTCTTAATTCAACTCATAAATATTCTATCCCAACCCCCAAAACACCTCCAGAACATTACTAAATCCATTAGAATCTATAAATACATCACCAAGGGTTCTTAGAAGCTAGCAGTTACCATAAAGATCATTTTAGATATCTGCTATTCTATATTACTTCATTCCCAAGCTCTATTGTACTCTTGTCTCACTGCCTCCCATTCTTATATTATTAAATATTTCATGGAGAATCATGAGTGTGCTACAAATTACTTGAATACAACAAGTCACTTATTTTTATTTTTCTTGGATGCTAACTACTATTAACTATGATGGTTTGGGTTCTCACCACTATTTAGTGTGATCTGCTAATGTACACTACAATTAAAGTGTGGGGATTTGGGTTTCTAGATACAACCACAAAAACTATAGCCACATATTTCTATTTCTTTGTGTAACCACTAAAAAAAGAGACTCATACATTTGTAAATATTTTTCTTTCTATGACCAATAAAATGCATAAGAAATTTGGTTTCATGAATGAACCATTAAAATGCTAAGGTATAAACTGACAAACCTCAAGGAATCATGATGATAAGATATATAGGGATCCATTTGTTTATTATTATAGAGCTCCTTTACCAATAATTTGTGTGATTAATTTTAAAATAACATTTTTATTGGAATTTATCTCTTTTAATTTTATTTATTTCATTAATTAAATTAATTACATTGAATTTTGTTTGAACATCTAAAAAAATCAAATTAAATTCACTCATTTTTTTAAATCTTTACTCAAGCCTATAAAATATGAGGGCCATTTATATCTATTACATAACATGATATTTAGTGTCCAAGTATCAAAATTGTAATTTATTATTATATTATTATTTTTTAATTAATTTTGCACATTTACTTACGTGAATCATCCATGGACTAAAAAACATTAACACCCATTATACAAATTTTTTTTGTACCATTAAGAATCTCTGTCAAACAGTGATGTCATATTCCAAAAATCACCTATATCACTCACACCAAATCACTACCTCCATGTTGTTAAATAACAACTTAATCTCTCCACTGCTTAACAAATATAGTGATAAACTGTATATTATATTGAATGATTCATTTATCTTTCTATGATTTATGAATATCAAGATTGCATTAGATGTAAATAAAAATATCCTAAATCAATATTCTAATCCTAATATAAAATATTTCATTACAAATATAAATATAAAAAAAGTACACTTTAGATTTTTTATCTTAAGAACCTCAATTCAAGAACTGGTAAGTTGAGAAAATTCCTTAAATCAAATAATAATCCAAAATAGAAGTATTTTTTATTTTTTATTTCATTAAAAAATATTCATTTATAATTTATTAATTTAATAAAATTTCAAGGGAAGGTATCAAATAAAAAAATTACTAAAAACATCATACGAATCCAAAAAATGGAACATTGGTTATGAGGAATAGGGCAATGAGACCCTGCTATAGTTACAACACTAACTATAGTGGTGTATATGGGATATAGATGTATGACCATAGGGATTTACCAATAGTATTCATGACACTACACTAGGATCATCAGCATCAAAAAAACATCTCTTTTAATATATGATTTTTAAAAATTAATTATAATTATTCTCTCTTAAATTTCTACTAACTATTTCATTGGTTATCATTTTTTAGATTTGGAACTATATCATCCAACTTATCGAGGTATATTAAATTTCTAATAATATTTATTTTTCTAAAAAATAATATTGGAAACAACATTCAGAGATAGATAACCAACTAATTTCTTTATTAATTTCCCACTAATGATGTAATATTAGGGGTAAATTATTTTGATTAAAAATTCACAAATAATTTTTTTTTCTGTCCTGGTTTTTTATTTTGATATATTCATGTATACTAATATTGAACATTGGGGAAAATTTTCAGTTTTATATATTGGATAGGTTCACATGAGGCCATACACCATATTGTTTTCATATTTTATTCTCCATTATCAATGTGTCATGTTTTTTAATCTAGTGAATAATTTTTTAATATTAGTGTTGATTAATGAGTAAAACTAAATTTTTTAATTATGATGTTATGTGAGTATTTTTACTCATTTATAATTCCTTGGATAACATTACCAAGGGTTTTAAATGGATTAGTCCATAATAATTAGTTAATTATTAAATAATAATGTCTATAAATGAAATAAAATACTGAGAATACTTATGTTTAAATTTATATAAATAATGTTGGAAATATTTTTGTTAGTGTATTGTAAAAATTAAAAATAAAATAAAAATTTCATGTGGATTAATTTTATGTTGAATAGAATCTAGATTTTTAAAATACACTTTTTCAACAAATATAAATCTTTCTAAAGCTTTATTTGTTTAAAATGTGAACCTAGATAATCATATAAAAGGATTAGTTTGATTCTTATATCAAACTATATTGGGTATCTTAAACGCCGCATTGTTTATGAAAACACCATCTCTAGGTATTTGTCTATTTAAATATATATTGATGATGTATTTTTATATTAGTTAACTATATGTTATGTGGTAAATTTTATAAACTCATTCAAAAAGAGTATTAAATAATAATGGTGGGTGAGTTAAATGTTTTTCTTTCTTATCAAATAATTCATAAAGGAATTATGATTATGTTAAATCAAAGAAAGAATATATAGTATTTATTGAACTGTTTCATGAAAATAGTAAATCATATTCTACTCTTATAAGCTTTAATAATAATCTTAATATAGATGATGCTAGGAAATAAATAGATAACTAGATTTAGTGGGGAATAATTAATATCAAGATATATCATACAACTAATAGAACATATATCATGTTTTGTATGTGTTTATGTGTTATTTTTAATCAAATCATGAAGAATCTCACATAAAATCTTTCAAAAAGTATTTTTAATGTATCTTAATAAATTTTTAAATATTAGTTTCTTATTTACTAAATCATATATATTTTATTTGATTTTATATTATGATGATGGAATTGGTAGTTTTATACTAGATATAAAAAGTACATAAAGAACATAACATTTCTTGGGAAAATATATTACAATCGGTAGATTTTTTTATTGAAATGATATGGATGAATTAGTCTTTAAGGGGCATTAGATTTAACATTGAAAATTTTCCTATGTAATATGATAAAACTGGTGTTATAAACTTTTTAAAAAAAATACTAAACTCTATTCTTCAACTAATCACATAGATATTAAGAATCATTTCTTATGAGATCAAACTATGAAATGTGACATTTCTATTGAGTTCATTAATACTGAACATCATATAGATGATACATTCATGATGCATCTTTCTTTAACGAGACATTATTTTATTAAGATTCAGTTTGTTTTGTTTTAGTTTAAGATATTTTTTTAAATATTATATTTCTGATTTCTTTATATTCTTTTAATGTTTTTGAGGTTAAGTATTTCATCATACTCAACATTTGAAATTTTATGTTTTATGTTTTTTGTTTTTATTTTTAATCTTATGAATTATTCTTTTTTTGTTATTTCATTTATTATTTTTGTTTAATGTTATATATGTAGATATATAAGAATAATATATATTTTTTACTAATTTTAATTTTAATTTTTATCTATTTATATAATATTTTTTTTTCTTATATGATTTTTTTTATTTTGATATGTTTAATTATGTGTTGTTATCAACTTTTGATATATATTTTTCTTTAAATTATAACATATATTTCCTTTTTTTCCCTTTTTAGGCTTCCATTAATAGAAAAAGAGGATTATAGTGAGTACTCTAAAGGAAGGAGGCCCGTGGGGTGCATGGAGGCTGAAAAAATGACACTGAATAGCTGTTGGTCCTACCAGAGGGTTTTCTTTTCTATAGAACCCAAAAAAAAGATAGGGACTAAGAAACAATGTCTATCATTCTACTTAGAACACTTTTTTACAAGTTGTGACACTAGCTATTTTTTCACACCCAAAAATTCCCATCATTAATGGTGTTTCAATCATTTTTTAATTTGATTATTTTTATAATACCCTCATAATTATAACCCAAATGGGAAAAGAACCCCTTATAGATCTCTTCGATGTTTCTTTATGCATCCCCTTCCTCTCCTCTTAGAATATTTATTTCTAGATCAATCATAGGAATTTTTTGAGATTAGATCTATCCTTTATTGTCCAAATTCCCCTTCTTTATTTCAAATTGATCATATATATAATCCTTTTTTGAAAATATCTATCGATATCCACTATTATATAAGGTATAATTCATTCCCAATTGATTGATCACTTTTTGATCTCAAATTTCGGGGACCTCTCCTTGATAAATCCTAGATCTATCATTGACTGTATTTCCCCTTTAGTAAGTTGTTGTGGATTTCATCTCTTGGTGTAACATCTTCCAAAAATTATGAATCTAGTGACCCAATAATGAATAATTTGGTATTTTACTTATGGACATCAGATCACATGCTTGATCTGGGAATTGTTTCTTAGTTGGTCATTGAATTTGGCTTCATGGTGCTAAAGGTAGGAATCCCTTACCATATTGAGCCATTATTTTTAATTTTTTTATATTTTTTTAGGATTTTATCTATGATAGTTAAATATTAATGAGCATTATGCATTTCAAAAGGATGGTGGCCCATGATACATCATTTAGATTCCTTGAATGTTCTTTTCTAGGTTTTGTATTAATTTAATAATATTTACTCGTTATGAAAAATAGATATGTAATGATGTTCCTTACTATTTCATTTATTAATTATATAATATTTCATATCCTATGGGATATATTGTTATTAAATATATATGTTTTTCCTAGCTATTTTATGCATTACATGAGGTTTTGTAAAATTTCTATGTAATCTCTCTTTTAGTGATCATGATGATTGGTAGCTCTAATTGATATACCCAACTCCTTAGAGGTGGATCTTGGGTGACATGAATCATTTTTCATGGATCTATATATAATTCTTAATGAATTAACTTGGTATTTTAATCCTAATAGAATTCCATAAACTATTGTAATAGTGTTGATATGTATATATAAGATCAATCGATGGGGAATGTCCTTGGGTAAGAGAGTGAGTGTCCATTGTAAAGGCGTGAAATGTGTGTATAACATTGATGGTTAGATGATAGTATAGTTAAATTAGAGGTACATTCCATTCAAGGTGTGCATGGATTTATTCCTTAAAGTTGGAACATGTTAAGTCCTTAAATGTTTATTGGTTAATTGGAATGATCTAAGTCATGTAGTTGATGACAATTGATATTCTTCGAGCATGAAGTTGAAGAAGGTTTTACCGATGTTCATGGTAGCTTTGTTATCCCTTGATTTCTTTATACATGGTTAATGTATAAATGGTTTGGAATTTACTTTACATCATGTCAGACACATCAATATATATGTGGATTTAATTTAATGATTCATTGGTTGTGTCACCCTGGGTTTATACCCACACCCAAGATGATCATCCTAATGCATTTGTAGACTTTATGACTAAGGAGCTGATGAAGGGAAAAGCACATAACATAATAGGCAAAGAGATTTGAGTAGGAGGATGAATGCAGTACTGGGATAGACTCTTGACACTTACCACAACACATTTACTTATTTTCATTTCTATTTGTATTATTATAATTTTCAACCTACCACATCGGGAGTCCATTTATTAATTTTTCATGACTTAGTGTTACAGTATTTATTCATTTTATTCTTATAATATTCTCTATGATAGGATTATGGTTATATTCTACTAACCTGTGATGTTCATGCATACTCGGGGTATATTCTCCCCATATTACATTAAACCTTCATCAATTTTCTTCATTATATTTCATATGGGGTGAAGAAAATGAGGTTATGTGTCCCTCAGGCCTGAACTGGGTAATTCAATTTGGGGAAACAAAAAATGGTATCAAATCTATGATGTTACTTTTTTTGGGGTTATTAGAAAAAGGACATACCAGAAAATTCCAAAACCATTTATTAAAAATAAGAAAAAGAATTAATAAATAAAGAAGATGAGGAATATATCCTTTTCCCACATCTAGATTAAGAAAAATTACATATCATAATAAGATATTTTATTCTCATAACTATAATCATTAGAATTTTCCCATTCAGATTGATAATTAACTTGATTGAATATATTGAAGATAACAACATTGGCTCTTTTGACACCTTAGATGAAGATTTGGTGGTCATGGTATTTGTCATATTGGAGTAGTCCTTCCTTAGCCTTCTCTTCAGGGGAAGAGATGAAACCCTCATTTTCAATAATATTCTTCTTTCAATGGGCCATAATATCCTTGAAAGAAGTTTTATCACTAACCACATGCGTAGGGGGTGTTTTCTGTCACCTTTTATTCATCAGAGACATGTTCCAACTTGTCTAAAATTGTTGAGGAGATGTAAAATTTCTAGATCTCCTTTTGAAATTTATTTATTTTTTCACCAGGACTGAAGTCACCATTTAGATCTTGTACTAAAAAACCAGAACCTCGATGTTTAATTAAATAATTCCCCATAAAATAAATTTGTGTGTTATTATCATCCAGATCCACACACTGGATATCGTTTCAAGAATTGGGATCAACAAGAGTTGCGGCATTCACCTCACAGCAATAGATAAGCCTACCTCCCACTCACCAGTTTCGACGCCATTAGTCTGAGATACCATTATGTTCATATCAGTATCAAAGGTGTTCCCTACTACCTCATTACAGATAGATTGAACCAAACCTTCATTAAGATTAGATCCCCCTTCAACACTATCACCCAAAGCATCTATAACACTTTAAATCACCACACCCTCTGGAGAACTCACCACTCTTAGATCACATTTCAACCTCTCATAAATTTAAGTGAATTTCAGGTAAAGAGGTATAGCCCTTGATCTCTTTGACATCTCCTTTACTGCCTCATACATAGTCACAGAACCATTATCCAGATTATTAAGTCGACTAGACATAACCAACTCATGACCCAGAATTGTTCCATTGCAATTCACATCCAAGGATCTACCTCGAATAGTAGGCACATCACGTGGGACCACATTCATCATATTTTCACTCAATCCATGCTCCTTATGCATTGATTTCTCATTCCTATATAACTCTAATATATGAAAATTTTTAATTCACAAGTTATAAAATCAAATCTAAGATTAAAAAACAATCGATTATTTATATCGGAATTCTTCACCACTAAAATCCCAGAAATACTAAACAGGTGGCTTCGAAGCATCAACCTCAAAAAAATACTAGGTGAAATCAAATGATATACGGACCTAGTATGATTATTTGAATAGAGGTAATAACCTATGACAATTTATAACATACAAATTATTACAGTATTTTGAAAAGGAATCAGATGTTATACCCATATCTCCATGGTTTTTGAATCACATTTCGTATGAAAATAATATGTCCATTTTAAGAGAAGAAATAGAGACCCATTATAGATACGAAGTACACTCAAAAAAACCTAGATTAAATGAAGCTCTAAAGAAAATATGATCATGATGTGCTTAGAGTCAAAGAGACACAATATTGTAGGGTCATGTAGACCAAGGATCCAAAAATGAGGTGGTCAAAGTAATCTATCGATGGTCGGAGATGGTTGAAATGTGAAATCAGCACCAGGTGTAGCAAAGAAGAAGTGTTGGTGAACTCTTGGTTGAAAATAAAAAATTATGAGGCTCCATAAAATAAATCTCGAACCTTCAGAATAAAAGTGATCTGAGGGAATCAATGGCTGAAATAAGGGTTTGAGAAATAGGAGAATGGTGGTGGTCAACCTTCTTCAATGGTTGTCTGAGGATCCTCCCCCACTGAGGGGGATGGGTCATTGCGATGCTAATCGACACCTTGGACATGGAGATAGTTAGTCGAGTGGATCTCTCTCCCCATCACTTTCTGAAAAAAATGAGATAAGTTGTGCGGAACTTAGGTATGGGAGTTTCCATGTTCTTAAATAGATTAAGTGTGAAAGGGGACTAAGTTACTGGTGATGGGATTGTTGTTATAGTTTTATGGGATTTGGGTTTTTTTATACATCATGTGTAGTCATATTGGATAACATTATATAAATATAATTATTTTTTATTTTATTGTATATCATTAATTTAATCCCTTAATTTGGGTTTATCATGATATATTCATTTTGAAATAGATAGTTGAACTTGATGATAATATTGTGTTATATATATAATTTTTAATAGCATAGAGGTATGAAGTATTTGGTATGATACTTGGGTATAAATTAAGGGGTTATACCTTTTTTGGGGGTATCTTATATGATATTTCTTTTATATAAATCCCATATGCATGCCTTATAACTACTTAAGTTGTTATCATAAGAATGTTTTTCTATGCATTCAAAATGTTTGTTTGTCATTTTAGAAAAATTCCTCCTTAGATATTATAGATAGATCCTATTCAAGATTATATCCCCATTATACCACATGCTATGTGAAAGGTTCTATCATGGGTGATCTCAAATGATGTTCATTTTTGGGTAATTTAGGTGGAGCATAGTAGCTAACCAAGGTCGTCTATCAAAGGAAGAAGTAAATTTATGAAAATATTAAAGGTATTTGAAAAAAAAATAAACAGGAAGAAACAAACTACTTAAAAGGATGGGTTTTTTTATAATTTATAAAATAAAAAGTATGCAGGAAGAATATTTCATTTTTTTTATTTTTTTTAAATGAAATTCGATTAATAAGACACAATGATAAGATGTTTTTTTGAATTTTTTTTGGAAGAGTAATCGGTCTAACTACACCTCTTTACTAACTTATTAATCATTATCATTTAAATTAATCTCCAATTAATTATAATCCTTTAATTTTATAACCCTCAAACCCTACGGGTGTTAACTTATCCACAAATATTAGAAGAGTTAAACCCTAAGCTAGCTTTGGAAGATACAATCGGAACACCCTACTTTGATTATCATTCTAAAGATATATTATAGTCAATGGTGAATCAAGAAACATACCCAATCTGGAAATGAGGATGAATCGAGCTTAGGTATTTTATTTGAACTATAAAAATTTATCCCTTGTGGTCTTGTTTTACTGATTAAGTTTGCATTCTCACAATTTACACAAATTCTTAACCTCGCATGTTTTGGTGTTAATTGTTCAATTTCTTAATTAGTTTATTAAAATTTAAAAACTCAATTATTGGATCATATTAATTGAATTAAATAAACTCATTGATTCAAAATAAGTGAATGATGAAGTTAAGAGGTAGATCGATTACTAATAAAACTACTCTTCCATAGGTGGTGTAGTCATCTTAGAAACGAATTGCATTTGCAATGGTTTAGAATCAGTATAGCCCAATCATGCTTCTACTATTGAGTTACATTGAAAAAATGAATATTAAATAAGAATAAAAACATTATAAAACATAATAAATAAGAATAAATATAATAGGAACTAAGAATTTTATTATGCAAACACAAATATTAAAACACAAAGAAGAAGAAATAGAAGGCTTCGATGAAGGGATCCTTACATCAAGAGCTAACATTATTCAAATTCCTGGATAATTAGAGTTGAACCACTTCTCCTCTTACCGAAATATCCTAATGCAGATATCAACCCCTCCAAATGAAAAAACACCTTTTTTATAGTGGATGGGAGGATAGGTTTTATGAGGTCTCAAGTGTGAATAGTGAAATTCATTCCAATAAATTAATCCTACTTGCACCGTCTATTTGACCCCCAAAACACATGAACCAACTATCCTTATAGAAGAATAATTTGTGAAAAAATGGTTTATCAATCTCCACAAAATATTTGGGCCTAATCCATGTAAGTATAAAGATGTCATGACCCAAATACAGAACTGAGGTCCAATCTAGAGAGTCCATCCTAGCTTGGACTTCATAGACCATTATATCTAATCAAATGCATGATTGTTCTCATATGTTCTGAATAAAATTTGTATCCCATTAAGTCAGTAACATATTTACAAAAAATATTATGTTTAAATAGTTCAAATTTTGTTATTTATGTTCCAAATACTATAGTGAATTTATAAAGGGTAAAACTGGAATTTTAATCAAATTTTCAAATGAATAATCTAATCCTAAATAATTTATAAATAAACTTATTTAACCAAATATTGATTTTTTTTCATTTATTATCAAAAAAATATTCAAAAAAATTTTGTTTTATCAACTCCTTCACACTTACCCTTTTTCACTCCTGGTCTAAACCTCATATCATGAATTCGAAAAAATTGTGATTGGATATGCATGTTTATATTTCTCAATCCATAGTGGAAATATAAGCAAAGTAAAAATCCCATAAAGATTCAATATCAATAAATTTTAAATTCATTGTCTCATAAATTATGTCTAAACAAAATCCAGTGATATTCATAACACTAATCATAGTAAAACATGTCATGGGTCTACCATGCCACTAATTCTCCATGTGTGCGTTTTCCAACCATTCCAAGATCATAAATCTACCCTTTATTCAGTATATTATGGTCAAGTAAAAAAATTATTTTTAACTATTTTAATTCATTGAACCTATTCTACATTCCTTTATAATCAAATTTAAAGACCCACTCACTTAAGCATTCCCAAAAGTCAAACATTAAGCTCCTGACATAGATATCCCCATATGTTGTACATTTCATCACTCCCCTCATTTATTATTATTATTTTGTTTTTTTAAGTTTCCCTTGGAAACAATCTCACAATCCACTCTCAACCCATGTTTGATCTCATCACAACAGTAATTGTAATAGTTATAATAAGATCAAAGGTCGAGGAAGAGTGGTTTTTTGACCTACCTAATACTAAAACCATATTTTTTTTGGTTTTTTGAGGGCGTTTAATAGTTAAATAATAGGTACAGAAACATAGGTAAATTTGGTACAATAATGAAACCAATAGAAAGAGAAACAAACTGATGGATCAACTAATGAATTTTTCTTACCTATGTTGACTATACCTTCAACTGAGTAGGAAAAATTTCAGAAGTCATGGTTGAGTGAAAATTTGTGTGAAGAAATCAATGAAACAATTTACTATGAAAAAATATCACAAATAATGATGTAAAAATATAAAAGGTTTTATAATTACACAACTAATCATATCATCGACAACTTTAATTTTTATAAAAATCAACCCTTAATGATGAAATCTTACTCATTCTTATCATTTTACCAATGAATTTTGAAATCATGAATTTTCCATATATTCCACAAAATAATGTTACATGATATCTTTATTTTTTAATTTATTTTTTTGAAAATGTTAACCAAAAACATAATATAAAATACACAAAAAACACAAAAATGAAAATTCTAAATATCTACACCAAAATGTTTTCCCCTCCCCCACAATTGAAATATTGTATTTTCCTCAATGTGAACTTATTAAATGACATGTTCACATGAAATAACAAATTTTAAATAGGACAAAGAATATAAAAGTGAAAGGGTTTGGAATGACCTGATATTCTAAAGTGATGTTGGGGTTATGCAGTGTGATAAAATCCACTACATCAATAGAAAGTCCCTAAATATATTGCTTCAAATATTTCCCATTGACTGTAAGGATCCTTCTAGTGTCCTCTTGTGTGATCAACACTACACCATAATGAAAAAAATAGATACTATATATGGAACTAACCATCTATAAAGCAACTTACCAGGAATTAGATTCATTTGTGAACTATAAATAAATTCATTCTCTCTAACATGAAACTACCTTTGTTAGATCATTTTATCATAAGTTGCTTTTGATATTTTGTTTATAGAGCCTTTAGTTCCCATATGATGAAAATAAAATCTCCTCAATCTCTTGAATTTACAGCTTCCTTTAGATTCCATCTTGGCCAAAATCTGGTTTGTATTTATTTATTGCCCAATAATCTTGATGCTCGACTTCCACGGGGAGATGTCACACTTTCTCAAAAATAATAGAAATTGGGGACATACTGATGGATGTATTGTATGTTTTTCTACAAGACCATAATGCATTATCCAAGTGCTTTCTCCAATCCTTCCTATTCAGCTGCATGGTTTTTTCCAAAATTTCTCTCAACTCCTGATTTGAAACCTCAGCCTATACATTTGTTTGGGGTGGTATGGTGTTGATGTTTTGCATGTCACCCCATACTTATGAAGGATGGAATCCGAATTCTGATTGTAAACATGCATCCCCTGATCAATAATGATAGCCTTTGGTACTCCAAGCCTACAAAAAATCTATGCCCTGACAAATTTTACTACAACATGAGAGTCATCTGTTCTTATGGCCTTATCTTCAACCCATTTACTCACAAAATAAACAACAACCAAAATATAAAAAAAAACCAATTGAACTACAAAAATGAACCATAAATTAGATTCCTCATACATCAAAATTCTCATAGAATAGTATGGGTTGTTGGGGCATATCGTGCCTCCTAGTAATGTTCCTAGTGTGTTGGCAATGAGAGAATGACTTGAAAAACACATGGGCATCAGGGAATATGCTTGGAAAATATAATCCAGAGTTTAATAATTTTCTATCTGTTCATTAGGGACCATATCATCCTCTACATGAAAGTGTATAGAAGAAATGAAGAATACATTCAAACTCATGATCCAAAACACACCTCTTAATAACTTGATCACTACACATGTGCCATAGGTATGGATTAACCCAAATATGAAATGTTGACTCACTATTTAAATTTTGTACTTGATGTTTCTTTAAATAAAAATGAATTTTATAGGCAACAAGGTCATTAACCAAATCAGTATACCAAGGATGCATACCTGAGATAAAATATAGATGATCATTAGGTAAAGTATCCTGAAGTGGTACATAGTCTAATGTGTCATCCTCTAATGTGTGATTAATCCTACTCATGTGGTCCACCATGTGGTTTTCTGAACCCTTCGTATTCTTTATCTTGATATCAAATTCTTGAAGAAGAAGCATCCATCGAATAATCCTAGGTTTCACATCTGGATTCTTCAATAGGTACCTCAGAGCTACATGGTTAGTAAAAAAATTAATTTAGAGCCCAATAAATATAAATGGAATTTATATAAAGAAAATATAATTGAAAGAAACTCATTTTCCATGGTTGTGTAGTTTTATTTCACTGAATCCAATGTCCTCAAAGAATATGCGATAACATGTGAACGTCCCTCCACCCATTATGATAAGACATCTCCAACAACGATGTTTGAAGCATCACAGATATCCTCAAATGGAATATCCTACCATGGGGGATGTATTATTGGTGGAGTGGTCAAAAACTATTTTATCTCATTAAAGGATGTCCTACAAGAATCATCAAACAAAAAATCATAATACCTTTGAAGTAATCATTACATAGGAAGATAAATCTTACTAAAATCATTGATGAAGTGCCTATAGAATCCGGTATTCCCTTGGAAAGATCTAATATCATGCACACATGAAGGATAGGGTAGGGATAAAATAATATGTACCTTAGATCTATCAACCTCTATCCCATGTTTTGACACTACATGACCTAAGACAATCCCATGCTCTACCATTAAATGAAACTTTTCAAAGTTTAAGACCATATTATTCTCAATACAATGATTCAAAACCTTTCCCAAACATGAGATACAATCATCAAATTGAAGACCCATAAACTGTAAAATCATCCATAAATACCTCTATGAAGGTCTCAATGAAATCTAAAAAAATACTCACCATGTATCTCTGAACGGTACCTAGGGAATTGAAAAGAACAAATGGCATCCTTCGGTTGGAAAAAATACCGAATGGAAAAGTGAATGTTTTATTATTTTGACCCTACGGAGCAATAGGAACCTGGAAATATCCAGAAATCCATGCACAAAATAATAGTGTGTTTTCCCAGCTAGTCTGTAAAGCATTTGATCAATAAATGGGAGGGGGAATGGTACTTGCAAGAGGACTAATTTAGTTTCCTATAATCAATACACACACCAACTATTTTTAACCCTTATTGGAACTAAATCCTCTTTATAATTTTTAACCATAGTACACCACTTTTCTTAGGTGAAACCTGAAAATGACTCACCCACTGCGAAGCTGAAATGAGATAAATTATACCTAACTTGAACAATTTTTCAACTTCTTTTCTGAAAACTTCCAAAAGAGTTGGATTCAGTTTGCTTTGTGGCTACCTAAATGGTTTATCCCCGTCCTCTAAAATAATCCTACGCATGCAAACAGAGGAGCTAATACATGATATGTCAACCAAGGTCCACTTGATTTCCCTAATTTTCTCCCTAAAAAGATTCAAATTTTTTTCTTCATGTTCAAAAGGGAGATTGTTTGCAATGATATCATATAATTTATCACTACTTAACAAGTACACGTATTTTATATTTGGTGGTAATGGCTTGAGTTATAATGTAGGGGGTGATGTATGAATGGAGAAATTGATGGAACTGAAATATGTGCACAATGAACATCAGTATCAGAATATACATCATCAAAATAATAGAATAAAGCATCAAATCCATCAGCATACTCAATTGCCATGTTATAATCAGAGTGATAATTATCAAAATCATAATATGAATCCACTTTAGTATCAAATCTAAAAGAGTTTAGTGAATTAAAAAAAGGTGTCTAAGTTCTCTTAGACATCAAACTAGAACCAATACTCATAATATCCCTAAGCATAGGACTATCAAATTCCATAGGGGTTTTATTTGGTGGTTCAAAATGGGAGATAACAAAAGAAGAATGGTCCTATGAGGGTTACTTCATGGATTCCATAACATTAAATATCACAACTTCATCTCCAAACTCCATGGAAAGTGTACCCTTATGGACATTTATGATCATTTTTGCAGTTTTGAGGAAGGGAACACCTAATATAATTAGAGCATAATAATTTACCTAATCCCCCACCATGTTAATCACATAGAAATATTGTATAAATGTCATGTCTCTTATCCAAAAAATCACATCCTCAAGGAATCCTATTGGATATGCTATAGCTATGTTCGCCAACTACACCACTACTCTCATTGGATTCAACTCACCAACATGTAAAGAAGAGAATACAGAGTGATGTATTACAATTATAGAAGCTCCTAAATCATATAAAGCATTATAAAAGTGTAACTCCTCTATAGATAATGGTATAATGAATGTATCAGGATCCTTGAACTTTGTTGGCATTTCTAGAGTTGGTGTAATGAGTGCTGACACATTCCTTCCAATATTGATCCTCTCATTTACCTTGAGCCCTCTTCGATTGGTACAAAGTTATTTTAAAATTTTGGCATACCTTGGGATTTTCTTTATTACTTCAAGTAAAGGGATTTTTATCTCAACACACTTGAATGTATCCAAAACTTCATTTTTGCATCGCCTCTTCTGTGATATTATTGTTTTGTACAAATCTATTTGGAAATGGAAGGGTTTAGGAGGAACATCATCAATCTTTTTCTTACCATTGTATTTTTTCCTTGGGCTTCTAATAAGTTGTTCTTGAATGGGGCCTCTCTGAAGTTAAGGTGAATCCCAGTGGAATGGTAGGTGCACAAGTATCAATTGTTTTCTTCCCACTTCTCAATGTGACAGCACTAACATTCCACTTAGGATTTGGATAAGGTAGGGAAAGTATATTCTCAGAGTTCTTACATACTAGTTCATAGAGGGAAGTGGAAATCTGGATCATTTGAGTCTTCTAATCCCTCATGTGTGAAACTTGACTCTTCATCTCATTCTATTATTTAAGAATAAATTTGTTTCAAATGATCATCAGTTTTAGAATTGAACTTTGGTTGTGAATTACCTAGTTCTTGAATTTTTGGTGCTTGGGATTCAAATATCTTTTTGGGTTGTTGGAATCCCTATTGGTAAGGCAGAGGCTGCTAGAAGTTTTGTTGAAAAGGGGGACTTTGTTGTTGTCCATATCCATACCTCTTTTCTGATTGATCCTTTCACCCTTGGTTGTATGTTGGTGCAAAATGGATCATAATTCTTTTGGGGATGTGTTTGTTTCTTCTGCTGATATGGTCTTCCAGGGAATACTGTAGTGCAATCCTCTGTCTCTTATAATTTTGGGAAACAAATTATTGGGATGTATCTTTCAATAAAAATTCTATAAGGGCTCGAAGGTGTGGGTTGGGATGTGTTTTCAATCCAATGCATTCTCTCTCACCATGGTTAAAAATTCTTCCATATTGGTATCAATTAAATGTCTTTCAAGAGAATATGGACTTACTTGATGTACTCCCCTGACATGTGGAGTGTCATAATTTGCAAATTTGTGTGAGTTTTTTCCATCTTATCAATAAATACACATACAACTACTGGGGTTTTGTTGAACAATGCCCATCAAATTGTGACATCCACCATAATCCTCTCTATAGTTGTGAGTCCTTTATATAAGTACTAGATGAGGAGTTTCTCACTAATTTGGTGAGGTGGAAATCTTGCGCAAGACTTATTGAATCGTTCCCAATAGTTATACATTGACTCCCATTGTGCTTTCTTGATCCCTAAGATCTCCTTACGAATAAAAGTGGTCCTTGATGTTGTAAAAAATCTATGAAAGAAAAGACGTTTCAAATCACTCTAATAGGTTACATATTCTTGTTGTAAATAATATATCCAATACTTTATAGCTCCATCAAGTGAAAATAGGATTTATCTTAGTTTTATTTAATCATTAGAGACATTTATTGGTTTAAGGGTTGATTAAACCACATTAAATTACTTAAAATGTTTGTTTGGACCCTCACAATATAATCCATGAAACATTGGAATAAGGTTAATTAACCCATATTTGAATTCAAAGTCTGATTCTAGGTTTGTGTATGCAATAAAACTTGGTTGATAGTTAATTTCGAGTGCAACCAATTCTAAAATGGTTCTATTAAATTCATTGTTATTGTTTTCATCCATTGGTTCTTCTGTTATTTTTGAATTAGAATTTATTCTAATTTCAATGTTATTAGAATGGATGAATTATCAAACTGGTTGAATGGTGAAACTTCCCATAGACCGAGAATATCGGATTCAAGCCCTAAGACTGTAATCAATCTCAGGGTTAAGATCTAAGAGATCTTTTGGATTAGTTCGTGTCATAAATAAAATAAAAATTAAATGATTAAAAGTGAACCATAATAAAAAGATAATAATTTTGGGTTGATGGTCCAATAAAAATAAATTAAGAGATAGGAAAAAATGAAAACTTGAGAAAGGGGAAAGGCGAAAGAAAGAGGAGAAGAAAATAATAAAATAAAAAATAAAATAAACTCCTCTAATTGGTTGAAAAAAGTACTTTCCTCCCTAAAAATGAATCCAATTTGAAAGGATTTGTTGTGGGCACTCTCAAATGATTTTTGTTTTGGGGTTATTTAGGTACAGTAAAGTGGCTCACCAAGGTCATCTCTCAAAGGAAGAAGAAAATTTACCATCATATTAAATGTAATTAGAAATAAAATAAAATGGAAGAAAAAAAACTTAAAAGTATGGGTGGCTTATTATCATTTATAAAAGAAGAAAATGTATGTTGGAAAAATATCTCATTTTTTTTGAAATGAAATTCAATTAATAAGATACAATAAGAAGAAGTTTTTTTGAAAATATTTTTAGGAAGAGTAATGGATATAAATATAAATCTTCAAGGAATTATTAATAATTATAATTTAAATTAATATCCACTTAATTATAATCCCCTAATTTTCTAACCCTTAAACCCTATGGGAGTTAACTTAAACCCAAATATGAAAAGAGTTAAACCCTAGGGTAGCTTTGGAACATACAATCACAACACCCTTCTTTGATTGTCATTATAAGGATAGAATATGTTTAGTGATGAATTAGAGCACATAAACAATATATAAAAGAGTATTAATTTATCTTAGGGTTTTATTTGAACTCTTTAAATTTATCCTATATGGTCTTGTTCTATCGATTAAATTTGTGTTCTCACAATTTAAAAAATTTCTCGACCTCACGTGTTTTTGTGTTAATTGTTCAATGGTTTACATAGTTTCTTCTAATTTAAAAACTCAATTCATGGATCATATTAATTTAATTATAGTATATCATTGATTCAATATAAAATAATGGATAAGGTAATAGGTATATCGATTACTAAGAAAATTACTCTTATATGGGCGATTTAGTCATCGTAGAAGCGAATTACATTTGAAATTGTTTAGAATGGGTATAGACAAATTATGATTCTACTCTTGAGTTACATATCAAATAAGAAGATTAAAAAAGAATAAATATATAATAAAATATAAGAAAATAGAATAAATAGATGAGGAACTAAGAATTTTATTACGTGAACAAAAATATTACTACATGAAGAAGAAGAAGAAGACTTCGATGAATGGTTCCTTGCTTCAAGAGTTACCCTTATTTAAATTCATTTATAATTAGAGTTTAACCACTTATCATCTTTACTTCACTTCCTAATGAAAATCACAACCCCTAAAATTTAAAAAAACACCAATTTATAGAGTGAAGGGGAGGCTAGGTTTTAAGAGGTTTTAAC
This sequence comes from Viscum album, assembly GCA_963277665.1. Classification (NCBI taxonomy): domain Eukaryota; kingdom Viridiplantae; phylum Streptophyta; class Magnoliopsida; order Santalales; family Viscaceae; genus Viscum; species Viscum album. The sequence goes on along the minus strand of OY728139.1, from coordinate 946,078,572 downwards.
TGTGAATGGAAAAATTCAGCGAAATAAATTAATCCAACTTGCACCACCTATTTGACAACTAAAAAGCAGGAAAAATATATATTTACATAAGGTTGATTTATGAGACAATAGGCCCTTGATCTCCTTGCCAAATTTGGGCCTAATCCAAACACGGATGAAGATGTTATGTCCCAAATACAGAAATATTCTCCAATATGGTGAGTCCAGCCTAGCTTTGACTTCATGGCCCATTAAGTCCAATCAAATGAACGATTTAGCTCATAAGTCCATAATTAAAGTTGTATCCCATTAATTAGATAACATAGTTACAAATTTTATGTTTTAATAATTCAAATGAAATTATTTATGTTCAAAATACTATAGTGAATTTGTAAAGAGTAAAACTGGACTTTTCATTAAATTTTCAAATGAATGATATAATCTGAAATATTTTATAAATAAACATATTTAAAAAAATTTGAGGAAATTTAGTCATTTATTATAAATAAAATGTTCAAAAAAATGTGTTTTATCACTATCATAGAAGATGCGGCTAAGAATTATCCCGCACATACTCTAGTGGTTTTGGTGGTGAACTAACCCTATCCCATAGCCATATACATTTTAGCTTCCCAAATTTGATGGGACTAATGGATTATAGATGACTATGTTTGAGACATTCATCTCCATCATCCACCATCATTACCAAGAATTGGTGGTCCTCAGTACTCTAAAGACTAGATAGATATTATTGAGGTTATCCTTGACCAAGTGGAGACTCATGTAGATAGAAATTTAAATAATTTAGTCTTTATGCTTCATGTACCTATCATGAGGTAGTGTTGTGTAATTGGAAATGGATTAAGTCATGAGAATATTACTTGAGGGTCCTTCAAGGAACTATTATTTTGGGATGTCATTCCCAACACATAGAATCTCAATCAATATCAAAAGTTTATATATCTGATCAAGGGAACAATTTCAATTTCTACATAATCAACTCTATTTAAAGTGATAATATTATTCAATCCAATTATATGTGGGTATGATGTCCATAAGGCTTGTAAGATCTAGATATGACTTCATCTAGAGCTCAAACGAATTGTTAGGGTCTTGGACCAGAAAAAATATGCTTTGGTTCTTTATAAGTCCTTAAAATTTGTGAATGGACTAGATGAGGATAGGTTTACATGTTTTCATCTAGTTTATAGTATGCTGGCCACCATATTTTCCAATGTATCAATTGGTTCCACTTCTGGTAGTTGGAATAGGAATACTGAGGAGGTTGATATGGGATTCCGAGAGGGAGAGCTGTGTAAGGCTTCAACTATTTCCTATATTTGAGGACTTTTGATTATGTGCTACAACTTTGGATAAAAGGGTAACATTATTATATCATTCAAAAACCCACTAAATAAATGTCATTGATGTGGAAATTTTGGTTATCTTTAATTATTACGTTCTATGACATCACTTCTAGTTTTGATGAGAATAGGTTATGGTGTAATAAGGGCTCCTTAGTGGTATCAGAATAAAGCGCCACATATTTTAGTAACCCAGGTGATTCGTTCTTCAATGACATGCAAGACCAATGATATGGATGAGGTTCCATCTTCTAGTGGATAGAGAAATTCTATAGTTAAAGGTATGGTCTTCATTACCAATTTAATTCTACTAATTTATTTTATACATGAGCTTCCCATTATTTTATATTTACTGAAGTAAATGATGACCTAGATTTTCTAGATATGTTATCTTATAACATACTCTCTCTTGAAATGACATTTGTAATGAAAGTATCCTTTCATCAATGATTTCATTAATTTCTCATGTTATTTGTTGGATACGTAAATTTAATGGACTTCATGATCTTAGAGATGAAAATTATCAATTATATCTTTGGGATAGACTACCTGATTGGCTTTTGATATGATATAGACTATTATCAAAGAGGTGTATCATTAAATGAACAAATAGGAGATACTTTTATGATGAACCAGGATTTTTAAAACATGGATATTTCATATTTTAAGATTAATATTCATTATATTACAAAAACACATGCTTGAGTACCGTATTATTTTAGTGCCTTTGAAAACTTGTAACACATTATTCTAATTTGGTGAAAGATATTCAAAATATACCATAATGATCCTCCCCATTATTGATCAAACTTAAAATCATTCCTCATAACCTAAGTAATGTAAACACAATAAAGGGTTATCTCAGATTCCTAGTTAGGGTAAACATGGAAGAAATGTGGGAAAAACATGAGCATAAGGGTTTGAAAACATGAGCATAATATTTGAAGATCAAACCCTGCATATCAAATATCATATAATGAGTCATTAGATAAATATTAGTAGTTCATAATACATGAATCATAATGTAATTAAATCACATGATAAATGATATTATAACAATGGAATAAGGTATGGAATTTGTAGCATACACATAAGCTTAGAATATCTTATATCAGTGATACCTATCAATACATTCATAGTATGTTGGGATTGGGATAATCACCCTTGTAACTAATTTATTATTAGGATGACCATATGTTTACCTTATAGTTTTGGTTGTAGGATGACCTCACATGTACCCTCTTATTTTGGGCTTAGGATGACCTCTGGTGTACTCTTTTATTGCAGGCTTAGGATGACCTCTCGTGTACCCTCTTTTTGTGGTCTTAGGATGACCTCTTGTGTACCCTTTGATCTCAAAGAAAATTTATAATTACCCAATAAATTGGATAGATATATAGGTACCACCCATCACATAATTAAAACCATAAAATGTGTGATATAAAAACATAAACCATTCATCATATCATAACCCATATAATGAAATGGGTTTCACAAACATCATTGAATCATAACATAACTCATGGAAAAGAAATAGGTTCCAAAAATATTAATTCATCATAATCATAAACCATTATACGAAGTTATAAGAGTGGTAATCCTTGGTTTATATCCCCAGTGAATAATAATTAACATAAAATAATTTCATCTTTTTAAGAAAATGATTTTCAGAACATCACTTAAAATAATTCCTTAGGAAAATATACTTTGCTTTAAGAAAACATTTATTTAAAGAGATGCACAATTATAAAGGAAAAACTATTCTTTGAAAATAACCTTGTAATATTGTAAATTACTCTTTAATTAATTATGGTTTCATGAAGGTGGAATATTCCATTTATGATGTATAATTTAAAAAAACATATCTTCCATATATTTTTGTTAGTATAGTCACAAAGAGACTTGTTTATAAAACCACAAAAATATTCCTTTAAAAATATTTCATAAAATTTAGGAGATGGTTAAAAATGAAATTTAATATTCATATGATAATATTAAAAACATTTTTCAAAAAAATTAGAAAACTTAGACGTGGACAATTAATATTCTCTAATAGATATTTAAAATGAAACAATCCTGAATATTGATGAGATTGTGAAGTAAACCATTATCATTTTATAATAAGTAGAATCATATTACCCATGAAAGAAAAAAATATTTGGATATGTAAATACCATAATTTTCAGGATAAAACTCATAAAAAATAATTTTAAGTATATACACCACACAAATGAAATAGGTAGTGTATAAAGCATGTGTCCCATAGAAATAAAGGTGAGATGAAAATCTCTTACCTTTTGTATTAACCTTCATCGTACACATGAAAAACCTGTATATAATAAATATAAGTTTATTATACATATATTATAGAACCATGTTCAAATATATAATACCATATAAAATTTACATGTGACTTTATATTATACACTTATTAACAATTCCATGTTTGTGTTCTGTTTCATGTAACAACTGCTTTTTTCTCATACATTTTTTGACTTGTTATTCTTGGTCCTCATACATAGATAATGATTTAACTATCTCGAGAATGATAACCATGATATAAATATAATATATATTTGTTGTATATTTTTTTATGGTTATCTATAAAAAATATAAATAGAAAGTGAAATTCACTATTCATGGAGACAAAAGGATCTTCGTACGCATGAATGTGGCTCCATTTCATGTCTTACTAAAAGAAATCAAGTGAATGAAATATATGTATATATATAATATCATTACATTATAATTAATATTTCATATATATTATATAATTTTATAGAACCCATCTTTAATACATTCCATGTAATGTGTGAACGAGTCAAATTGCTTTGAGGAGGTGGTAGTCCACACATCCATATATGAAGTTATCTTATTTCCACAAAATGGAAAGCATGAAGGTATGTTTTATATAATAATTTCAGAAAGATAAATACATCATAAATAAAATTTATATCATTTAAAAATATATTTTCTATCATACTTCCAAACCATGATAGGTGGTAAAGAAAATATGAACAACATCGTTTTGTGATGCGGTAGTATGCCGTACACAAGAACTGTAAGTTTGTTACACATTAGATGGCTGTTTGTGTAAGTATAGGCCAAAAAATTATAATAAAAACATCTCAGTATAGTTAGGATACTAATAGTTTTTATAATAATGTAATATGAATAATTTAGGGGGTTCAATTAATAAATAAAATGAAAACATGCATTGATTAAAATTACCTCTTCTTTGTGTATATGCTTTTGATTTCATCAAAAAGAATTCATTGGTTGGATTTATAAACAAATTAAGGATTATAGGATCAATGGATGGTAGTTTTGAGGATGATTTTTTATATTTTTTTGAACAAAATAGGTTCTAAAGTGTAATGAAAATGGAAGGATAGGTCCCCTTTTATAATAGAGGGGAGGGACACTTTTGGAATTTATCAAAAGCTGAATTTATAACAAATTAAATCTCAATAAAAATACCACCAAATGTAAATTTATTATAATATACGATATGATAATGTTTTAATCTCATCAAACAATAGATTTTAGACAAGTTTTTATGTAATTTAAAACCTTATCATTTTGATTAACTATTAATAAAGTCATTTTAAATTTCGCTATGGTAACAAACATTTCAATATTAAGAGGGTATAATTTTTAATTATAAAGTTTAAACTTGACTAAAAATAACCAATTTATGATATTTAAGACTATATATCATCTAATTTTCCATTATTGAATAATTTTATGATTTCTAAATAATTTAATAAAACATTATTTTCATAAAATATCATAAGTGTCAATTTTGAAACTATTCATTAATTTGGATTTAAAAAATTTAATACACTAATATAACATAAAAAAACTAACTTAATAAACACATAGAATTTCATATTCACATATAAAATTATTTTAGGACCATAATTAACTCAAATAATATTTATATTAATATTTGTAATATAATTTAATTGATTGTTTCAATAATTGGATAATTACTATATCATCATTTTGTAATTATTTGTGATAATTATTTGTGTAGTAAAAATTAAAAATAAATTTTTATAATGTATATAAACATTTTATCTTTTATAATTATATATATAATTTAGCATATATTTGATTTAACCACATATTAATAATATTATACTTATTAAAATTATGACTGTGACGTTTTTTTACTTTCTTTAATTTTAATAGTATCAAAGTAATATTTATGGAAAAGTGTCCATTAAATTATTAAATTTCGATAATTCTATATTATTGGTCGAATTAAATTCTTCCTATAAATTTTGGGAAAGTGTTAGAATCATTTTATAGTCCTAATCACTTTATTTTTAACTTAAATAACCAAATTTTCTAAATACTATGGTAATAAAAATTACTTGTTAATATTCAAATTGGCCAAAAATAAAATGAAACTATTTACTAAATTTAGACCTTATGATTTAAAATGTGGAATAAATTATTCTTTATTAATGACATAGAATTTGGTAAAATTAATTTAAAATTAATCTTATTTATGGAAGGAGAAAACATGTTTTAAAGCAAAAATGTCCCAAAGATTGAAATGTTTTTATATCCAAATTCAATGTGAAATTAATTCCAAGGACTTAAATTGGATTAATTGATTTTTTTATTTAATTATACTTTAAAACCAATGAAATATATCATTTAACATAATAAATTATTTTTATAAAAAATCTATTTTCAATTAGAATTCAGTATTTTTTTATTATTCATCAAAACATAAAACTTATCAAAAAAATACTAAAAAATTAAACCGAAGTAAATTTTGATATTAAGAATTAAAATAATAATTTAATTTATTCAAATATAATTTTTAAAAGTTTTAAAAAAATATTTAAAACAATTGTTCCATCAAAAGGTGGAAAAACCGTAATTTTGGAAAATACTTCTTTTATACCTAAAATTGGATTAGTTCTTATATCATGTCTATAAAACACATAATATAATTGATATATATTAAATTTAATATATTATATATATATAAATTTAGTTAATATAATTATACAAGAGTGATCTATTTATTTATTGGTATAAAACACACTTGTGCATATTAAAATAATTTTTCAGGAAAACATTTCCTTTAATTTTAAAAAAAAATTAAATTAAATTATAATTTATTGGTTAGAGAGTTGTGATTAAAAAATAATTTCATAATTTATTTAAACATGTTCATACATTCCATTATGAAATATAGGTTATAATTATCTTTTTTGAATAATTATAATAATAAAATGATATTTTATAGAAACTAAGTATTGCGTATAACACAAGCTAAACCAGTGTTGAATGTAACACAATACATCAAGAAATATAAATATTTTTCTAAAAAATATTTCCCTTAAAAATATCATGGTGTTACATTCGACCCCCCTTAAAATGTTTTTTCCCAAAAATTTTCTCCGGGTTATCAAAGTTTTCATGATTAATTTTTTCATAGAAACCCACATCATAAAATTTAATACTAAAACTTAATTTTAAAAAAGGGAAGTTTAAAACTTAATGGTTACCGAAAGTAAACCATAACTTGGTTTCAACATAGGATATCATTGATGGAAAGTGAAACCAGGGACATAGAGTAGAAAACTAACTATCAAGTTCTGATAGAGAGTGATAGAGAATATGGCTATTAGAAGGTTAATGACCTCAGAATTATAAACCAAATTAGTCTGAAATAGGTCATTGATATCGTCATAAAATATGATAATAGGATAAAATTTTATTTAAAAGTCAACTGAGAATAAATAATTAATTGATTTCATCTCATAAGTACAATATCTCTTTTTTTGTTCCTTGATCAAACTTATCTTCTTTTATTACTCCAAGAAATGAAGTTGAAATTTTAATACCTATAAAACAAGTGGAATATAATATCCTTAATAGAATAAAAATTCATTCATTCTATCTATAGTTATCATAAAAAAAATGGTTATCAAATTTAATAAAATATACATAAATATTTATATTACAATAACTTAATCTTTAAAACCTAATCCAAATTTCAATGTAAACAATTTCATAAATTATTACCCCTATAAACATTCCAAAATATTAAAATCCAAGACTTTTGACCAAATGTCACTAAACTTATCATTTATCCCTCAAAAACCTGATGTAGATCTTAATTTTCAAATACCAAACATGTCGAGACCATTATGATACATTCTCTTTAATCAAGGTATTAACCTTAATTACCATAAATCCTTAGTGAAAACATGAATACTTTAAAAAATTAACTCATTTATCATACTATAAATACAAAAATTATATAAACTAAATCCATAAACAACCTTATCAAAATATTACTAAATAGTTCTAAGGTTATCAATACTATCCTATTTATTTTATCATATAAACAAAAATCTATTTATTTGACCATCCCAACATCATGTACATATTAAGGGTCATATTTTTCTCAACATGCGTTTTTCAAAAGTATCACCTTTTCATTAAATCACTTTTCTAGTCCATCAAAACCATTAAACTTATTATTGTAAACACTTAGTGAAAAATAGAAATTGAAAAATCCATATATATTTCAAAATTTTATATAACATAATTCTTGAATCCTAATAAAATAAACACTTCGATTATTTCAATTCATCCTTATTCCACTAACAAGGATACCTCATAATATTAATTAATACCTCTTTCCTTTCAAATTTAATTTATAGATTCATCATCACAAGAAATATAACCATTACTTGTACACAATTTCTTATTATATTCATGATCTTTCCATAAAGTACATCGATTTTCATAATGCCCATTATTTTCACATTTACAACATCCATCAATTGATAGTACCATATATAGTCCCATATTCCCATCCATTTTATTAACTAAAATTTTAATTTTCCATTTACAGTTACTTGTATTGTGTCCTTATTTTCCATAGTCAAAACATATTCTTGTTCCTATAAGACATCCATATTGGAGTTTCTTCCCTTATTATTAACATAAAAAAACTGAATATGTTTTTTCTTCCAGGGTATCTATTACCAGAATTCTCAAAAAAACAATTTATTTCTCTTCTTGGGTGAGTCTAGGAGTTGGTTAAGGTACATGTTGTTAATCATATTCCATTAAAACTGATTAGGCATGATTACAACATCCTTTACTCCAGTGATCATACCATTTGACTACTCATCAGAAAATTGTTTTTCACATTCAACGTTAATCTAGTTCCTTCAGGTTCTCACCATTAATTAATACTAGAAATCATTGCATGAGAAACACATATCATAGAGGAATACCACTTAACAATGAAAAATTTCCTATAGGATGTCTAAATTATGAAACCTAATTTAATCTATGAAACCTTTGGATCATCTTTATATAAATCCATAGGTATATCCTTTGAAATATCCCAAGGGATCTTACTAAATATTTATCATCAGAATTTCTAAAGGTCGATTAAACCATTCCTCTAATACCAACTCTAACAACCAAGGATTTTCATACATATAAATTACATCATTTTTTGGGAATATTTCATACATTACACATACACACATCCAAATACTTTATTAGTTTAGTTATTTTTGAATCATGTAACATATTCTTATAATTTAGTGAAGGATTTTCAACATCAATCATAAAGATCTCCCCCTTTAGTACTTCTAATTAAAACAGTTCTTTATAACCTGAGGAATGGAAACCTAAGAAATGCTGATCTCAGATGCTCAATATGGGTAAATATGGAAGATGTGTTAGCATAAAATGAGAATAATTATATGAAAACATGAGCATATTATTTCAAGATCAAAGTCTTTATACCTTTATTTTTATACTAGGGGAAAGAAAAATAATAAAGGGTGATATCAGATGTTGAGTAAAGGTAAATAAAGGAGATATATAAGAATAAAATGAGCATAACGGTATGAAAACATGATCATAAAATTAATATAAAAAATCAATTCATATCAAAGATCATATACATGAGTCATGGAATAAATATTAGTAGTTTATAAGACATAAATCATAAAGTAATAGAAGAATATGATATGTGAGATTATAAAAATGGCATAAGACATGGAATTTGTTGCATACACATAAATTTAGAATATATTAGAGTAATAATACCTACCAAGACATCATAGTATGTTATAATTGGTATAATCACCCATGTACCTAATTTGGTGTTGGGATAACCTATTGTGTAAATTATTGTTTTGGGATTAGGATGACCCCCCATGTACTATATTGTCGTGGGATTAGGATAACCTCTAGTGCACCCTATTTGTTGTGGGATTAGGATGACCTCCCATGTACCTTCTTATTTCGGTCTTTAGATGACCTCCAATTTATCCTTTGAGATCATAGAACATTTATCATTACATGATTAATTTGAGGGATATATAGTTCCCACCTATCACATACAAATTTGTGCCAAAAGAAAATAAATCATTCATCATATCAGAATTTATTGAATGAAATGGGTTTTATAAACATCATTAAATCATAATATAGCTCCTGGAAAATAAATAAGTTTGATAAATATCATTCCATCATAAACATAAACCATTCAGAGAAAGGATAATAATAGTAATCCTTGGTTAATATACATAGTAAATAATAAGTAACATCAAATAATGTCATCTTATTCGTAAAATTATTTTTTTAAAGGTCACTTGAAATAATTATGGAGAAAAATAACGTTTCCATTAAGAAAATTTTTTCTAAAGAGATTCAAAATTATAAAAGAAAAAAGTTTCCTTGAAAATAATATTGTTGGATTGTAAAATAATATTTAAGGAATTAAGTTTTCAAGATAGTGGAATATCCCTTTCATTTTTCATAAGTTAAAAAACATTCCTTTCATATATTTTTGTTTTTATAGTCAAAAAGGGACTTTTTTAGAAAATGAAAAACATATTCTTTTCAAACCATTTCATGGAAAGTGAAACATTGTTAAAAATAAATTTAAATATTCATAGGAGAATATTATAAACACTGTTAAAAATATTTTTAGAAAACTCGTATGTGGAAGATAAATATTCCCCATTATAAATTTAAAAAAAAATCCATAATATTGATGAGATTTTGAAATAAAACTTTAACACTTTATAATCAGTCAAATCTTATTCTCCATGAAAGGAAGAAACTTATATAGATATTTAAATACAATAATTTTCAATATAATACTCAAAAAAACATTAATGGGTAGTATATACACCACATAGAAGAAATATGTAGTTAATAAAGCATGTGGCCCACATAAGTAAATATGAGCCAAAAATATCTTTATATATGTTTTTAATCTCTTCATACTCATGAATAAATCCTTTATAATAAATTTAAGTTTATTATAAATATATTACATAACAATATTCATATATATAATACCATATATTATTTATGTATGACTTTATATTACACTCTTATAAACAATTCTAGGTTTGTTTTATGTTTCGTGTAATAACCACTTTATTTCTCTTACATGTTTTGAATTCTTATTCTTGGTAATCATAAAAATATAATGATTTAATTATCTAAAGAATGATAAAAATGATATAAAAATGATATATATATATATAAATAATTATTGTTATCTATTAAAGATATAAATAGAAAATGAAATACACCGTTCATGGAGACAGTAGGACGAACGTACACATGAATGCTGCTCCATTTCATGTTGTATTGAATGAATGAAAGTAAATGTCATATATTTATATATATAATATTATTAAAATAAAATAATTATGTCATATATATCATATAATTTCACTATACCCATCCTTAATACATTCTATATAAATTTTGAACAAGTCACATCGCTTTGAGGAGCTGGTAGTCCACACATCCACAAACGATGTTATTGAATTTACACAAAATGAAAATCATGAAATTATGATTAATATAATAATTAAAAAAATCATAAATACATATAAAAACATAGAATCTATCATAACTCTCAACCATTATAGGTTGTAAATGAAAAACGAAAAAAATTGTTTCATGAGGTGGTAGTTCACCGTACAAAAGAACAATAAGTTCGTTACTCAATATATGGAAGTGTGTGTATGTGTTGGTCAAAAAATTATATTAAAAAACATTTAAATATATTTATTATACTAATTTTATTATATAATCATATTATAAGAATAATATAGGGGGTTCGAGGAAGAAATAAAATGAAAACTTTTGTTGATGAACATTACCTCTTCTTTGGGTATCTCCTTTTGATATGCACTAACAAACTTATTTGGTGTGTTTTCTGCCCAAAGTAAGGATTCTAGGATTAAGTTATGGAATTTTGGAGGAGACATGGATAGATTTGTTTGTAAAAAATAAGTTTTGAAGTGTGAAGAATAGAGGAGAGTTTTCCTTTAATAAGAGAGGGGAGGGCACTTTTAGAATTTCTCAGAAAATAATTTTTCAATAAATTAAATATCAATCCAAATACCAAAAAATGTTCATTTATTAGAATATAATATATTATTAGGTTTTAATATCATCATAAAATATATTTTTGACATGTTTGGGTGTTATTATAAACATTTTCATTTTTTTAACTCTTAGTTAATATATTTTAATTTTAATGATGGTAACAAATATTTCAATACTAAGAGGATGTAATTTTTACTTATAGTTTAAATTAGACAATAAATTTATAATATTGGATATTTTAGATCATATATAATCCCAATTTTCTGTATTTAATATTTTATTGATTTATAAATAATTTCATAAAATATTATTTCATTAAATATCATACATGTCAATTTTAACATTATTCATTACTTTGACATTAAGAAAATCAATACAGTAATATAAATTCAAACCAATTAACTTAATACACCCATAACATGTAATATGAACCTATTATTATTTTTTCACCTTAATTAAGTCATAGTATATTTCTTTTAATATTTTTAATATCATTTAATTGATTGTTTCATTAATTAAATAATTACTACATCACCATTTTGTAATTATTTATGATAAATATTTCTTCACCTAAATTTAAAAATAAATTTATATTATTTATAAGAACATTTTATATTTCATAATAATATATATATTTTACCATATCTTTGATTTAATCCCATATTAAAAATATTATACATATTAAAAGTAAGAGTGTGACATTTTGTCACTCTCTTTGATTTTAATAATATCCAAGTATATTTTTGTAAAAGTGTCTATTAAATTATTAAATATAGATAATTATGTGGTAATGGTTAAATTAAATTAATAATAAAAATTTGGGTAAGTGTTAGGGTCATTTTATAGTCCTTATCACTCTATTTTTAACTTAAATTACCTAATTTTCCCTTTACCATGACAATAAAAATTAAAAAAGTTATTATTCATATTCATGAAAAATAAAAAAATCCTATTTGCTAAATTTTAACCTTATGATTACAAATATGGAATCCATTTCTCATTATTCAAAACACATAAATTGATAAAATTAATTTAAAATTAATCCCATTAACGGAATGAGAAAACCATTTTTTAAATTTAAAATGTTCAAAATATTGAAATGATTTTATATTCAAATTCAATGTGAAATTGATTACAATAAACTAAATTGGATTAAATGATAAAATTTTTACATAATTTTTCTTTAAAACCAATAAAATATATAATATAACATGAAAAAACATTTCAATAAAAAAGTTTTTTCAATTAAAATTCTGTATTTTTCACTATTCCTAAAAACATGAAACTTATCTGAAAAAATACAAAAAATCAACCAAATTAAATTTTAATATTCATATTCATAGAAAAAACATATTTTTTAAAATCTAATGTATAAAATTTCTAAAAACTAAATTTAAAATATATGTGTCTCCAAAAGTGTAAAAAACAACCTTTTTTGAAAAATACTTCTATTATGTATAAAATTTGATATATTCTTATATCATGTTGAGAAAAAACCTAAGATGAATGTTAAAAATTAAACTAAATAAATATATATATATATATAATTTATATAATTCTACTATGTTGACCTGTTTATTTATTGGTATAAAACACACTTGTACATGTTTAAATACTTTTTAAGAAAAAATATTTCGTTTTATTTTATAAAAATGTTTTAAATTCATTTATAATTCATTGGTGAAATAATTATGTGTAAATTATAATTTCACAATTCAGTTAATACTTTTTATACCTACCATTCTAATGGATATTTTATTCGTTTCTTATTTTAATAAGTATAATAATAAAATGATGTTTTGCAGAAACTCAGTGCTCTGTATAACGCAAGCTAAGACAGTTTTGCGTGTAACTTAAGACATTAAGAAATCAAATTAATTTTTAAATAAAATTATATCTCATAAAAATATCAGGGTGTTATAATGTTAATGTTCAATAGTGAGTGTAATATTAGAGTAAAGATGATGGGACTAGACTTGAGTTAGATTTTAGGGGTCATGGCACAAGTAGTAGGCTATGCTCTTAGGGTAGAATTAGTAGTACCTCGCTCTACATTTATGACAATGGTTTATCATTATAAAGATGTATTCATATATATCTTCTCATATCGTACTCTATATATACAAATTGAGTTTTATATTTTTCTTGTTTCTGATGAACAATAGATTCCAATTCCTCTTAATTATATTGAATTAATGTGTTGAGAGAGTTGAAGGTGAAGTTATAGGATTTTGAGAAAAATGGTTCCATATTATTGAGAAACTTTCATTTTGTTTCTCTGATATTTTTCCCAAGAAATAAGATGGTATCCCATGGATCTTTGTGGTATATAGGATGCCAAATCATTTTACAATAGAGAAAATCTACCCATTTCCAATTATTTAAGATTTAATTGATCTGTTATAGGGATCCCAATGGTTCTCCATGATTGGTCTTTATTCAGGTTACCATAATCTATGGGTAAGAGAATGGGATATTAGAAAAAAATTATTTGTAATTTTTATTAACTTTATTTGTTTCTTTTAAAACCATTTTGGTTGAAAAATTATCCACAAGTATTAGCATATTTGTAGAACAAATTATTTCATCCATATATTGACTCCATCATTCTTTTATTGATGAATATTTTCTCTATTTAATCCAAAAAACATATAATATTTCTAGTAACCTTGATATTCCATTGAGAACAATTAAAAAAACATCTTTATGGCATAATTTAAAAGTTTTAGTTTTGGGTTCTAGAGGTTTAAAACCTTGGGCATGTGATTTTTTGAGTAGATTTTTAGTGGACCCAGAAAAGGTAGGTGTTGTGATGTCTTGGGCATTCCCTAGGAATGTGCTTGAGATCAACAGATTTCTTGGGCTTGTTCATTTATTATAAAAACATCATCAATTTTTTTTTCATTTTAGAAACACCTATGATGGGTCTTTCTAAGAAATAGGTGAAATTTGAGTAGATTGATCAGTGTTAGAAGGCTTCCTTAGAGCTAGAGGATATTATTGAAAAACCTAGTTTTGATTCTTCTGAATCCTAGGATTTCTTATGATATGTATTGGGATGATTCATGTGTTTTTTGGGAGATATATTGAACTAAAAATATAATGTAGTTTATTATGGGTCCCACCATATTCGAACCATAAGAGGAACTTCCAGATGCATGATTTAGAGTTGACAGTATTGATCTACACACTGAAGTTTCAATAATACTATCTATTATGTTATGGGTTTATTATTTACATGAACCACGATATCCTATGATATATATTATCTCATAGTAATATAAATCTATGTCTAAGGCATTTTGTAGAGTATCAGTAAACATTCAACTTTTAGATATAATATTCTATTAGGAATGATATCTCCATTGTAAATTCTCTTGATAGTAAAATTAAAGTGATGTAGGATGTTGGAGAGTGGGATTCATATGATTAATAACATCTAATTAGTCTGATGGTTGATTGGATAGTGGATGAATCATATAATCATGGAGTTATAGCTTGTGCAACATTAGTGATCACATCTTCTTTGGGGGACTCTTTCCAAGATATCAGAGAGTAAGATTTTGAGTCTGTGGTGATGTAAGGAATGATTAGAAGGATAAGATTCAGTTATAGGATGGTCTTTAGATGATAAAGACTTGATTTATGTTCATGGGAGGTTAATATATTAGGAATAATAGATAGAGGATCTAATGAGATATTCTTATCATTAAATGTTTATTTGCATCCAAGGATGATGAAGATATACCACAATATCTAATGTCATTTTTTGTAGCTAGGTATTTAGAGGGATGTCAATGGTTTTTTCTTGAAATTAATTACCTACAAGAGGAGAAAGGAAGATCAGGTTTTCCTTGGTGGTTTACGTCATCGCTTATAGCACTTATAAGTTTGTATAATGATGTAGCGACGGACATCAGGACAAGGTTACCCAAAACCCTAATGATTCATGTTTATTTTTGGGTGGTAGTTTAAATAATACTAAAATTTTCTCATTTAATGATGATTTGAGAGACCCTTAATGTTTATATATTAGGGAATAAATATGTATGAGATATTTTACACCTTCATGGAGTGTATTTGAGAATCCTATCTGATAGATATTCATATTTCACAGCTTGGTTTAGGAATTTCATACTGATAATATTTAGTACCAAGTTGAGATTTTATATTATGTATCATCCATAGAAAAAAAAAACCTTCTAAGAGAATGATCATGATTTTAGAGGATATGTTATGGATATGTGTTTCAGAATCATTATAGATTGGGATGACCGCATATGCATGGTTGAGTTTGAGTAAAATTACAGTTTCTTTATTTATATATTGATGAAACCTTTTGATTATCTATATAGTGAACCATGTAACTCACTAATATGTTTATTTGAGGTAAGTGAGGAAGATTTTATGGATCTGGGTATTGTACAAGAAAACATCAAATGAGTGTAGTTGATCTTGAAGTGATTAGTCACCTCTTAGAGAAGAAATCAATTGTATACCGATAAGAAGAGGTATCCCTTAGAGTTTACTAAAGGAAATCTAGTTTACTTATGTGTGAATCATTGAATATGGAATCAATGACTATGGAAAAAAGGGAAGATAATTCCTAGATTCATTGGACCATTTGAGATTACCGAGTGTATCAAGATAGAGTCTTACCGTATATATCTTTCCCTTTGATACAAAGTTTTATATGAAGTGTTCCATGTCTATCATATTTGGAGGCACATTCCTAATCACATGGATGTAATCAACTATGAGGGAGTTTATCTTGATCTTGATGCATCATTTTTTAGAGTACCCAACACATATTTTCGATTTGGTAGAGAAATTATTTTGAGGGAAGACAATACTTCTTTTCTAAGTACTATAGCAACATAGAAAAATTCATATTAAGACTTATGAGTATGTGGTTTATTTTCAGGTGTAGTGTCCTAAATGTGGTAATAATGATTACTAGAGACACTTATTAAGGGATGGAATTCATTTAAGAGGAAGAATTATGACATACTGAACTTTCAAAGTATTGTTTTCTATAAATTACTACATATCATTCCTTGGGTTTCTTTTTTAGAGGTGTCCTTTAATGGATAAGGGGTCATTGGGATTATCTCTATAAAGGGAAGAGTCTTGTGTGTTTCACGTTGGTTAAAAAGATTCCACTTTATCTTTTTTCTTGTTTCACGGACCATCCAATAGTGCTATTAGTGTGTTTTTATTTTAGTTAAACCCACCATCCCACCAATGGATTTAGAAAAAATTCTTCAATTCTTCTTGGAACACCGGCCCACCAGTGTGGCATACTGGCTCAACTTTTGAGACTATAAATACCCATAATTAATGATGTTTTTACATTTTTCATAGATTATACCTTAATATGAAAATCACTCCCTAGAGATCTATTCAATAGTATTATAGGTATCCCAATCATCTACTCTTGGAATATCAAAATCTAAAACAATCTCAAGTATCATTTGAGGTTGGATCAATCTTTTCATTACTAAATTCACCTTATATATTTAGAAATGATCATATTTATAGGATGTTTTGAAATATATATTGATATCCACCTAGATTTAATTGAAATTTCAGGCTTGATTTATATATCGGTGTTTAATCTTGAATCTCAGCAACTCCTCCGTGATCAAACCTAGATCTACCATTGACGGTGTTTCCCGTTTGGCATGTTGTTGTTGATTTCATCTCTTCACATGACCTATTAAAATATTTCAAAATATATTGAATCAATACTACTAAATTTTATATTTTAATAGTGGATGTTTCCATGTGGGAAATATTCTTGTCTCATTCATTAGTGGGTCTTGAAATTCATCATCACCTATCTAAACATAGGAAGTCCTTAACATTTTTGGCCCTTATTTATAATTGTATGCAAAATTTGGTTAGTTTTTTTCTAACATAGAGACACATTCTTGATTGTTATACTAAAAGTAGGTAAGGTAGACTATGAGAATCTAATTGGATGACTTCAGTATTCCTTTTTATGTTGTGTATTAATTGATTAATATTTTATATGCTTGAAACATTTATATGTTAGGTTGTTTCTTGTTGTTTATTTTATTAATTTCATAATATTTATTAGACTATGGAATCATTTATTGTGGTAAATATATTTTTACTTTTTACGTTATGCCTTATATGTGGTCTTGTGAATATCCAATGGAGTCTTTATTTTAGTGTTGAGGTTATCAGGCAGCCTTGGTGGGTTAAGACAACTTGTTAGAGGGGGATTGGGAAATGTAAGTCATTGTTTGTGGATATTTATATAATGGTTAATATCATATCATGTAATGTTTAGAGTATTTAAATTCCAAACACCATGGGGGAGACTGTCTATATATGATAGTAAGATCTAACAATGGGGAATATCCTTGTGTATGAGGGAGATTCAATTGATCATGCATCCCATGCATTTATATCATAAAACATGAGTAGGTAGTCATGTGACATGGGAGATACTTTCCCTTAAAACCAGTTGAGGATTTGTTCTCTATATATGGAACAAACAAATACCTTCAAGGTGATTGGGGTAACTGGCCCAATCTAAGTTATGAAATTGACTAAATTTAATATTTTCTTAACTTGGAGAAAATGTAAGTATGATGGGGTATAGTGGTGACTTGTTCAGTGCATAGTCACTCATTAGATGATTTATCATATACCTGGGTGCACATTTAATTTAAATTGTGGAATAAACTTTCATATACATGTGAACATATGTTAAAGAAGAATTGGTGGTGTACTAACGAGTTTGTACTCCAATCCTATATGGGTGTATTTACACGCATGCATACTTCATGATAGGGGATCTGATGAGGGATAAGGGCCATACAATAGGCATTTGGGGAGATTGAAGCTAGAGGATGGATGTGGTAAAAGGATTTATTCTAAATTATTTCTATTTCACATTACCTTATTATCTTTTATAGTTATATTGTTATACTTATGGACCTTCCATGTTGGGGTTTTGCTGATTACTTTTTATGGCTTGATATGACATCTTTTAGAGCATTTATTCATGTTATTATCCTATTGTGATATTTTTTTGACTTATGTTAATGTTGTTATAACTTGTAATGGCCATTATTACTAAGGGTAGAGAATCCCTGCATTACATTAGAACCTTGTCACTAATAAGAATACTCTTGCATAAGGGGAGGCATGAATGAGGTTATATGGATCTCCATCCCAAACCAAGTAATTTGGGTCCAGGAATTAGAATTCAATCCATTCAAATAATTTTTGTATATACCTTTTCAATTTAAGATTACCTATTTTCTAATAATCATGTAATTATTTTTAAATAATTAGCACATTATATTTCATTTTAATCCATTCAAAACCATAATTTGATCATATCATATGTGAAACTATACACTAAATCTATCTTATTAAGTGTTTTTGGAGAAATTGGGAAATAAAATGAACTCGGTCTAATGTATCACCTATTTCTAAGAATTTAAAGATGTTAAACTCTAGGAGAAATATTCAACATAGTAAATTAGATTTTTTAGAATATGATGACAACAGGTTTGAGTTTCAAGATGTATGAATATGTTTCTAATACTAAAAAAATGATGTATATTTATGACTCTATAGTTGAGGGGTTTTAAAGGAAAACTATGATTTGGGTGGGGGGGGTACTAAGGAAAGTTTAAATAATATAGTGAATAACAATGAAATTAATATTAATTTTATCATGTTTCCATACATTTTAATGTCCACGTGAAAAAATATTCATGTAAAAAATCATCTAGTGGATGAAGGAGAAGTAAAAGGAGGCATTATATTTTCTTGTTTGGAACAACATGCATGAAGATGCAATATATAATATTAGTGTGTGATTATAAATTTTTATTCTTGATTATTCAAAATATAATTTCACAAAATATTTGGGAGTTTAAAATTGATTTATTTTATGAAGTATGTCTTATACAAATTTTTCTCAATGAAGAAAGGACATTTTTCAAGATATATTATGAAAATCATGAACCATAATAGTAATGTACTAGGATGCTGGATTATTTTACACATGGTATAATTTTATTTTTTTTCATAGAAGGAATGGAGTTATTATGAAAGATTAAAGTAATTCAATGTTTCATAACCACATTATTCTTCTATCTAGAGTATTTAGTTAAATATTATTTAAAAAGAATGCATTACGTAATAGGTTGGTGGATATCAAAAAAACGAAATTTCCAACTCTGAAGAGTAAGATAAGATCCCTACTAGAGATATAGGGGATGTTGTAATATTAGAGAATTATTAGGTTAAAGAAAAATTATTTTAAGGGAATATATATATAGAAAATATTTTACTAAAATTATTATTTCAAGGATATATGAGATTGAAATCCTAATGTAATGACAAAGGAGAGATTATTTAATAAAGATATTATGGATTAAGATAGAGTTGAGGATGATAAAAATTAATTCACAAAAAACAAAATATTGAATGATAAAACTAAAACTACCAATAATACTATATGATAAGATTATATGAATGATAATACTTTAGAAGTTTGAATCAATATTGATGTTGCAGATCACATGATTTATGATAGGTCAGTTCTTGAATTGATAGTTGAGAAAAATGATATAAGTTATTGTTAATGTTTAGGAGGAAATAAGAGATGTAGAAACTTTTTAAAGATATAGGGAAGTTAATTAATTTACTATTAATGATCCCCTTGAAGTTACATAGGAGTTCGATAGAACTATTTAGAAATAAGCTAATGTTGGGAAAAAAAGAAATAATTTTTTTATTTCAGTTTAAAATACATATACCAATGATGTGGTAGAGACTATACATGACCAGGATATTCATAAATATTTAAAAGATGGTGTGAATTATAACCAAGTTAATAAACCAAATAAATTATTATGAATTATTTCTATTTAAGAGGTTATGTGATATTCACTAAAAATATAAGGCACCTTTCTATTTCTATTTTCTATTATATTTAAATCCTACATGATGAGATTAGTAATTAAATGTTTGGTATGAAGGATATAAGTTATAAGTTAAAAATATAGAAGGAATATTCTTTTTAAAAAATATATTTTAAATAAATGAAATATTTAATGGTTTGAAAAATTTATTTTGATTAATTGAAAGAGATGGTTAAAGATCAAAACGAATTATTAAATGTGGATAGAACTATTGAGATAAATATTTCTGTATGTTTTTAAATGAGTTAAAATAGATGGAGACTAATATGTCTTTTTCATCCTCTATATGTGATATTTCTGATGAGAGCGAAAAGGTTTCCCAAGTTTAATGTGAATTTGTGTCAGAATAAAAATTTTAAAATATGAAAAATGTTTTCATTGGACAGATAAAATCAATTATTACAAACATTTGGAATGAATTTTTTTAAATAAAGGGAATAAATCTACCAAAACTAAGTAGTTCATATTTATTTGTACATCTTATTATAATACATTGTGATATTTATCACCATTTAGAGGATTTAGTTTAATGTTATGATGCAATTTAATTAATGAAAATTACTCTAACAAAAATACAAAATATAGATGAATCTAAGTCTTAGTAAGAATATTATTTTTAAAAATATGATGATATAATTAAAAATTTAGGTGTTATTTCTAAAAAAATGTAAATGATACATTTGATATTCATAATATATTTCGCAAATATAATAACATTTTTTAATGATTAAATTATAGTGAAAATAAATCTAGTGATTTTGACATTATGTTATAGTGCATGAAAATAATATGATCTCATGTTTCATGAGAAATTTCTTTCTCTAGAGGATATAGAACAATAGAGGTGTAGATTGATTTTATTATAAGATACAAATCAATTTTGAATTCATTGGAATATAGAGGTTGGTAGTTTTTTTGTATTTACCAAAAATCACGTGGTTTTATAAATTGGATCATTATAGGCATGTCTATAATTACAACTAATTGGATTATGGGTGATAATAATGTTATAATTATAGAATAATATAAAATAGAAACTTTTTTGTTTTGAAGTTTTCACAATCTTTTTTAGTGTGCTTTTGATTATAGTTTTTTATTTATAACTGTTTCCCCTTAAAGAATCTGTTTATGGGGATATCATTTTAAATGTTATATGTTATCTTCTTTTAATAATTAATCATATAATAATAGTATCAAAGAGCTTCTAGTGTGTTGATGAAGGGGTTTCTAATCATGTTTATTAAGGGCCTTCTAGGGATAGTAATTATATTTTTTCTATCAAAATGAGGAGAATATTCTAGGCCTAGGAATATACTTATGGAATTGGTGTTTGAGTATCTTCTGATGGTTTATGGTTGGTGTTTCCAATGTTTCAGTCAAGAACATCCGTTCTTAGAGGTGGAAATTTGGAATTAGATTAAAGACTCCTTTATTTCTATGGGATAAATAAAATTGCACCCTGATTGGAAGATTTTATCCTTTATAATATAATTTAATGGAGCTCTCTTTTTTTAACCAGTTTTATATGATTAATTTTAATGTAATTTGGTTTTACATGTTCTACACTTATTTATATTTTTATTGGGAAAAAAACTTTGAATACTTTTTTTATATATACATTATTTTACTAATTTTTAAAGTATTATTTTTTGTTCACTAATATCAAATTTTATCGGATATTCTTAACTTAGATTAAATTGAATACCTGAAAGGGTTTCAAAATATTAAGTTTCATATTAACTACAATTCACCCCTCTCTTTTTGTATTACCTACCTTCTTTACCTAGGAAAATATTCATTATCTAAGATAATCTATATAATTGAGACTAAATCTATTCATTGTTTTTTGAGTTTCATCATATTATCATAATTTCATATATATGTTTCAATATACAAACACCATAGAAGAGAAAGGTTTTTTGGTAGGGTCTCCAATTGTTATTTTTGAGAATTTTCACCCTAGTGAGCCACCAAACTTTAAAAGCGAAGAATATGAGTATTACTATAATTAAATAATGATTTTTTTTGAATAATATTAGTGTATCATGGATAATTTTATTATAAATATTATAAATTATAGAATTATAGAGAATTATATTTCTTATTTAATTCATGATGTGATGTTGGAATATCATAAAAATTCTGAATTCAATAATACATTACTTTTTTCTATGATAAAAAAATCTATAGTAAATTTTGCTCTATGTAAAATAGGTAATGGTATATATAAGTTGTTTAAAATAATTAATTTCATAAATTTTATATTTCTAGAAACTTACCGAGTGATTTGGAGGGATGATTTTCAAGATTTTCATTTTCTATTATAAAACCCAAAGATTATAGAATATATATTTTTTTACTAAATTTAATGTGTTTGATTTATTTTGAAGCATGAAACCATTAAATTTATTGAATAATTCTTGAATATTATAAAATTGATCACATAATATGGTATTTAATGTAATATGAATTGTGAAAATAATTTCTAATTCACTTATCAAATACTATTGATCTAAAAGATGTATTTTGATAATATTTTGATTATGAGAATCGTGTTTTTTATATATTTTTTATCTAAAAATTTATTCCTAATATTAATCTCATAAAATATTATTTTTTACACATGTATAAAATTAATTCATCAGTTATCAAATATTTTCAAATTAAATTAAAATTATTTGAAGGTAATAAGGGGTGTGTATTTGAAAAACTCATTTTCTATTCCCAATTTGATTTTTTCATATTGAATTAAATTTATTGTAATGCCCCGACCCTAATTACCTGGAGTCAGTGCCTTATTATATAACATTGGCATGATTACCAGGAATCAAGTCCTGAAGGACCGATCAGTTTAGCAGTCTTGGAAAATAGATTACATACATGAATGTTATATTGAACTTTATAACATACAACACAACAGAAATAATCCTTTATGAACGACATTATTCCCTTAGCTTAACCCTGCAAATCAATCACAATACACTTCTTGGAATCCTGGAAAAAATAAAACATAGAAAGGGGTGAGATCAAATGCTTAGTAAGGGTAATCAATACAGTGGAAGATAACATAAATATTAAGCATGGTGAATAATTGAAACCACATGACTTTACTAATAATAAACATGAATACTTTTATGACATGAATATGATCTGAGTAAATAATTCCATAATAAAACATAATCATGGGTATTCTACTAGTAGAATGACCACATGAACCATCAATATTATTTTTATAATGAGGAAATGTATAATTACAGAAATTCTGAAACATTTTGTCAAGGCCTTAACCAAGACGTCTAAAAATGATTAAGTCCTCGGCCAAAACCATATATCAAAACGGGAAAGGGCCTTGACCAATTCCACGTGAAGTTGAATCATGAGACCTACCGACGCATCGAGGAGTAATAGCGGGCTGCACCAATCACTTACTATGTTTAATACATTTCTCATATGAAAAGGTTGAAACATAACATAAACATTCATATTAGAACTAGCATAAAAAATGTCAATACTTTTACCATAAAACAGGAATGGTATAAAAATAGAACATCCACAGTCAAACATATCATAACTAATTCAATAAAATATGGAAGATTGTATTATAATAACTCAACCTCAATAAAAAATAATATCCAGTAAAGGATGCTGACATATTTGAAAATGATGAGTAAAACTTTTTAAGAGAAATAAATTTTTTTTAAAATCATTTAAAAGTCACAAATTTATAAATTAAGTAATTTAAAATATATTTTTGAATCAAAGTCTCCCATAACACTTTGAAACTTTTGAAAAGAATTATCATTTCAAAACATTAATGTCCATATAAATAAATCCTTAAAATCATTCTGAAAACATGGACATTAATTAAAAATATTTAGAAAGATAAATCTTTAAAACATTTAAAATTTTGATCTTGATAAAGAGTACCTTTAACAAATCCTTAAAATATTCATTTTGAAATCATTTTTATGAAAAATGGACATGGATGATAAAAATATCCCAGTAAATAATTACACATAAACAATCTCAGATAATAATGAGATTGGGGAATTAACCCTTACCAATTTGGTAACTTACAAAACATACACCCCATGAAAGAAGTATCATAAAATGAATATTTAAATACACATAAATTAAAGTGTATCACACAAAGAATAGAATTATGGGCAGTACATACACCACACAAAAGGTAATAGTGGCAATATGGCATGAATCTCACCAGAATAAGGAGTGAGATGAAAACCCCTTACCTCGTGTCTGACTTGACCCGTTCGTTATTTATTATCATGAATAATAAACTAAAGTTAATTTATACTTGATTAATAACCTTTTTCAAGTTTATTATTTCTTTTATATCACTTATTACCATGTTATAAACATCATGTAATCATTTAGGTTAAAAACGTTCGTTTTGTCGATATTTGGCACTTGAGTCAAAAATGAACACCTTATAGTTACTAGTTGTTCACATGGTCAAAAGTTCATTATATCCAAAATTATGTTCGAGATTTAGATATCATATATATCATATATATCCAGTATATACATGTATTTATAACAGTACATATCAATTTAGGGTAAGAATGAAATGCACCGTTCATGAAGACGGTAAGCCGTACGTACGCAAGAACACTACTTTCATTTCTATTTCTTGTTTTAATGGACTTAAAACGTAATCGTACATAAGTATATTGTATTTATAGTATAATATCATATATAATATCATTAAATCCATCCTTTATATGTCCCACATATGGTATTCATGAGTCATATCACTTTGATGGGGTGGTAGTCCGCACTTCCTCAAATGAAATTATCGCGTTTACCCACAATGGAAACCCTTAAGGTACTATATAAAAGAAAAATACAGAATCATGAAGAAAAAATAAAAATAATATATATCATATATAAATATAGTTCCATCATAATGGCCACCATGAGAGGCGGTAGGAGGTAATTGAACAATCATCATTTCGTGAGGCGTTAGTTTTCCATCAACAGAAACATTATGTTCTTCACCCATTAGATGGAGGTGTGTGTTAGTTTAATTTGAATCATTCTCATAAAAACGTCCTAGTATATTGAGGATACTGTTGTTTTTATAAAAGAAAATAATAAAAATATTTTAGGGGTTGGAGAATTAAAATAAAAGAAAATAAGTTAAGAGAAGCTGTAATATTTAATTTGGGTAACTTCTTTTGGTTTGAACCAAAAGGACTTCTTGAAGTTCCGTCTGCCTAAGTTAAGGCTTATAGGAGGAGTAGGGGGATGTAGGGAGATTAATTTGGAAGAGTTTGGACAAGACTAAAGGCTTTAGAGGTGTGAGGAATTGGTTAGAAGTGGTCTCCTTTTACAAGGGGTAGGAGGGGCTCTTTAGGAAAGTGTGAAAATATTATTTTATTATATAATGGTATTCGGTTTCTAAAGGTCCAAAAATTATTAGAGTTGAAGATAAGATGAATCATGGTCTAAATAAAATCATCCAATAATAATAGTACATGTTTTGGATATTATTTTAATATTTATAATCTAATTTATTTATATCAATTATTAATGAGGTATATACTGTATCATTATTGTGTCATAAATAATTTTATTTATTAGATGTCTAAACATTATAAAAAAATTAAAATGATGTATGAAATATTTTTTAGATTTCCAATTAATATTTATAGTCAAAATTATTACTTATATAACACCATATAAAAATTAATTACTAAACAGTTTTTGTTTATGTCAATTTTTCCTTTACATTAAATTAATTAATTTAAAGTGTCATTATCATTCATAAGTGGACCCATGAGGTCCTCAAATCGACCCAAAGATGCCCATGGTCGGTAATTACTCATCAAAGAAGGTTAGGAAATGTTTTAAGGCAATTTTGAATTATTACAATATTCTTTTTACCTTGAATTACCCTATTTACCCTTAACTGTGGTAAATAAGTCAAAAGTTACTATTCAAAAAAAATTATTTTCATCTTATTGACCCAAATTTTTCTTAATAACAAAAAAATTTATGTCATATTTTCTAAATTAAATTCAAAGAAGTGGTAAAATTTCATTTAAATGAAAAATTCATTTTTTAACCACTACTAAGTGGTTTCACTTTTCATCCAAAATTGAAGTTTATCAGAAAAATACCAAAAATTAATCCTAAGATATATTTGATATTATGAATTCAAAAATGACATCTATTTTTCTAAATTATAAACATAGAAGTATAATTAATTAATTTAATATTAATTCTCGTTGTTAAAACAAATATTGTGTTTTTATGAAACAATAACTATCAAAAGATTGATACTTGTCAATGTCCAATTTCAAAGTGAAATTAATTCCAATAAACAAAATTGGATTAAATGGTAAAAATATATTCTAACTACACTTTAAAAGGAATTAAAATGATAATCTAACCATATAAATAAATTATATTAAAATGCACTTTTGAATTAAAAAATAATATTTTTCACAATTCATTAAAAAATGAACTTTATCAGAAAAAATCCAAAAATTTACACAATGTAAATTTTGATTTCCCCATTATAAATAATAAATTTATTTAGTCAAATTGAATATATATATGTTTCAATTATTTGATTTAAAAAGGGTTCTCCATTAAAAAGTGGTAAAATTGCATTTTTTTTAAAATACTTCTTTTATCTAAAATAAATTGAATTTGTTCTTACATTATGTATAAGAAACCCATAATATGAATAATAAAATTATAAGGATTATATAAAGTTCAAAATTCAGTTAATACTATTCATAACCACTTTTGAACATCGAGTTTGGTAAGTCTTGGTGCGCTTTTACTCGGTGTTGCGTGTAGTACAAGTTATTGAATTACTTTGAAGAAATAACGTACTAGGAAATCTAGGGGTGTTACATTATTCCCTACTTCAATAAATTGCGTCCTCACAATTTGAAATTGTTCTTCGAAAATAATAGTTTGAAAATAGAAAATACCTTCATGGGAAAAATGACATCGGAAATTGGGTTAATAAGATTTAGTCTTAATAAGAGGAAAAGGGGAATGAAAAAGTCACCACCAAATTATGATCTAGATTTAGAGAACATTGGTGGAAATTAGAGACAAATAATTGGAAGAAAAATGTAAATACTCATAGTGGGTGATTAAGGTCATCAGTAACAAACAATTGTAGAATTGAGGGACTCAAAGTTATCAATCTATGATGATTTAAAATATCATCGGTTCAACAAAACATAATGTATTAGGATAACACATTTTTTGTTTTAATATCCCTTAGCTAATGTTTAATAATTAATTTATTCATAGAATAAGAGAAGAAAAAAAATATATACTTCACATGTAGAGTACCATCCTTTAACTAATTTTTACCACAAACTCATCTTTCACTCTAAAAGATAGTAGAACTAAAAAATATTTAATTTATCTGATTCGTATAAGGTTCCAAAAAAATGAATTTATAATTCAATTATTAGACCCTTAAAAAAATAAACTACATTATACAATCTAGGGACTTCACATAATCTAGTGGTAGGTGATAAATCACAATCACACTGTGGTTGTGGGTTCGATTCCCACAGCTTTGTCCGACGCGACAGGTTGTCACATGGTCTGCGTGTTGTCCTTTTTATAAAAATCCAAAAATAACCTTAACAATAGTATCCAATTTCAAACTTGATCCATTAACATCCATTAGACTTATCCTAAATACTTATGTCCAAACTCATAGTCCAAAATTTATAAGGAAGTTAAACACAATGAAGATCCTTTTTTCCATGTAATAACATGTGAACACCTTCATCACGTATTCTTTTAAAACACTGCAACATCTTGAATTACCATAAAACCTTATTGATTACATTAATGCTCCCTTATTCTTTATAGAATACTGGATATACTCCTTCTATCCAAAAATGTTGTAAACTTGAACAATTATGGAATATACATATCATTAATTAGTTTCAAGGTAGTCATGAATATCCAATATAATATATCCAAATCAACCATCTCTTATTCCAAAACCACTACTTCATTATCAATACCATATTAAGGATTACATTTCCTTCAACCATGTATTTTTCAAAAAAGTGTAGCTTACAATTAAGTCAATTTTCATAGAACCATATAATCTCAAATACTCAATAAAACAGTACTGCAGTACAATCCTTATTTATCTCCATAATTCAAATAACCCATATACTGTAGATACAACACTCAAATGAAATAATTCTATAATAACAACATAATAACACTAGTCATTCATCTTCATCTGAGGTAGTATCATAACTTTATTATTATCCAATAACATCATTTACGGTATAATCTTATGACTATGACATTGATTCACATAGTGTCTCAACACCTTGCAGATGAAGTATTTTACATTTGAAATTTTTTTCTTACCCTTGAAATCACGTACTTGGTGTCCTTTTTCTCCATACTTATAAAAAACTCCCATTTATTTCAAGCATTTACCAATGTGATTATTTCCACATTTATCACATATGGGAAAATCCTTCTTTCCCCCTATTCCCTTTATCCATCTTTCTCTCTACCATCCTTTTCTTCTCTTGCTTCCCTTCAAAGCCATAAGAATCAGATAATTCTTTACTTATCTTACTAACACATGATATTATTTCTTGATATGTTAAGAATACATGGGAGACTATTTACCTTCTAAATTTTGCCTTAATACCATGAATGATATGACCCTTCTTAGTCTTTGGATCATACGTATTTCTGGAGTTCTCATTCCTTATACTGGGCGCCATTTCTAAACAATGGCATACACTAGGTCAGTTTATGAATCACAATTCATAATACCAAACATGTATAATACCTAACGTAAATTGAACAGTTTGTGGATATATTCCATAATCAAAAAAATGTTTTCTTTGAAGAGATATATACTCATAAACCCTTCATAGTGGTTTTTAAATAAAATGAGAATTATCCTAAGTATATCCCCCAGGAGTGTCGTAACCAACAGTGCAGCAAGGACCATTGTCGTGCACCAGTTCCTGTTCGAGTCTATCTCAAACTAGTGTTTTCTTGTTTTACCCCTAGGTACATCTATGCCAGATCCACCTCTACTTGCTCGTATCCAGACAGGGATGTGTTCCTTGGAAAACTCACAAAATTTCTACAGTACCAAAATTCTAGGATGTTCTTCTATACAAATCCTCAAAGTCTATCTTAAGGTAATGTGCTCTAATAAGAGTTTATCTAAATCTAGTTTCCAAGGTTATTTTTAAACATCTTCTGATACCAACTGTAATGGCCCGACCCCTGTTACCCAGAGTCAATGCATTATTATATAACATTGGCATGATTACAAGGAATAAAGTCTCGAAGGACCGATCGATTTAGAAGTATTGGAAAATATATTACATACATGAATGTTACGTTATACTTTATAACATACAAAAAAACATAAACAATATTTTATGAACGACATTATTCCCTTATCTTAACCCTTCATATAAATCACAATACACTTCTTAGAATCCTGGAAAAAATAAAACATAGAAAGGGCTGAGCTGAAACGCTCAGTAAGGGTAAGCAATGCAGTGGAAGATAACATAAATATTAAGCATGGTGAATAATTAAAACCACATTCCTTTACCAATAATAAAAATGAATACTTTTATGGAAGGAATATGAGTTGAGTAAATAATTCCATAATAAAACATAATCATGGGTATTCTACTAGTAGAATGACCACATGAACCGTCAATATTATTTTCATAATGAGGGAATGTATAATTATGGACATTCTGAAACATTTTTTCAAGGACTCGACCAAGACGTCTAAAAATGATTAAGGCCCTGGCCAAAACCATATATCATAATGGAAAAGGGCCTCGACCAATTCCACATCTAGTTGTCTCATGAGACCTACCGATGCATCGCGGAGCTATAGCGGGCTCCACCTGTCACTTAAAATTTCCAATACATTCCTCATATGAAAAGGTTAAAACATAAAATAAAACATTCGTATTAGAACTAGCATAACAAATGTCAATAATTTAACCATAAACCATGTATGGTATAAAAATAGAACATCCATAGTAAAAAATATCCAAACTCATTCAATACTATATGCAATATTGTATTATAATAAATCAACCTCAATCAAAAATAATATCCAGTAAATGATGCTGATATAGTTGAAAGTGATGAGTAAAACTATTTTAGAGAAATAACCTTTTTTAAAATCATTTAAAAGCCACACATTTATAAAGGAAGTAATTTAATAGTTATTTTTGAATCAAAGTGTCCCATACCACTTTGCAAATTTTGAAAAGAATTATAATTTCAAAACATTCATGTCCATATAAATAAATCCTTTAAATCATTTTGAAAACATGGACATTAATTAAAAATATTTAGAAAGATAAATCTTTAAAACATTTAAAATTCTGATCTTGATAAAGAGTACCTTTCACAAATCCTTAAAATATTAATTTTGAAATCATTTTTATGAAAAATGGACATGGGTGATAAAAATATCCTAGTAAATACTTACACATAAACAATCTCGGATAATAATGAGATTGAGGAATTAACCCTTACCAATTTGATAACTTACGAAGCATACACCCAATGAAAGATGTATCATAAAATGAATATGTAAATACACATAAATTAAATTGTATCACAAAAAGAATACAATTATGGACAGTACATACACCACACAAAAGGTAATAGTGGAAATATGACATGAATCTCACGGGAATAAGGAGTGAGATAAAAACCCCTTACCTCGTGTCCGACTTGACCCGTTCATTGTTTAATATCCTGAATAATAAACTAAAGTTAATTTCTACTTGCTTAAGAACATTTTTCATGTTTATTATTTCTTTTATATCACTTATTACCATGTCATGAACAACATGTGATCATTTAGGTTAATAACGTCCGTTTTGTCGATATTTGGCACTTGAGTCAAAAGTGAACACCTTATAGTTACTAGTTGTTCACATGGTAAAAAGTTCATTATATCCAGAATGATGTTTGAGATTTAGATATCATATATATCATATATATCCAGTATATACTTGTATTTATAACAGTACAGATCATTTTGTGGTAAGAATGAAATGCACCGTTCATGGAGACGGTAAGCCGTACGTACGCAAGAACGCTACTTTCATTTCTATTTCTTATTTTAATGGACTTAAAATGTAATAGTACATAGGTATATTGTATTTCCAGTATAATATCATATATAATATCATTAAATCCATCCTTTATATGTCCTACATATGGTATTAATGAGTCATATCACTTTGATGGGGCGGTAGTCCGCACTTCCTCAAATGAAATTATCCCGTTTACCCACAATGGAAACCATTAAGGTATTATATAAAAGAAAAATACAGAACCATGAAGAAAAAATAAAAATAATATATATCATATATTAATACAGCTCCATTATAATGGCCCCCATGAGAGGCGGTAGGAGGTAATTGAACAATCATCGTTTTTTGAGGCGTTAGGTTTCCATCCACAGAAACGTTATGTTCTTCACCCATTAGATGGAGGTGTGTGTAAGTTTAATTCTAATACTTCTCATAACAACAAACTAGTATATTTATGATACTGATTTTTTTATAAAATAAAGGAATAAAAAGATTTTAGGGGTTATAGAAGTAAAATAAAAGAAAATAAGTTAAGAGAAACTGTTACCTTTAATTTGGGTAACTTCCTTTGGTTTGAAACAAAAGGACCTTTTCAAGTGCCTTCTACCTAAGGTAAGTCTTATAAGAGGAGGATAGGGATGTAGGGAGATTAATTTGGCAGATTTTGGACAATCCTAAAGGCTTGAGAGGTGTGTGGAATTGGTTATAAGTGGTCTCCTTTTATAAGGTGGAGGATGGGGCTCTTTAGGAAAGTGTGAAAATATTATTTTATTATATAATGATATTCAGTTTATAAAGGTCCTAAAATCATTAGAGTTTAAGATAAGATGAATCATGGTCGAAATAAAATCATCCAATAAGAATTGGACATGTTTTGGATATTTTTTAATATTTATAATCTAATTTATTTAAATCATTTATTAATGAGGTAAATACTGCATCAATATAGTGTCATAAATAATTTAATTTATTAGATGTCTAAAAATTATAAAAAAATTACCATGATGTAGGAAATATTTTTATATTTCCAATTAATATTTATAGTAAAAAATATTACTTAAATAACACTGTATAAAAATTAATTACTAAAAGGTTATTGTTTTTGTCAATTTTGCCTTTACATTAAATTAATTAATATAAAGTGTCATTATCATTCATAAGTGGCTCCATGGGGTCCCAAAATCGACCCAAAGAGGCCAATGGTTAGTAATTACTCATAAAATAAGGTTAGTACATGTGTTAATGTAATTTTGAGTTATTACAATATTCTTTTTACCTTGAATTACCATATTTACCTTTAACCGCGGTAAATAAAAGTTAAAAGTTACTATTCATTAAAAATTATTTTCATCTTATTGAACCAAATTTTACTTAATTAAAACAACCATGTATGTAGGATTTTCTAAATTAAATTAAAAATAATGGTAAAATTTCATTTAAATGAAAAATTCAGTTTTTTTAATCACTACTAAGTGGTTTCACTTTTCATCAAAAATTGAAGTTTTTCAAAAAAATGCCAAAAACTCATCCTAAGATATATTTGATACTCAGAATTCTAAAATTATGTCTATATTTTTTTTAAATTCAAAACATAGAAGTTTAATTAATTAATTTAAAACTAATTCCCATTGTTAAAACAAATAGTGTGTTTTTAAGAAACAATAACTATCAAAAGATTGATACTTGTTTATGTCCAATTTCAAAGTGAAATTAATTCCAATAAAAAAAATTGTATTAAATGGTAAAAATATATTCTAATTACACTTTAAAACCAATTAAAAATATAATCTAACCATATAAATAAATTAGATTAAAAGGCACTTTTGAATTAAAATACAACATTTTTTCACAATTCAATAAAAAATGACCTTTATCGAAAAAATTCAAAAAATTTACAAAAAGTAAATTTTGATGTCCCCATTATAAATAATAAATTTATTTACTCAAATAAAATATATATAAGTTTCAAATAGTTGATTTAAAAAGGCTTCTCCATTAAAAGGCGGTAAAATTGCATTTAAAAAAAATACTTCCTTTATCTGAAAAAATGAATTTTTTCTTATATTATGTCTAAGAAACCCTTAATAAGGATTATAAAATTATAAGAATTATATAAAGTTCAAAATTATGTTAATACTATTCATAACCGCTTTTGAACGGCTAGTTTGGTAAGTTGTGGTGCGCTTGAACTCGGTATTGCGTGTAGTGCAAGTTATTGAATTACTTTGAAGAAATAACGTACTAGGAAATCTTGGGGTGTTACATTTATCACTATTGATTATAATTTTAATTTAATTTTTATTTATTTTATTGATTAAAATATTTTAACATTCCTCAAATGCATGTGTATAGTCAAATAATTAAAATAAAGTCATTTTAATTCTTAAAAATACATTTTTTATAATAATGGATATTGTGTTTTTTAGTGTCTATATTAGAATTAATTTCAACAATTTATAGGAATTTAATATTTAAAAATGGATTCCATATTTGGATCCCAAATAATAATAATTATTTAATATGTTGAACATAGTTTTTTGGACATAATGAATAGTACCCACAATAAATGTTTAAAACATCGATAAATGGTATAATGCGTTAAACAAGGTTAAAATTATTTTATAAGGATTAAACTCCCACAAAATATTTCATTAATCTCATTTTAGGTGTTTATTTCCTAAGTTATCTTCATAAAATTCTACTTGTTTATACATTATTATGATTATTATCTTTATAATATTTTTAGGTAAAGAAAAATCACAAATTGAACTCTCACTATTTTAATATATCTAAAATGTTTTTATCATAATAAAAAGGTATCCTAAATGGTTATAAATGGATATATTTCTATAAAGAAATAATTTTTTGATATTAATTTATTTTTAATTTTTGGTAATGGTATAATTATCTAAAACTCTTACGCATCACTGATGTAGTGCTTGTGCAAGTGGATACAAAATTTTGGTAAATAGTTTTAAAAATATTAAAAGTTAGGTTTTTTCATAATTTAAAATAATTAATGATTCTTATGGGTCCAAATTAAAGTTAATTAATTTTTTTAAAATTCACATTTGAACTCCATTGTAATATTATTGTTTTTAAATTAAAATTATGTGAATAATCCCAAAAAATACATTAAGGTTATTTTACAATTAACAAGATTTAATTACTTTTTAAAATAAAGAAAGAATTATATTTTTATAATATAATGTTATATGTTATATAATATCAACAATTATCCATTTATGATCCACTTTCCCTTTTATAATTGCTTTATTGGCCCTAAGTATTTTGTTACCACTGTTATAGATAAAATGGTTAATGAGGGGATGCAACTAAGATGTATGGTTAAAATCATAATTAAACTTGTCTAAATATTCCTGGATTAATTTTTTTAGATCTAACCCACATTATATAAGAATATATGTAACTTTTTTTTTAAATTTTAAATGAGTTAGAGACATATTATATATTATTATTTCATGTATTTATACAATTTTCACCTCCTAAATTCTAAAATGGAATCTTCTATGTTCTCTTCAAAATCCACTCTTTAACCACTTAACCATCGAAAAAATTACCAAAACTCTTCTATACATTTTATCCATACTATAGAGGTTTTGTTATTCTTATAAGTCCAACCAAATGGTCTTTAATAAGAGATCCAAATGAGGTTTCTTAGGGAAGATATAATGGTCTCCACTGAATCCTTTTATGTTTATTTCATCTTCAACCTCTTAAAAAAATTATATAACATATTAAAAAAGTTAAATAAATAAAAGTATATTAATAAAATATTATAGTAATATTATAAAAGTAATTATCAATTTATCATCCTTCCCAATGGAAAATTAAAACACCATTATGGGTACGTATAAACTACAATCTCTACGACCGATGCATTTAATTTTTCATCAGTGCCGATCATGGTGGAATATATAGATGTATCAAATGATTTAATATAATTTTAATAAAACTATTATTATTATTTAATGTTAAAATTTTATCTACCTTATAAACCTCAAATTTTTTGTAAGATGATAACGTCACTCATGTGTACGTGAAGTATATCATCCCCACAAAGCAATGTGATTCATTTTCTATTTATAATTTATAAGGATGATCAAAATAATGTATTTAATTAGTATATATTATATATGTGAATTAATTATGATTATTATGATGGGAATTATTATTTACCTTAAATTCATTACATCAATAAAAAAGTAGAAACCCCACTTTTACGTACGTATGAATTGATGCCTCTACGAAGTAATGTAATTCATCACTACCTTATAAGAATTTTTATAAATAGTTATACAATGAATAAATATAATTCGTATGAAATGATTAATATTAATGAAATTATTGAACAATGACCAATATTCATGGAAAAAAATGACCGTAGTAAGACATGAATTGAAAATAGAACAATTAACACCCACAACATTGATTTTAATGAATAAATGTTAATAAAATAGTGATGAGATGTTATAACTGAATCATATATAAATTGTATGTTTCAATATATTTCTATTATAAATTTATAATATATATATATATATATTATAGGAGGATAAGGTCACATATAAAGCAATCTATTACTTGATTTTAGGGTTTCTCGTCTCACTTTTATTTCTGTGAGACATTTTCCATATTCACCACTTATTTATTTAGTGAGGTTCATATACTACCCATTAATGTTTTTTATATTGAAACTAAAGAAAAATATGTATATATTTTAATCCATATAAGTATATATATTTTATGAGGTTTTTATTAAGAGATTACAAAAACTATAAGGGTTCTTTTTATCAATATTATTGATTTTCATGTTAGGCACTTATTTATGCTTATATTGTAACAACCGAAACTCTGTTAACCCAAAGAAAGTGTTTACTTTATTACATTGAAATAATATATAAGTGATAAAATAACCAATTATTGTTTAGTTTAGAATATTTGATGATATAGATATAGTCACAATTCCTATATTACATTTGAAAGATAAAAAACATTGCAAAAGAAACATTCTCAAATCTGTAATATTATTCATAATATCGTTATTCATTTTTAGGGGAATTGAAATGAATTAAAGTGTGGTATTAGATTCTCAAAAATATTTATTTAAAATGTATTCCATTATTAATAAATAAGGAATATTAAATATCTAATGATAAATAACTGAAAACACATTCCATTTACTCAATATCTTTTGCACGAAATGAATCCAATGATAATATCAATGTACTAATGTCATGGATAATAATAACTAAATTCTCAATGATGGAAATTATTAATTTTTAAATTAAATATTTCATACATCATGATATATTACCATCAATACATTATTCTAATAAATTTTAGTCAATGTTTAGGTGTGCACCAAAAACACATTTAATAATTTTTGTTAAATACTTTGTCTCATGAGACTTTTCAATACATCAAGGGGATATGTAATTCCAGACCCCAACCACCATTGCATTTCCAATGACTTAATAACTTATTGAATGAAAAATTGAATTATAAATTATATTAATTATCAATAAATACCCCTTTTTTGTAATAAATATGTATTTTTAATATTTCCATCATCAATAAAAAAAACATTAAATATAAGCTTATTCTAAAAAACACATTATGTGAAAATATTTTACAGGTTATGAAATAATCATATCCAAGATAAAAAATATATAGATATAGATGAGAAATATAATTTATTATTAATGATGATTATACAAAAGTGAATAATTCAAGATAATGTCATTAAACATAAAATTAATCATAATAAGAGATATAACTATCAATTCTTCAAAAAATTAAAATTTTTAATAAAATCAAATTTTTTTTAAAATATAAATAAATGAATAAAAAAATTAAATTCAGTTTTTTTAATGAATTTAATTTTTATTATTATTTCAAACATTATTAATAATATAATTATCTTAAATGGTTATGGTAATGTGAAACTACATTATTGTCATAGATGTTAAATATAATCAGTCCTTGTGAATTTTTTTAATGAATGATTAAAATGAAACATCTATAAAGCATTAATAATATTACATTAAAATATTTGAAACATTCATGGATAAAATAAAATATCATTAATAAATCCTTTTATTAATCCAAAATTACTTTTTTAAATCAATTTAAAAAAATTGTAAATAAATAAAAATATACCCCATCTAAAGATAAATAAGATTGACTTTTATTTTAAACATTTCTTTGAATGATTAAAGATAAAAAGATATGAAAAATTGGAAGAAAACATGGTAAATACTTAAATATATATGGGATAATAAAATATATTTATTTTATATGGAGGGATTATAAATTTATTTCAATGAAAATAAGAGAAATCCAAAAATGATGTGATTGAAATATAAATTTGGACCCCAATTGTAACAATAAAATTACTACCCCTTGAAATAGTAAAATTGAATTTTAAAAATAATAATAATTAATAAGTATAAATTAATTTTAAATACATCCTATCAACATTATATACACAACATAAAATTCAATAAGTTCAACATATCAAATATTTTTCAATGTTGTGGAAATTGAGGTGAAATCCATTATCTAAAGTTTGAATTACTTCATAAGTGACTTTAAAATATGTTATAATAAATCATGATTTATTATTATTATATATAATAAATATATACACATATGTAATATCATACATGATCCATTTATAACATCATATCAGATGTTTCTTGAGAATCATTTATTATTATCATTGTTTTGGGTGTTAACTGCTTCTTTTTTCATGTTTGTTTTGATTCTGCAGTTGTAGTCATTATATCATGATCATAGTTATATAATAAATATAATTTTAATAAATATGTAATCCAAATAAAAATTCATCATAAAATTATTTAAAATCATATATTATAAAAGGAAATAAATAATTAATCACATCTCTTCAGGAGGGTGGTAGGTTGTACTTACCCGTAAGCCACATTATCTTTTTTAATGGGTGAAAGGGTAATAAAGTTAAAGAAATATAATAATTATATAATTATAATTATATCATTTTTTATAAATGGATGAGAGTAAATCCACCTTTATAAAACAGAAAAAAGAGATAACTCCTTTTGAAGATTGGGAAAATGAGAAACCCATTAGATGGACCAGATGAAAACCTCATAAAAAACATGGCACAAATTCCTTACATGAACCTAAATACCAAATAAGAAACAAAAATCATAACAAGAACTATTAAAAAGTATCATAACCACCATATGATAACGCAAGAGTGAAATCTATCGAAGATGATGCCCCCTAACAATACTTGTGTCTTGATGGTGACACAATCCAGAAAAGCACTCATCCATCCCACACTAAAATGTGGGAAGAGGACCAGATGATATATTTCATCATGTATATTTCTATTTTGAGCCTCCAAACTAATGGTAAAAGTGATTCCCTTGCTTCATTATCCACCTGATGCACCACGAAATTAGACAGAGAACACCCTGCAAAAATCAATGACAGGGTACCCATCCATCCAATAAGTGGGGACAGACGACAGAATGATGGGTGTCAACATACCCATACCTCTTTAGAGGTCACCCACTTGACACCATCTACAATAAATATAAAAACATCTTCCAAATTAAAATAGACAAAGGTCAATTCACACCATGACATCTTCACCTCATTAGACATTCAGATCCAAAACAAAAAATGCTTAAACAAAAACCATCTGAAGGAAGGATTGTCCACACCACCAACTTCATGCAACTAAACCACTGACCAAGCATAATTTTCACCTCATAGAGAAGTCCAGTGAATTCCCTACCCATGCCATCACAATCACTGCAATAATGGACACCCCAAACCATTGAAGACCTTCACTACACTACAGAGGAAGTAGAGGAGGTTTGGTGACGATGAGCCAAAAAATGAGGATGAAGACCAAACTCGGTCCATGAAAAACCCCTATCATCATTTTCAAACTCGATGTGACACACCATTCAGTGGAAAGAATTCGAATTCTACCACCAAAAACCTAGAAGTTTTATTGTTCAATCGCTTCCTGTCAAACCACCACTACCACAACATAGGACTACCACCGCATGAAAGATCCAATGATCAACACACAGATTTCGATTCACGTTAGGGGAAGCTCATATATATGAAATATCTAGGAAAAATATAACAGTGAAAACAAACAAGGAACTTGTGGAAATGATATTGAGTAAAAAAATCAAATAGGATAAGTAGAAACAACTGCAATCAGAGAAATCAATGAAGATCGGGAAAATCGAAGCCCCACTAAACTTCAACTGACACAACCGAGCAACATGATCAACCCCAAGATGGAACTCAAAACCTAGGAGAGGGTATCTCTCTAATAGAGGAGTGTGATTTCATCCATATAGTTATAATTATTTACTAATTATAATATATATTCATTAGTTTCATCATTATTAAAATCCATGTGATTTGGTGATGGAAAACAATTACATTGGTTCTTGAGGTAGTAGTCTGTCGTACACATGAGCGATGGTTTTTTATTCCCATTTTATGAAGAATTTAATGTATATGTATTATTAAATGAACATAAAAACTTCTAATTATATGGTATATATATTTTTAATTATATTATAATGTTTATGACATAATTTAAGGTGGTAAAATTGTAGGAAAAATTAAAATCCTCACAGAAGATGATTAACTCTTATTTTAAAGACTTCCTTTAGATATCCTATTAAGGGAAATAGTGTAGGGATGGTGGGAATGAAAAGACCTATAAAACGTGTAAAATTGTGTTTATAAGAGTATTTTATAGGGTTTTGTTGAGGTAAGTGGCTATATATAGTGTATCTAAAAATGAAGAGGTGGTGCCTCTTTGTAATGAGTCAGACTGCTATAGATAAAATGCCCCTTTTGATTAAATTTATTATTATGTAATATAGTTTTAAAAAACAAATGAACCTATTTGGTTATATCTTATTGAATTTAAAATACCATAATGTATCATTACCATTGATAATATATCCATTGAACAGTGATCACATGATTATTATAAATATAGGGTTTTAACAAATCAAATTGACACCGAAAAAGGAAGTGATTGCATCAACCAGTTGGATTATACCCTATGAATACCATTTATAAAATCTTCAAAGGGAGATAATATCTTTGGGATTTTATCTTAACTAATACCAACCTTATGTCCAAAAACATAAGCATGAGTGAAACCCTTTATAAGATAAGTTCAATCTCGTTGAGATCACAACCCAAACCATGTATGTTGAACCCCCCATGAAAGTATCACCGTCACACACATTAATATTAAGATGTTTGTGGGTCAATTAAAGGGGTATATATAAATTCCATATCTATATAATTATTTATGAAATAATTAATATATTTTCATCATATTATTGTTAATTTAAAAATGTTTTCTATTTTGATACTATTAAACAAGAATAATATTTTTGGGTAATATTCAAATTTGATTAAGGAATTTATTTTGATGAATTAATAGAATTTATAGATAAATAATATATTAATAAAATATTTTTATTAAATAATTTTTAATAAATATAAATATACATATAGTTTTTATAAAGTCAAACATACTTTTTATAAGGGTTCAAAAACTATTATTATAAAAAAACCCATAATTTCTCAATAAATGTTGATAATTATTTTAAATGTGAAAATGTACATATTTAGAAAATTATTTTGATAAAATGAATATTAATTTTTTAATCAAAACATTTAAATTATCCAATGGTTAATTTTTAATAATTTTCTGATACAATCAAGTTTTCGGGTAAAAATTAAATACCGTATAAATATAAAGTATATATTATGGCATCATAATGACCCATAAATGATGTAATAAATATTTTAATGGGTATAATAAGCCAAATATATATTTTAACATTAAAATAATGTGATTTTAAGTTTATCTGAAAAATTTTATAATGTCTTTATGAATCCTCCAAAACATATAATATATTTTAAAATTTTAAGATAATTTATTTAAGAGTGTGACTAACCTCCACCAAAGCAAGGGAATTATTTTAACAAGTTAGACCCTTTGGATAATAAAATAAGAAAAACCTACCCTATTTGGGAGAAAAGATGTGAAAAATCATGGAATGGTTTGTGGTTTTGGTTATTTTATTATATAGAGTCCAATACCTATGTTTATGAAATTTTAAATAATTCCCCTCTCTTTTCCTATATAAACCCAAACAATATCCAATTTATAATCACTAAACATCCTTGGAGAACATCCATAATCTTCCCTCTCAACTATATAATCCTCTCAAAGCACCATAATATCTCAATAAGTCCCTTTTAAATCTTTTTGAGTCACACACTCAAGTAAGGTATCTTTTCTTTTCTCCTCTTTATTAAAGTATCTTATTTACATTATCTATTTTATCTTAATTTAATTCTTATGGGATATATTATTTAATATCTCTCTTAATGTCCAATTTATGTTAAAATTATTAGAGACCCATTTTTCTTTAATCAACAAATTTTATGAATTTGTATGTGACGTCGGTATGCTATCAAAATTTCGTAAGGGATCCTCTCTTTCACCCCTTTATTGAAGAATAATGTTATTTTATGCTCTTTTAGTTTAAATTAATAATGTTGGGGTGTGTTTTACACTTTAAAAATACTTACCATATGATTTATAAATGGTTATATACCCTTTTCACTCTCATTTATCCCTCCCGTGAACATATACATGCTCCTATTATGCTGTCGAGATTTCACTACGGGAAGGCATGACAAAAAGAATGTGTAGTGTATACCCATACCTAATTCCTACCAAGGGTGTTCAGCTTTATGAACATATACTCAGATTTTTGGGAATTAAATGTATTTATCCCACCCTTCTTTATCCTAGAATAAAATATGATGAATAATTAATCAATGTTGTATGGTCTATGTGGAACACTTATGCATGAGGATGAAATAAAAGTAATGGGTGCACCCATAATTATATAGTGATATAATGAATTGGTTAATGTTTAGTATCATGATAAGTCATGTTGGGATAGAGAGTGAACCTGATTCCTTTATGGGACTTTTTCCATCATGATGTCTTGGTAGTTAGTCTTGACCAATGTTTATGATGTAGTGTTTTAATTTGTTTCCACATTTCTCATGTTATGATTACCTTTCTATTTCACGCATTATTATTCATACCCATTTTATTCCCCATTGATATACCTATTTTCATACATGTATTATCTTCTTCATGTAATTATTTGTTTATTCCATTACTGTTATTTATAGCTCACATATTTATTATGTATTTATCAGGTTACCGAGGAAGTTTTAAGTACATTGGAATAGTATGAACATGCCAAAGAATTTATCCACAATGTTGATGTATTTTAGGTATTAAAATAGTTATTTAATGTACAAAATTTACAAAGACACTATACTTATCTATCTTCCAGTTTGGATTAAGTGCAATCATATGTAATAAATCTTGGTTTAATGTATGATAAAGAGCAGAGTTGTTATAGTGGGTGTCAAAGGAAAAGTTTAGTTGTTTTTTGTATTAGGATTAAAAAATATAAATAAAGCCTAATGGATAAGACTTTGTATAAGAAAACAACCCTAAATTTTGAAAATTATAGATTAATTTGTTTATCATGAAAATGCATCCATGTCTACAAACTACAAGTGGACATGGTTCTGTCATATAGGTACATAAGGGAAACAACTCCGACAAGGTGTCCCGGGCCTAACTCGAGGTGGCCCCATACATGACAACCTGACTTACTGTGATCCTGGTTTTACACTCTCAGGGGATATTATTTGTTAAATTCATAATCTCATTATGAAATATTTTTAATGGAAAAAAATTCCCATATGAATATATGTTAAAAATTAGATCATGGATAACATAGAATAAAGCCTAGAAATTCAAAATTTAAGGAAATAAATGAGAGTTACATGTTATCCCTTTAATGTTATTAAATTCCCCTTTATGTGTTTAAAATTTTAAATATACTATTCCCTAATTTTTACCTTTTTTCTAGAAAATGGATAGAAATAGGAGGTATCAGTAACAATCAATGTGAAGGGTAATGTGATGACTACCCCAATGAGATGTCTAAATAAATAAAAGAAGTAATCAAGAACTTTATGATGATACTCTCTTTTCCAACACAGGTTATGAATATAACCCTAGATCACGAGGAGTGTTCAAATACCCAAAGAGAGAGCAAGTTGTGGTTGATTCCTTTATGTGACAAAGGCCTCTGACTTCCAATGTATCCTCTATTCCCTTAATTGTCAAACAATAGATCAAATCCAATAATAATACCTTCTCCATCCTTTAATATTTCGAATAAGAGAAGGTTCTACTGACTTTTTATCATATTGAGGGTGAATCTAATCAGTGGTGGATAT
This sequence comes from Viscum album, assembly GCA_963277665.1. Classification (NCBI taxonomy): domain Eukaryota; kingdom Viridiplantae; phylum Streptophyta; class Magnoliopsida; order Santalales; family Viscaceae; genus Viscum; species Viscum album. The sequence continues at coordinate 946,034,289 of OY728139.1, read as the reverse complement.
TGATCAAGAATACACAGCTTGAGGAAGTGATCAAACCAATGTTATGTAATAATTTATGGATTTTTTCCAATAAATATTTTCATCATACTCTCAATATTAATATGGAAAGGGATTTCCTTACCCTAAAATAGAAAGAATACGAATCTATCAGGGTGTACATTTAAAGCTTACAAGACTTGCACAATATGCCTCTAACTTTGTCGTTACCCCCCAAGTGCAAGGTTGACTACTTCTTTGCTGGGATAAAATCTAGTCTATGGAAATCCTTAGTGATTTAAAAATTTGATAGCTATGAGGAAATTGTCTGATGTGCCCTCAAATTCAAAATGGATATCGTTGAATCTTCAGGGTATTACTGGGAAAAGAAGAAGAAAGTGGATGTAACGCCCCGACCCTAGTTACCCAGAGTCGGTGCATTATTACATAACATTGGCATGATCACAAGAAAGATCAAATCTCGAAAGATCGATTGGTTTAGTAGCCTTGGAAACACTAGATATATTCATAAGTCTTACATTACATCATAAAATGAAATACTACTACAACAACATATTGTCTCCATAATCCACACTCATATCCCCACATAATATCCCTGCAGGTCATTCATAATTTACTTCTTCACTTCTTGGGAAAAATAAAACATAGAAAAGGGGTGAGCTCAAATGCCCAGTAAGGATAACAATATAGCAGAAACTTTCATAAATAAGAATAAACATTTAAGGCAATGTATAACTAAAACAAAAGCCTTTTAAACTTGAAATTTCAACATAGTATGGCATAAATAAAAGGAAATAATGCCATTTACTTATTCACATGGTTATTCTACTAATCGAATAATCACATGCAAAATCAATAACCACTTTCATAATGATGGAATGCATAATGCTAAACTTTAATTTCTTTGTCAAGGCCTCATCCCAAGACCTTGGGGCTAACTATAACCGGAACCCAACCCGGAGTGCCTCTATTAACCGGACACCAACCTGAAGTGCCTCTAATAACCGGACACCAACCCGGAGTGCCTCTAATAACTGGACACCAACCCGGAGTTCCTCTAATAACCGGAGACCAAACCGGAGGGCTTACTTTTACCGGTCCCCAACCCGGAACATACTTGTCCAACACATTCATCTGAATGAAAGGTTGAAATATAACATAAACATTCGGATTAAAAATAACTTATGAAATGTCAATACTCTAAACAAAAACCATGAGTGACATAAGAATAACTTATCCATAGTCAAAAATAGCACAAAACCTTCAATAAAATATGGATGTTTTGTATCATAATAAATCAACTCCAAATAAGCTTAAAAGCCATCAAAGAATGTTGACATAGATGAAATCAAAACTATTTTAGAGAAATATCTCTTTTTTTTAAATCATTTTAAAAGTAACATAATTATAAAATAATACATTCAATTTTAAAATATTCTTATAATCTTGTAAGGAAAACTTTGATAATTTTATTACGGCGGTAAATAGCCGCACCTGCTGTGTAAGTTAAAAAAAACATTCTTACCTTAAATTTGTCGAAATGGTTAAAAGTGCCTTGTTTGGAAAATGACGGAAAGATTCCTTTCGAAACACATAAGGGTATAAATGAATTTAACCCATATTCTTGTAAATAGTGAAAATGTTTTGAAATACATTATTAAGAAAACATGGATGTGGATGATAAAGAGATCCCAGTAGATTATTACGTATAAACAACCTCGGATAATGAAGAGATTGCGAAATAACCCTTACCAATTTGGTAACTTATGAAACATACAACCCATGAAAGAGGTATCATACAATGAATATGTAAATACACATAAATTAGAGTGTATTACACAAAGAATATAATTATGGGCAGTACATACACCACACAAAAGGTGATGGTGGCAATATGGCATGAATCTCACGGGAATAAGGAGTGAGATGAAAACCCCTTACCACGTTAATCAACTGATTCGTATGGCCAAAAGTTAATAACCACCAAATGATTTACAGAATAACATGAATATAAAGAGAATCATGATAATATATATCAAATGACAGTACACAATACACCACTTTCAATAATTTAGTGGCGAACAATGGAAATCTCACGGAATTGAATGTGAGATAAGAAAATCCCTTACCTTGTACTTTTCCTTGGTTGGGGTAGGTTGACCTCCTGTATAATGGTGAAATAATTGTTATTAAATTATACAAGAATCATATATATTAATATGATATCATATATGATATTTTAACATTGATTTGTTAATAATATCTTAGAATTATCGTCGTTTCGGGTGTTAACTTACTCATTTTCTTTTATATGTTTTGTTACATAAGCCATGTTTGTTGTATCTTATTCATATCCAGAATGATATCAAGTCCTTAAACATCATTTTTAAATCATCAAATGATAATTATACTTGAATGGATACGATGGAGAATGAATCTCATCGCGTTTGTGGAGACGGTAGTCCGTACGTACGCACGAGCGACAATATCATTCTTTTGATATTAAAATAATATATAAATGGATGGTATATCATATATACAGAATCATTAACATGTTATATGTATTATTTACATGAGTTACACATCATTATTATACCCATCCAAATGATAATATATTGAATAACAATTACACCACGACGTGGAGACGGTAAGCCGTACGTACGCACGTATGGTGACATGTTATTCAAAGGGTGGATAGAATACTGAATATGGTTGTACCATATTTATAATAACATCACAGTATATTTTAGATACTGGAGTTATTATTTTAGAATGGTAAGAACAAAGAAAGAAGAAGTGGAAGAAGAAAGGAACTTGAAAAGGGGTGGTGAAAACATTACCTCTTCTTCGGGTTCTTCCTTTTGATTTGATCAAAAGGGATCCTTAGGTTGGATTTCTGATCAAACTAATGCCTCTAGGTTGTAGTGAGGGATTTTGGGGGAGTATTTGGGCAGAGTTTGGCCGAGCCAAAAGGTTTTGAAGGTGTGAAGAAATGAGAAGTAGGAGTGCCCTTTTATAAGAGGGGTGAGGGGCACCTTTGGAAAAGCTAGAAATATTAATTTATAATAAATTCATATTCGGTTTCTAATGGCTCCAAAGTTGATTATTAAAAGGTTAAGGTGGGGATAGGTCGAAAACCACTCAACCAATATAATTTAGACAGGTTTGGGTACTTATATTAACCTTATCTTTAAGTATTAACTCTAAGTTAATTAGTTTCACTTTTACAATGTCTCTTTGTATTTTTTTATAATATGGTTAATAGACTTACTATATACATCCAAGCGACCCCCATGTGGTCCATTAATGATGAAACTATCACGATATAAGTCTCTTGGCAGAGCCTTAGATTTTTAGGAATTTAATATCAATTAATAATATAATATTTGTTTTAAGAACTCTTTTATGTCAATTTTGACACTATTCAATAGTTGATTTTTGTGAAACTCATAACAGATTGATTACTTCGAAAAAAGTCAATTAAATAAATCCTAATATATCATATTATCCTAGAAAATTAGTTTAATTCATTAAAAGTTTCATATTATATTTATTTGGGTATTTATAATATCAATTATTTTAATTGTTCACTATTATAGTAATTACTGCATCATCATTCTGTCATAAATAAAATAACTTATTTAATATCTAAAAATTATAAATAAAATATCATTATGTAGGAAATCTTTTTATCTTTCTAATGAATATTTATAATCTAAAATAAAACATATATAACCCTATGTAACAATTGTTTTGCTAAAAGATATATGCTTGTGTCATTTTTGTATTCATTTTAACTTAATTAAAATAAAGTGTCATTATCACTTACAAGTGGATCCATGGGGTCCCCAAATCGACCCAAAGATGCCTATGGTCGAACATGTATCAACCAATAAGGCTAGGACACGTTTTAGGGTAATTTAGTATTATTATAATATTATTTTTTAACCCTTATTTACCAGATTTACCCTTAACCATGGTAAATAAAATATTTACCACAGTAATTATTCAAAATGTCTAAAAATAAAAGTTACCTATTTACACAATTTGGACATCCTGATTCCAAATACGGAATCCATTTTTCTAAATTCAAAACACAGAAGTGGCAGAAATTAATTTAAAATTAATTCCCGCTGTCAAAACAAAAAGCGTGTTTTTAAGGGATAATAACTATCAAAAGATTGACACTTGTTTATGTTCGGTTTAATTGTAAAATTATGTCCAATGACCAACATTATATTAAATGGTAAAAATATATTCTAAATATACTTTAAAACTACTAAAATTCATAATTTATCTCTATTAATTATTTTGATTAAAAAAGTTGTTTTTAATTAAAATTTAGTAATTTTCACTATTCATCAAAATATGAGAGTTATACGAAAAGTACCAAAATTTCACCTTAGGGTAAATTAGACACTACGAATCCAAAAATGAAGTAAATTTTGAAATATAAAATATATATAATTTCAAAAAGTATGTATTACTATTCATAATGGCTAGTTTGATCGGTTGTGGTGTGTGTTAAAACTCGAAGTTGCGTACAACACACGCTACTGTATTATTCAAAGGAAAGCGTACTGTGGAAGATTGGGATGTTTCATTTTAAATTTTTTGATGTCCCCATTTAGTCAAAAAGTTTTAAATATTGTATTTAAAAAGGTTTCACTATTAAAAGTTGATAAAAGTGCAATACTGAAAATGAATTTGTTCTTGCATTATATCTAAGAAACTCATAATATGGATTCTAAAATTATAAGGATTATATAAAGTTTAAAATTTAGATAATACTAATCATAACCTCTTTTGAATGGATTTTTTTTGTAAGTCATGGTGTGATTGAACTCGGTGTTGCGTGTAGTGCAAGTTATTGAATTATTTTGAAGAAATAACACACTATGAAATCTTGGGGTGTTACATTCTCCCCTCCTTCAATAAATTGCGTCCTCGCAATTTGAAATTGTTCTTCGAAAATAAAAGGTTGAAAATAGAAAATATATTTGTGGGAAAACCCACATCGGAAATTGGGTTACTAAAATTTAGTCTTAATATGAGGAAAAGAGAAATGAAAGGGTCACCACCAAATTATGATCTCGATTAGGAGAACATTGGTGGCAATTAGAGACATATAATTGGAGGAAAAACGTAAATATTTATAGGTAGTGATTGAGGTCATCAATCACAAACAAGTATAAAATTGAGGTCCTTAAACTCATCAATCTATGATGATTTGAAATACCATCGGTTCAACAACACATAGGGTATTGGGATAACACATTTTTGACGTTTCAAAATATCTTAGTTGAAATCCCACATCGAAAAATGAATTAATGAGGCCTCTATTTAAAACAAAGAGTGGAAAGTATGAAGATTACCGAAAATAACACATATTAGGGTTCCATGTAGGAAAATATGGATATGGAAGAGAAATCTAACCATCAATTATCTGATGGAGAGTGGTAGAGAACATGGCTATGAAAAGGCAAAAAATCCCAAAGCCATAAATTAGTGATGATTTAAGGTACCATCTAGGACAACATTTTTGTTCAAAGTTCCTTTTATTAATGTTGAGGAATTTATTTATAATATTGGCTAAGATCATAAGGAGATATACTTACTTTATAATTAGAGTTTTATCCATTAATAAATTTCTACCACAAACTCATATTTCACTCTAAAAGATAATAGAATGTAATTTTTTTTTCTATTTATACTATTCATACAGGGTTCCAAAATAAATGAATTTATAATTCATATACCAGATCTTTTTAAAAAAAACTACATTATTTAATCCAGGACATCTCGTGGGCCAGTGGTAGGTGATACACCCTTGTCTCCCTTCAGTTGCAGGTTCAAGTCTCGCAGCCTTTCCAGACGCGACGGGTTGTCGCCCGACCTCTGGGTTGTCCTTTTATGGCAATCCAAAATAATCCAAACTAGAACTATCAAAAATACTTCTGTCCAAACTCATAGTCCAACATTTATAATGAAGGTAAACATAATGTAGATCCTTTTAACCCCGTAATATCATATGAATACCTTCATCATGTATTCTTTTAATACACTAAAACATCCTGAATTACCATATTCCTTATTGATTACATTCATTCTCCCTTATTCCATATAGAATGCTGGATATACTTCATCAATCCAAAAATGTTTTAAACCCCAACAATGATGGAATATACAAATCATTAATCAGTTCCAAGGTAGTGAAGAATATCCAATATAATTTATCCAAAACAATCATGTATTATTCTAAAATCACTACCTCGGTATCAGAACTATATTATGGTTTATCATTCTCTCAACCATATATTTTCCAAAAATTTATCCTGCTATTGAGTCACTTTTCTTTGTTCCACACAATCTCAAGTCCTTAATGAAATAGTACTGCAGTACAATCCTTATATACTCCATAATTATTATAACAAGTACATTGTTGATACAACACTCAATCAACATAAGAACTCTAATCATTCCTCTTCATCTGTGGTAGTATCATAACTTGATTATTATCCAATAGCATCATTTGCGGCATAGTCTGATGACCGGGACATAGGTTCGCGTAGTGTCCAAACTCCTTGAAAATGAAGCATTGTACATTTGAAACCATTTTATTACCCTTGCAGTCACGTACTTTGTGCCCTTTTCCTCCACACTTATAACAAACTCCCATTCCTTTCAGGCAAGTTCCAGGGTGTTTTTTTCCACAGTTAACAAATATGGGAAAATTCTTCTTTTCCCTCTTCCCTTTATCCATCTTTCTCTCTTCCATCCTTTTCTTCTCTTGCTTCCCTTCAAAGCTATAGGACTCAGTAAACTCTTTACTTATCTTATCAAAACATGATATTATTTCTTAATATGATGATAATACATGGGAGACTATTTCTCTTATAAATTCTAGCTTAAGACCATGAAAGATATGATCCTTCCTTCTCTTTGGATCATGTGCATTTCTGGAGTTCTCATTCCTTCTACTGGGCGCCATTTCTAAACAATGGCATACATTATATTAGTTTATGAATAACAATACCTAATCCCAAACTTGTAAAACACATAACCTAAATTAAATAGTTTATGGATATAATACATAATCATAAAAATGTCTCCTTTGAGGAATTATATACTCATAAACCCTTCATAATGATTTGTAAGGAAAATGAGAGTTTTCCTAAGCATATCCCCTGGGAGTGTCGTAACCAAGAGTGCAGCAAGGCCCGTTGTCGTGCACTAGTTCCCGTTCGAGTCTAGCTCAAAGCGGTGTTTTCGGGTTTTACCCCTAGGTACATCTGTGCCAGAGCCGCCTCTATCTGCTCGTATCCAGACAGGGATGTATTGCTCAGAAAACTCACAAAATCTCTAAAATACCAAAATTCTAGGAAGTTCTTCTATACTAATCCTCAAAGTTCATCTTAGGTCTATGTGCACCAATCAGAGTTTATCTAAATCTAGCTTCCAAGGTTTGTACTAAACTTCCTCTAATACCAACTGTAACGCCCCGACCCTAGTTACCCAGAGTCGGTGCATTATTACATAACATTGGCATGATCACAAGAAAGATCAAATCTCGAAAGATCGATTGGTTTAGTAGCCTTGGAAACACTAGATATATTCATCAGTCTTACATTACATCATAAAATGAAATACTACTACAACAACATATTGTCTCCATAATCCACACTCATATCCCCACATAATATCCCCGCAGGTCATTCATAATTTACTTCTTCACTTCCTGGGAAAAATAAAACATAGAAAAGGGGTGAGCTCAAATGCCCAGTAAGGATAACAATATAGCGGAAACTTTAATAAATAAGAATAAACATTTAAGGCAATGTATAACTAAAACAAAAGCCTTTTAAACTTGAACTTTCAACATAGTATGACATAAATAAAAGGAAATAATGCCATTTACTTATTCACATGGTTATTCTACTAATCGAATAATCACATGCAAAATCAATAACCACTTTCATAATGATGGAATGCATAATGCTAAACTTTAATTTCTTTGTCAAGGCCTCGTCCCAAGACCTTGGGGCTAACTATAACCGGAACCCAACCCGAAGTGCCTCTATTAACCGGACACCAACCCGGAGTGCCTCTAATAACCGGACACCAACCCGGAGTGCCTCTAATAACCGGACACCAACCCGGAGTTCCTCTAATAACCGGAGACCAAACCGGAGGGCTTACTTTTACCGGTCCCCAACCCGGAACATACTTGTCCAACACATTCATCTGAATGAAAGGTTGAAATATAACATAAACATTCGGATTACAAATAACTTATGAAATGTCAATACTCTAAACAAAAACCATGAGTGACATAAGAATAACTTATCCATAGTCAAAAATAGCACAAAACCTTCAATAAAATATGGATGTTTTGTATCATAATAAATCAACTCCAAATAAGCTTAAAAGCCATCAAAGAATGTTGACATAGATGAAATCAAAACTATTTTAGAGAAATATCTCTTTTTTTAAGTCATTTTAAAAGTAACATAATTATAAAATAATTCATTCAATTTGAAAATATTCTTATAAGCTTGTAAGGAAAACTTTGATGATTTTATTACGGCGGAAAATAGCCGCACCCGCCGTATAAGTTAAAAAAAACATTCTTACCTTAAATTTGTCGAAATGGTTAAAAGTGCCTTGTTTGGAAAACGACGGAAAGATTCCTTTCGAAAAACATAAGGGTATAAATTACTTTAACCCATATTCTTGTAAATAGTGAAAATGTTTTGAAATACATTATTAAGAAAACATGGATGTGGATGATAAAGAGATCCCAATAGATTATTACGTATAAACAACCTCGGATAATGAAGAGATTGCGAAATAACCCTTACCAATTTGGTAACTTATGAAACATAAAACCCATGAAAGAGGTATCATACAATGAATATGTAAATACACATAAATTAGAGTGTATTACACAAAGAATATAATTATGGGCAGTACATACACCACACAAAAGGTGATGGTGGCAATATGGCATGAATCTCACGGGAATAAGGAGTGAGATGAAAACCCCTTACCACATTAATCAATTGATTTGTATGGCCAAAAGTTAATAACCACCAAATTATTTACAGAATAACATGAATATAAAGATAATCATGATAATATATATCAAATGGCAGTACACAATACACCACTTTCAATAATTTAGTGGCGAACAATGGAAATCTCACAGAATTGAATGTGAGATAAGAAAATCCCTTACCTTGTACTTTTCCTTGGTTGGGGTAGGTTAAACTCCTGTATAATGGTGAAATAATTGTTACTAAATTATACAAGAATCATATATATTAATATGATATCATATATGATATTTTAACATTGATTTGTTAATAATATCTTAGAATTATCGTCGTTTCGGGTGTTAACTTACTCATTTTCTTTTATATGTTTTGTTACATAAGCCATGTTTGTTGTATCTTATTCATATCCAGAATGATATCAAGTCCTTAAAAATCATTTTTAAATCATCAAATGATAATTATACTTGAATGGATACGATGGAGAATGAATCTCATCGCGTTCGTGGAGACGGTAGTCCGTACGTACGCACGAGAGACAATATCATTCTTTTGATATTAAAATAATATATAAATGGATGGTATATCATATATACAGAATCATTAACATGTTATATTTATTATTTACATGAGTTACACATCATTATTATACCCATCCAAATGATAATATATTGAATAACAATTACACCACGATGTGGAGACGGTAAGCCGTACGTACGCACGTATGGTGACATGTTATTCAAAGGGTGGATAGAATACTGAATATGGTTGTACCATATTTATAATAACATCACAGTATATTTGAGATACTGGAGTTATTATTTTAGAATGGTAAGAACAAAGAAAGAAGAAGTGGAAGAAGAAAGGAACTTGAAAAGGGGTGGTGAAAACATTACCTCTTCTTCGGGTTCTTCCTTTTGATTTGATCAAAAGGGCTCCTTAGGTTGGATTTCTGATCAAACTAAGGCTTCTAGGTTGTAGTGAGGGATGTTGGGGGAGTATTTGGGCAGATTTTGGCCGAGCCAAAAGGTTTTGAAGGTGTTAAGAAATGAGAAGGAGGAGTGCCCTTTTATAAGAGGGGTGAGGGGCACCTTTGGAAAAGCTAGAAATATTAATTTATAATAAATTCATATTCGGTTTCTAATGGCTACAAAGTTGATTATTCAAAGGTTAAGGTGGGGATAGGTCGACAAATACTCAACCAATATAATTTAGACAGGTTTGGGTACTTATATTAACCTTATCTTTAAGTATTAACTCTAAGTTAATTAGTTTCACTTTTACAATGTCTCTTTGTATTTTTTTATAATATGGTTAATAAACTTACTATATACATCCAAGAGACCCCCATGTGGTCCATTAATGATGAAACTATCATGATATAAGTCTCTTGGCCGAGCCTTAGATTTTTAGGAATTTAATATCAATTAATAATATAATATTTGTTTTAAGAACTCTTTTATGTCAATTTTGACACTATTCAATAGTTGATTTTTGTGAAACTCATAACAGATTCATTACTTCGAACAAAGTCAATTAAATCAATCCTAATATATAATATTATCCTAGAAAATTAGTTTAATTCATTAAAAGTTTCATATTATATTTATTTGGGTATTTATAATATCAATTATTTTAATTTTTCACTATTATGGTAATTACTGCATCATCATTCTGTCATAAATAAAATAACTTATTTAATATCTAAAAATTATAAATAAAATAGCATTATGTAGGAAATCTTTTTATATTTTTAATGAATATTTATAATCTAAAATAAAACATATATAACCCTATGTAACAATTGTTTTGCTAAAAGATATATGCTTGTGTCATTTTTGTATTCATTTTAACTTAATTAAAATAAAGTGTCATTATCACTTACAAGTGGATCCATGGGGTCCCCAAATCGACCCAAAGATACCTATGGTCGAACATGTATCAACCAATAAGGCTAGGACACGTTTTAGGGTAATTTAGTATTATTATAATATTATTTTTTAACCCTTATTTACCAGATTTACCCTTAACCATGGTAAATAAAATATTTACCACAGTAATTATTCAAAATGTCTAAAAATAAAAGTTACCTATTTAAACAATTTGGAAATCCTGATTCCAAATACGGAATCCATTTTTCTAAATTCAAAACACAGAAGTGGCAGAAATTAATTTAAAATTAATTCCCGCTGTCAAAACAAAAAGCGTGTTTTTAAGGGATAATAACTATCAAAAGATTGACACTTGTTTATGTTCAGTTTAATTGTAAAATTATGTCCAATGACCAAAATTATATTAAATGGTAAAAATATATTCTAAATATACTTTAAAACTACTAAAATTCATAATTTATCACTATTAATTATTTTGATTAAAAAAGTTGTTTTTAATTAAAATTTAGTAATTTTCACTATTCATCAAAATATGAGAGTTATCCGAAAAGTACCAAAATTTCACCTTAGGGTAAATTCGACACTAAGAATCCAAAAATGAAGTCAATTTTGAAATATAAAATATATATAATTTCAAAAAGTAGGTATTACTATTCATAACGGCTAGTTTGATCGGTTGTGGTGTGTGTTAAAACTCGAAGTTGCGTACAACACACGCTACTGTATTATTCAAAGGAAAGCGTACCGTGGAAGATTGGGATGTTTCATTTTAATTTTTTTGATGTCCCAATTTAGTCAAAAAGTTTTAAATATTGTATTTAAAAGGGTTTCACTATTAAAAGTTGATAAAAGTGCAATACTGAAAATGAATTTGTTCTTGCATTATATCTAAGAAACTCATAATATGGATTCTAAAATTATAAGGATTATATAAAGTTTAAAATTTAGATAATACTAATCATAACCTCTTTTGAATGGCTTTTTTTTGTAAGTCATGGTGTGATTGAACTCGGTGTTGCGTGTAGTGCAAGTTTTTGAATTATTTTGAAGAAATAACACACTATGAAATCTTGGGGTGTTACAGTGGAGTTTAATTATAGTAGTCTGATGGAGAAATATAATGGTTCCAAGATATTTCAATAACCCACTTGTACAAAGTAAAAAAAGAAGCACCCTATAAATTGATTAAAGTGGGTGATTAAATGCCTTAGGTGTGGGAAGGGAGGGCACCTAGATGGAGATTTATGATAAGAGAAACTTGATATTGAGATAAAGGAAAGGAATGTTCTACTCAACCCTTAGTGCATTATTCATTGCTAAGAATATGAAACTTTTCAAACCAAGGCACTGATTCAGGGGTTTTCGAGGACAACCAACAACCTCTAAGGCAGCAAGTTTGAGATTTTTTCATCACATCCACCGAGGTGGATCTCAGCAAAAAAGTTGTGACATGTACATTAGTTATTCATTCAAGAACAGAGAATATACTTTTTGAGTCTCAATCTATGAATTAATTTATATCAAGAAAGTTTAGTAGAACTATTAAAACACCACCATAAACCAAGGAAGTAGTGATGTAAGTGAAAATAGAAAATGGGGCATTTATTGCATCCCATGTATGTAACTCATCCCATATCAATGTTTTTTGGGTCTAACCTACTAGTAAACCTTTCCATACTCCCTTTGGTGGAATTTTATGCAATTCTAGGCGTGAATTACCTTTCTCTATATTGATCCAACATCAATTCTATGATAAGTAAATCACTCCCTATATTTTTAATCAACCCTTTATTATGTACAAGTGCACGGAGGATGAATCTTCTTTAGCACCATCATCTCAAGAATGGATATTATTACCCTATAAGAAAGAATCCCTAGCTCAAATGATTAATTATAAGGAAAGAACCATCCTTTAAGACATTACTATTGTGGGGGAATACACTAATGTATTTCTTAAGTAATTTCCTCAGCTTCCTCCTAACTGAGAGGTTGAAAATTCAATCAATCTTATAACTTGGAAATTTAAATTATCCAAGACTCTATATAGAATGGATGTTGTGTAACTTTATGAGATAAAAAAACAAATACACTGTGAGTATGGATAAAGGGTTCATACACCCATGTTCTTCACTATGGGGTGCACGAGTCCTATTTATCAAGAAGAAGGATAGGTCAATGCACCTTGGATTTAATTATCATGATCTCAACAAGATTGTGATAAAGAAAAATTATTCTCTCCCGTAGATTTATAACTTGTTTGATCAACTACGTGGAGAAAAAAATTTCTACAAGGTGGATCTTCAGTCGGGATATTACCAATTATGGGTGAAGAAAGAAGATACCCCAAGACCGCTTTTTATACAAGGTACGAGAACTATGAGTTCATATTAATGTCATTCCGACTCACTAATGATCAAGATATCTTCATGGAATTGATGAATAGAGTCTTTATAGATTACCTTGACAAATTTTTGGTATTATTTATAGATGATATTCTAATATACTCCAAAATAAAGGAGGATCATGAGGAACATCTGAGTACTATGTTAAAGACCTTTCGAAAGGAGAAGATTTATACAAAGTACAATATAGGTGAGTGGTATTGGAGCAGCCTTGGAGTGGCGTGGTCTCCTCTATCTCGTGGATCTAGGGTTTCTACCTGCACTACCCTCCTTTCCCCTTCGGGCCGAGATCTGCTCATGACGAATGGAGATCTGTCTTGGCACATACAGTGGCATCACATCCCGGTGGAACTTCATCGTTGGATCATCTTGGGTTCGATTTGGCGTGGAGGTGCTCCTGGTGTAGTGGAATAACCTCTCGGTAGAGCGTCGGCACTTCGCTCGACTTGTGCGGAAATGTCGCTTCCCAGTGGAGCTTCAGCGGTGGCTCGACTTGGGTTGCTTTCGGCGTAGTGACACTTGTGCAGTGGAGTCGCATCTCGGCATAGATCAGCGGTCGAACCAGCATGGATCACTCCTAATGTGGGTCAGTTACACTACTTCTCGGCAGATCTTTGGTGGTTGGCCTAGTGTGGTCTTATTCCTTTTCCGGCGACGAGGCTTGGTGTGGCCCCAATCGGTGGGTTCGGTTTATTCGGCGTGTCCGACGAGAGGTTCTGTTTCCAGTTTCTCTTCGGTGTGGTCCAGGTCATGATTTTTAGTGCTATGGAGGGGGGAGGTTCTTCTGGTTCAAATTATGTGGTTTTAATTTCACACATTTCTTTTGGAATTGTGGGGAATCAGTTCTATGGTTGGATATGGTTTTGTCGTGCTAGTTTTTCATGATGGATCTTTCGGATCTTATCACCGTGAGGTTTGGCTAGAGTCTGGTGAGGGTGCTTCTGCTATTCTGATCAGATCAAATCCATGCCCAGAGTGGCATTTTTGTTTTAGGATGATCCATATTCCCTCATTGGTGACAGTCCCTTGGCGCGGGGTTGGGCCATCCAGTCCTACATGACGATAGAGTGATATCGTGTTCTTTAGATTGTCTTCTGGGCTTCTATGGATATGGTGATGGGGTCTGAGGAGGTTATCGGGGTTGGTATAAGATGACTGTTTCTATGGATATGGTGATGGGGTGAGGTTGTCGGGGCTGGTATAAGACAACTGCTTGTTGAAAGATTTTTATTGTGTTCTCTCGAAATGGTGAAAGGCTTTGTGAGGTCTGCTGGTACGACGAGGAACCCGGACTCGTCTACGTGGATTGGCCCCAGAGGAGGTTTCAGAGCTCACTGTTCACCATTGCAGAGGTTTATGGATTTGGATGTTTGATAGGGTACGACATTTGTCATCGGATCGGGCTGTGCTTTGACACATGACACTTGCTGGTCGTTTTGACCTGCACTGGTGGAGAGAATTGTCATGTTCAATTGATGGGGAGGGGTTGCTAAACGTTGTCAGTTTTGTTGGTCTTGCTTTCCCTTCAGGTCATGATTTGTTTTAAGTCGATTATGTATTCAGGGGTTTTCCCCCTTTTTCCCTCAAAATGGGGTTTGCTTATAATAAAAAATTGAAAGCCTTTGGGCCGTTGGATGAACAAAGGTGAGTTCTGGTTGTAGGAAGTCCCTTTCTTGGGGGATATCATCACAATAAATGGGATATCTATAGACCATTCAAATACAAAAAGAAATTTAAGGATGTATGAGGCCAAAATTGTTTATAGATATTTGTAGTTTCTTTGAGTTATATGGGTATTATCATCGATTTGTGAGAAATTTCTCATGATTTTAAAACCATCTAACCAAGCTAACTCAGAAGGGATTCTAGTTTTCTTGGAATGGTGAATGTGAATGGAGCTTTAAGGAGTTGAACATGAGGCTTGTCACTACACCTGTCCTCACACTACCCATAAGTAAAGATTTTTTTTTGGTAATATGTGATGCTTTGAAGAAGGGAATGGGTTGTGGGATAATGAAAAATAAAAAACTCATAGCTTATGATTCATGGAAATTGAATGTTCACTAATAGAACTACCCAACGCATGATCTGGGGATGGTTGCAGTGATATTCACTTTGAAAATTTGGTGGAATTATCTCTTTGGGTAGAAGTGTAAAATATATATAGATCAAAAAGTCCACAAGTATATATTCAAACATAAAGATCTAAATATTCACTAACAAAGATTGTTAGAGCTAATCATAGACCATGACTTATCAATTAACTACCATCCTAGGAAATAGAATAAAGTGGAAGACACTCTAAGTATAAAGGATCTAATAAACTATAATTGATGAGAATTTATAAGGATCAAATATTCTTAGATTTAAAAAGGATGGAAATGTGAATCATAAAGTAAAGAGAATTATAAATCCTCTTTGAATTGTCTAAGGATCATGCAGTCACACTAAGAGGGGTGGTGAATTCTGTGTGACCAATATATTGAATTCTTTTTCACCTTTTAATTCAAAACATTGTCACCTATTAAGATGAGTGGATCATGAATGCAATGGCGAAAGTAAAAGAAACACAACACAAAATATTTTTACTAGATTTGGTGCTATAACCTACATCCTTTTCATGTTAATTAAACCCCCTAGCATGGATTATCCACTACAATATTTTTATCGATTATAGTGGTTCTGGAAGCAACTTGTTATACACCCTAGTAATTGATCCTCTAGTTTATCCTAGTTATACCCCCCAACAATCCAAATCTTCTCCCTCAGTTAATTGTAAACACCAACCATTCGATTGGTTAGACCCCTCAGTCTCTAGAGCCTCTTCAGAAATTGGTTAGACCCCCTAGTCACAATATCTTTCTTCTTATTGAATCAGATCAATAGATAAGTTAATCAGTTGATCCTCCTCCATGAGTTTGTTGGATCCAACTGGATATTGTACAATTAAAGAGCCTTTGCACTGATGATGGAATTTCTCAATTAATTCTGATCACTATATATGGTCAGCTATCTCTATAAAAAACTACTTGGGAAAAAATTATTTCTTCTACTGAAGACCCGACCTCACTAAAAACTGAAAACTTTAATACAAAAATACTTCTAAATCACGGATATAAATAATTTCTTGGCTTCAGTCACAAATACTATACACTTATCATGAAATATAAATTTCACATGAACTTGTAAAAAATCATGCATGTGTTTAATGCATTGCATGGTATTCTCATTTTATGAAACCATTATTTCATGTGCATACTTGTAAAGTCCCGGATCTGGGTTCCAATCAATGGGTGCCCCGAACCTGGTTGTTCACATGAACTCAAGCACATTTCCCCAAAAGCCAGAGGCTGCTAACTATCAGTGAGGGCCAAGGTCTGATAATGGGGAAACTATGCCCTCATTTGTCAAAGTGTGGCATAGAGGAATATAATCTAATCATACAACAACAACAGATGCAATAAACCATACACATTTAAAATAAAAAACTACAGTAAAAGATAACCAACAATTATATAGATAATAACGCAACATGCCTCAAGTTCTAAGAAAATAGCCTGAATGTGTTACACAACAATACAATACAGTACAATACAGATTGCAGCAAAACAAAAAAAAACAGCTGGTAGCATCGCGAGCCTAAGCCCGGTCCCATGCTCCCCTACTACTCAGCACCAATCAAGTACCTGTATAGGGACCCTTGCGCTTATCCACACATGCAGAAACATAATCTGTATGGGCCAAAGACATGACCCAAACATGGTGTGAGAAATAAATCTCAATAGGAACCCACTAAAGGCCCGTGCCCAATAGTGTGAAAATATGCAATAATAGTGTGCAGTAGTAAAATTCAATAAACTAAGAAGTACTCAAAAGTAACTAACTTTACCAGTTATATTTCCATTTTATTATTCATTTAATCATTCATTATAAGGAAACCACCACAGTGAATTTCTATGTAAACAGTCTGTGTCCTCAGACACGCAAACCCTTACCCTCAGGTAATCAGTAACGTAACCCGCATGTAATTTCCCACATGCATAATAGATATTTCCCTTAGGCGTACAAAGTGTCGCCCTCAGGCATAGAGTCTATTACCCATAGGCACGAAAGAGGTTTCCCTCAGGCTAATGATGCGCTTCCCTCAAGCTAAGTAAAACACTGCCCTCAGGCTAAATAAGTAATCGGGCCATGGCCAACATGTAAAACATCAATACGCATGCAATTAATCCCAAGGAAATTCAATAAACATTATTACAAAGGCATACCCTGGGGTATCCTGGCCAAACGGCTAAACAGAGGAACGCACCCCCGGGGTGGTCCTGGATCCAAGCAGCGATCCCAAACAGTAGTTTATTGTCACATTTTAATTACCTACACAATTCAAGGTATTAAAACAGGTAAGGCCTTAGCCACATGACACCCTAAAATGGGTTCGTGGCATAATAATTCACTCAAACACACAACAGTTGGAAATTAAACACCAAGACACCTACCTTAAACACCCAAGAATGGTATACCCGAACGACGACTTCTGAAATGTCCAAGAACGTCATAGATATGAGGTAAAATAATTCTCATTAAACCTTCAATAACTTCCCTTAGAGGAATAATTGGCAATAAACAGGCAAGAAGAAGGAAACTATTACCCATATGGTTCCAACGTGATCGACGACGGAAGAATCTGATTCCCGACGTGTGATCAGGAGATCTTCAAAGCTCTGGCCTCCTCTCCCGGCTCCAAAACGCGTCCAAAGCCTCCTATGCCAAATGAAGAGGATACTACCCATCTTAAGCGAAACAAATAGTCTACACGGTGTGTACTTTCAAGTACACGATGTGTACTTTTCATTTTTTAACTGTTCCTTCGGCGGCTTCTCGCCATCACGACACTGTTCATATGTTGACATGACTACACGACGTGTCCTCTTGATTACACGTCGTTTACTATTGCCCATCTGGCCACCGCCTTAGTATTTGCTTGCTGACTAACTACATGGCGTGTAAATGACCACTACACAGTGTGTAGTCGGTTGTTTTTACACCCTTCGTCACCGGCATGGCTACACACCCTGTGTACTTATCCCACATGGCCAAAGTACACAAAGTGTGGAATAGTACACGACGTGTAGTCACAAAATTTAATATTTTTCCACATTTTACTTATTTTCTCAAAAACACTTAAGGGAATGAGAAAAGAAGAAACCCATACCTAAAAAATAAGAACCGGGTTCTTACAAACTTCCCCCTTAAATCAATTCATCCCCGAATTTCTCCTCCAAGGGTGGTGAAGATAAAGCTCAGAACAGCTCTAGACACCGAGCACGTATGTCAGTCTCCCACTCCCAGGTTTCATCCTGCACTCAGCCATGCTGCCATAACACCCATACTAGAGGAACTGACTGGCCTTGGAGAACCACTGTGCTCCAATCCATGATACGAATCAGATGCTCCTCAAAGGACGCATCTACCTGTAGCTCAACCTCCTTGGGCTGAAGGATGTGAGATGTGTCTGAATGATAGCGGTGCAACTGAGATACATGGAAGACGTCATGCATGGATTGTTACCTCTGTGGTAACTGAAACCGATAGGCATCCAGCCCGACTCTCTCCAGAATCTCAAATGGCACCACATACCTCTGTGAAAGTTTACCCAGTCTCCTGATCCGCCTGTGTCCCAACCTCGGTGAAACATGCAAGAAAACCGGATCCCCAACTATAAACTCCAAGGGTCATCTGCGGCAATCATAAAAAGATTTATGTTGAGACTGTGCAGTATCCATCCATTTCTAAATCAACTGGACCTGCTCAGAAGTCTCTTGCATGAGATGTGGTCCCAGTAAAGCTGCCTCACCTACCTCTAACCAGCATAAGGGTGATCAGCATGGACTACCGTATAAATCCTCGTAAGGTTCCATCTCAATAGTCTCCTGAAAACTGTTATTATAGGAAAACTCAACTAGGGGTATGTGTTTCTCCCAAGATCCCCCAAAGTCTAGGATGCATGCGGGCAACATGTCCTCTAGCACCTGTATCGTATGCTCTGACTGGCCATCGGTCTATGGGTGGTAAGCTGTGCTCAGAATCACCTATGTACCCAGTGCCCTCTGAAAACTCTGCTAGAAATGAGATGTAAAACATGCATCCCTATCTAAAACAATAGAACGAGGGACCCCATTAAGACGTACAATCTCTCGAATATACAACTTCCCGAGCTCTTCAACTCTGAAGGTCTCCTTGATCGGAAAAAAGCGAGCTACCTTCATGAGTATATCTACAACAACCCACATGGCATCATTGCCTCGAGGTGACCTTGGAAACCAGATCACGAAGTCCATCATGACATCATCCCATTTCCACTCCGGAATGGGTAACTGCAGTAACAATCCAACTGGCCTCTGATGCTCCGCCTTCACCTGCTGATAGGTGGAACATCTCATTACAAAACCAACTATCTCCCTATTCATACCTGGCCCCCAATACTGACGTCTCAAGTCATGGTACATCTTGGTAACCCTGGGATGAACTGCCCAAGCTGAAGCATGAAACTCTCGCATCAACTCCTCGCATATATCCCCTGGAACCCACACTCATCCATGGAAATGTATAATTTCATCATCACCTATCGTCCAACCAGGAGGAGGATCCTCACTTTCCACTGACTCCCATAGAACTAGGCCTTCCAAATCAGATAGCTGTCTCATCCTCACTCTATAAAAGAGGGTAGAAGTCACAACTAATGAAGAAAGATAGGTCTGCCCCTGACTTCCGTGCACCTCCAAATGCATCTCAGAGAACAAAGCCATCAGCTTACACTCATCACTGGCCACTTGCACAGCCTGTATCTTTGTCTTCCTGCTCAGTGAATCAACTATAGCATTACCTTTACTAGGTGTATAGGCAAGCTCAAAATCGAAGGACTGAAGGCATTCGACCCACATTCGCTGCTTCAGATTCAAGTCATGCTGAGTAAAGATATACTTGAGACTTTTTTGGTCAGTGAAAAAAAACAAAATGCTCTCCCAAGAGATAATATATCCAGCAGTGCAATGCATAAACAACTACAATGAACTTGAGGTCACGTGTCAGGTAATTCCTCTCATGTGGCCTTAACTGCCGAGACCCGTACGCAACTACTCGATCGGCCTACATCAACACTACTCCCAGTCCAATACCTAATGCATCACAGTAAACTGTATAGCTCTTTCCCTACTCTGGGAGTATGAATATTGGTGCTGATGTCAACTTTCCCTTCAGGTCCTGAAAGGCTGTCTCGCAAGCTTCCGACAAAAAAAAACTCCACTCCCTTATTAGTTAGACCTATCAACGGTGCTGCTAAGTGGGAGAAGTCCTGTATGAAGCATCTTTAGTAACCAACCAACCCTAAGAAACCCCATATCTCAAAAAAATTCTTGGGCTGCTCCCAAGAAACTACTGCTCTCACCTTCTCTGGGTCTACTGCTACTGTAACACCACGAGATTTTATGAAAAATATTCTTTTTAATTTCACTAATGTCTTGTGTTGTACGATACACCAAAAGGATCTTGCACAAAACACATCCTTGATTTGCCTTGCATTACACGCAATCACGACCTTCCTCGATAGCGTGTGTAGTATGCAATAATGAGTTTCACTAAACAACAATATGCTATTAAAATATTATTAAAACTAGCCGTTATGAATAGTAATAACCACTTTTTGAAATTTTGTAATTTTATTTTTCAAAATGGAATTAATTTTTGGATTCGTAATATCGAAATTAGCTTAGGGTGAAATTTTGGTGATTTTCGGATAAATTTCATATTTTGATGAATAGTGAAAATTACTAAATTTTAATTAAAAACAACTTTTTCAATCGAAATAATTAATAGTGATAAATTATTAATTTGAGTGGTTTTAAGGTATATTTAGAATATATTTTTACAATTTAATACAATGATGGTCATTTTATGTAATTTCACATTTAAACCAGACATAAACAAGTGTCAATCTTTTGATAGTTATTATCTCTTAAGAAAACGCTATTTGTTTTGACGGTGGGAATTAATTTTTAAATTAATTAATGAAACTAATATGTTTTGAATTTGGTAAAATAGAAATCATTTTTGAGTTCATAATATCAAATATAGCTTAGGCCTAATTTTTGGTATTTTTCTGAAAACTTTCAATTTTTGATGAATAGTGAAACCACTAAGTGGTAGTTAAAAAAACTGAATTGTTCATAAAACTTAATTTTACCGCTTCTGTGAGTGGAATTTCAAAAATCTGAGAGACACGGTTGATGTCAGTAAGTAAAATGTGGTTCAATGAGATGAAAATAATTTTTTGGTGAATAGTAACTTTTTACTTTTTTTACCGTAGTTAATAGTAAATAGGGTAACTAAGGGTAAATATGATATTACTATTACCCTAACACATGTCCTAATTCTATTGGATAAGTGTAATTCGACCAAAAACAACCTTCTGAATATAATATGACCATTTAGGCCCACTTGGATTAGATTAGGACATTTATTATTAATTTATTTAAAGAAGGGTTAAAAGAGTTAAAAACAAAGTTTATTTACTAAAACATTTTTAATATGGGGTTATACATAAGATATATTCGACTATAAATATTCATTGGAAATATAAAAGGATTTCCTACATAATGGTATTTTATTTTTAATTTTTAGACATTAAATAATTTAATTTATTTATGACACAACGATGATGCAGTAATTATCTTATTAATGAAATATTGACATAATTGATGTTATAAATACCCAAATAAAAATAATTTGAGACTTTTTATGAATTAAACTAATTTTATAGGTTCATATGACATGTTAGTATTGATTTAATTAACTTTTTTAGAACTTATCATTCTGTTATAATTTTCAAAAAAATCAATTACTAAATAGTCTCATAATTTACATAAAATAGTTTTTAAAACAAATATTATATTATTAATTGTTATTTTTTTTCCTAAAAATATAAGGTTCGGCCAAATGACTTAGATACGATTATATATATTAATAATAAACAAATTGGGGTTCGTTTGGCTTCTTATAGTAAGTTTATTAACCTTATAGTGTAAGAACACAAGAAGACACGGTAAAAGTAAAATTATTTAACTTAATGTTAAATCTAAATGATAAGGTTAAAATAGGAACCTAAACTTGTCTAAATTCTATTGGATGAGAGGATTTAGACCCATCCCTACCTTAGCCTCGAAATAAATCAATTTGGAGCTATTTAGAACCGAACTTGACTTTATAATAAAATAATTTTTGTAGTTTTTCCAAAGGAGCCCCTCTCCTCCCTTATAAAAGGGCACCTCCTCCCTCTCTTCCTCACACAACTTTGAGCCTTCAAGCTCGGCCAAACCCTGCCAAATTATCTTCTCCACTTCCCTAGAAACATCTTAGAGGTTCTGGCCTTCTTCAAAGACCCATTTTAGTGCCCTAAAAGGAGGTCTCAAAGAAGCACTTCAAAGAAGAGGTAATGTCCGTTACCGATTCTTTCATCTTTATTTCTTCTTCCACTTCTTCTTCTTAGGTTGTTTCATTATGAAATAATAACATCAGTATCACTCATATACTGATATGTTATTATAAGTATGAAACAACCCTATTTCACCATCTATCCATCCTATGGAAAAAGAAATCACCACGCGTGCGTACGTACGGAATACCGTCTCCACGCCGTGGTGTAATCTATTTTCCACCACCACCTTACATGGATGGGTATAATGGTGTAAAGAATAACTATACATAGTTATTAGAACATAATATTGATTCTGATATATTGTATCATCCACTCCAATTCAATTCAATAATTATGGAAATGATATCATCGCTTGCGCGTACGTACGGACTACCGTCTCCACAACGCGATGAGATTAATTCTCCATGTTAACCATTTAAGAATGATTATAAAGTATATATAAGCAATAATAATGAAATATATGACATTATAAAGCTACTGGATTTATGTGTATATATATTTATTTCATCTACTTAATTCCATTCAACTCAATAAGAAAACGAAAACAGCGTTCATGCGTACGAACGGTCTACCGTCTCCATGAACGGTGTATTTCTTTCCATTTACTGATCTATTATATATATATATATATATTCTGAATATATATTATATATAAATCATGTTTTATATTCTGGAAGTAACTAATCATGATCTAAGTGATCATATGAATAATTACAAGTCAAAACACGGACGACGAATGAAACAATTTTACCCAAAACGCTCTTTAACATGGAATTTACAAAAGAACGGGTAATATAAAGTCATAAGTGAACCATATATGATATCATAACAATTAATATGATTCTGTAATAATTCAATGACATTATTTAAATCATTATACAAAAGGTTCGGACACTTACAAAGCAAATCGGACCTAAGGTAAGGGAAATATCACAATCTCATTTTTATCCGAGATTGTTTATACATTGGCATTTACTGGGGTGCATTTTATCATCCACATTCATGTTTCCTCGATATGACATATTATTTACATCCAACTACAATGTTTTAAATCCAATTTTACCCTTCGGTGTGTTTTTAGTAAAAGATATGAAAAGAATCTTTTGTCGTTTTTCATATGAGGTACTTTTTTGACTTTTCCGACAAAAGTACGAGAAGAATGTTTTTTTAACATATACGGAATGAATGGATTTTTAAAACATTATTTCCAAGAAGATTCCTTTACAAGTTTTCAAGTTTATTTTTAATCAACCTCTTTTAGTTTATAATTGTACGACATGTTAAGAAAGGAAAAGTGTTTTTGAAGCAGAAATGATATTTTCCTCAAGAATGGAGTTCAAGTGTTTTATCAAAATTATTTTCCATCTAAGATAATAAAGGGTTTTGTTTTTATCCCTATTATTACATTTATTTGATTATTTTATGATGGAATTATTTTTATGAAATCCTTTATCTTATATGAATTTTTTTATGATGTCATGTTGTTTAAGAATCCCATTTTTATTACATGGGTTATGCTATGATGTATGGTTTATGATTTTGTGGCACACATAAGAATGGTATCATTATGAGATGGGTGGGAACTATATCTCCCTACAATTCATTGTATAATGATTTTATATCTCATGAGATAGACATGGCTGGAATGGTAGGTTATACCAGTTCAGTGAAACAGGACTGAAACGAGGGTGACTCGGTTCAGAAAAGAACTTTGTCCACTAAGATAGTCTTGGCAATGAGTCTTGACTAACAAGAAATGATTCTCTATGATTATGTGTGTGTGCCACAAAGTTTCATGTTTTAAGTTATGATTATTGGGATTACATTTCACTACTATGATTTATACCATGTTATGAAATTATGCTCTCTTTTGCAGGTTAAGATTTCCAAAATGTTATGTTCTTATGAATATTATGTGATTGATATTCCTTTTGTTTACCCTTACTGAGCATTTGAGCTCACCCTTTTATGTTTATTTTTCCCCAGGATATAAAGTAAGGTTTTAGGTATAAAAAAAAGGAAGATCTTTATGGGAGATGTTGAAGATCTTTCACCAGGATTAGAAGATTATATTCTGAGTTTCCAAAGACACTAAACTATTACGATCCTTGTGTGTGTGTTTTTTTTATGTACTAATTATTCCGCAAATGTAATGTAATGTCAATGTACGTCAACCTTCGGGTCTCTATAGTTGGTATCAGAGGAAAGGTTTAGTCAACCTTTGGAAACTAGGATGCGAAAGCGTTAGTGAGATCCCTAGAGATATTTCTAAGGTATGTCTAGGGATGTCCCTAAGGATAAGTATACGTATAAGATACAGTCCTAGAACTATGGTAACGATCATAGAATTTAACCTAAGAAGTTAGATATTGAGGATACTCCCCCTTTATAATGTTGTTTTCCCTAGCTTGATTTTTGCCTCTCACACTATTCTTTTTGGGTTTTAGACGATGGCTGGAACCTGAAGGAATCGTGTTGATCAATGCAATGGACAATGCAATGATTGTCTTCCTGAACAAACAAATGTTATGGGAGATGGAGTGAAAAATCTTATTGCTATACTTAAACAAGCTATGAATCATTCTGGACTACCAAATGAGCAGAGAAGGGAACAATATTCTATTGAGTCCTTCATGAGGCAACGTCCACCTTCTTTCAGTGGGACTTCCGATCCACTTGTTGCTGAACAATGGATCAGTACCACTGAAAAGATATTTTCAGTTCTTCAATGTTCTGAACATGATAAAGTCATCTTAGCAGTGTATCGTTTGGAAGGTGATGCTGATCAATGGTGGAATCTTATCAAGAATACGAGACCAAGATATGAAATTGAGTCCATGGAATGGGACGAGTTCAAGAACTTGTTTTTCAGTAAGTACTTCCCTCGTATTCTTCGAACAAAGATAGAAAAGGAGTTTCTTGAGCTGAAGCAGAAGGATGATGAATCTGTTGGTATATACGAATAAAATTTTACAAGAATTGCAAGGTATGCATCTAGCATTATCATCCAACCTGAAAGTAAAGTTTATCGATTTTTCAGTGGCTTAAAACCAAGTCATCGAAGGGAATTATCTATAAGAGACTTCAGTAGATATGAAGAAATTGTGCGTTGTGATATGAAGGTAGAAATGGAAGTTGGTGTTACATATCCATCTCATGGTTTTGAAAAGAAATGAAAGATGGAGTTCAAGGAGAAATCTCATAATAATGGTGAAAAGAAAATGAATTTTTCCTTATGCTCAAAGTGTGGAAAGAAGCATGGTAGAGATTGTCTTAAAGGGACTAGAAAATGTTTTAAGTGTGAAAAAGAAGGTCATCGAGTAGCTGAGTGTCGAAGTAATGGAAAAACGATTTCTAATGATGTGAACAAAGAAAACACTGCAGAGAACGCACCACCAACACTTCAATGCTTCAAGTGCAAGGAAATGGGGCATTATGCTAATAAATGCCCTAATCCAAGGGTTAGTGATGATCAACATGAACAACCACTTAAGGAAAAGGACAAAGAGAAGTCACATGCAATCACTATTGGCGATGTTGAATATGACAACGATTTGGTGGAATGATTAAGTGTTTACGTAATGGGATTCCAAAATAATGTTGTATATAGTATCGTGGAATATTGGAATATTTATGTTTTGGTCTATTGTGGTTTTCAATAATTTTATGGTACCAGTAACCATGGAAAGTGACTGAGATATTTTTGGAAAAAGAGTGATATGCGCATAATTAAGGGAAACGAGAAAATGAAATATTTGACAGTATTCATGAGCTCATGATTGATATAAGGACTAAGTGATATCATGGTTTGAGTATATAGAATTTTGAGGATTTTGGTATGTGGAAAGTGTTAACTTTTAACTACATTCATGTTTTCACTAAGGCTCAATGGGTATTCAAGAGAATACATGATTAATGACTTTGAATGTTTGGAATGTGACCAACAAAACATATCTTATGATATATGGGGATCAACGATGGTATTAAATCTCTGGTAATCGTTTTCACTATGTTATGAGAGTGGACTGCAGTATTATGGATAAGCCTAAAGATTCGAATGGATTATGTTGGACATAAGTTAGTATTTTTTAAGGATAGACGTTTTTTTCGATATTATTGATGGGATGTTATAGTTTTAGAAAAAGGACAACCTACAGGACGGGAAACATCCCATCGCGTCAGACAAGGCTGTGGGAATCGAACCCACAACCGAAGTACGACTGACCTTTATCGCCTACCACTGACCTACAAGAAGTCCCTGTTTAGTAGAAACTAGTTTTATTATATTAAGAAGTATGATATATGAAGTATAAGTCCATTTTAGGAACCATATATGATTAATCTCACTATAGAATGACTTATGTATATTTAATAACTTTTGCTAACCTTTTGTTTGAGACAGATGGAATGACCCGTCATTCTATCACATGATTTTCTAAAACTTCACGAATAACAAATTCAACTTCATTTATTTAAGAGATGAAGTGGAAATTTTTCAAGGTACGAACAACAGTGAGATTGTACCAAAATAAAGTAAGTATTTATTCTAATTCAAATTCTTCAACTTTAGGGAAATGATCTTGAAAACCAAAAATGTTGTCCTAGTGCTCTTATATCTGATTAATCGGATGGTACCTTAGATCGTCACAAATTTATGGATTTGTGATTGTTGGCTTTTCCATAGCCATGTTCTCTACCACTCTCCATCAGAACATGATGGTTAGATTTTTCTTCCATATCCATATTTTCACCTATGTGGAAACCCAGTGATTAGTTTATTTGGGTAACCGTTACGTTTCATAATTTCGTTTTTAAAGATTGGTTTTGGTATTCCTTTTTACGATGTGGGTTTCTATTAATGAAACTTTCGAATTGTAAACCATTTATAACTCCGACGAATTTCGAGGGCGAAATTCATTTTAAGGGGGGTAGAATGTAACACCATGAGATTTTATGAAAAATATTCTTTTTAATTTCACTAATGTCTTGTGTTGTACACTACACCAAAAGGAGATTGCACAACACGCATCCTTGATTTTCCTTGCATTACACGCAATCACGACCTTCCTCGATAGCGTGTGTAGTACGCAATAACGAGTTTCACTAAACAACAATATGCTATTAAAATATTATTAAAACTAGCCGTTATGAATAGTAATAACCACTTTTTGAAATTTTGTAATTTTATTTTTCAAAATGGAATTCATTTTTGGATTCGTAATATCGAAATTAGCTTAGGGTGAAATTTTGGTGATTTTCGGATAACTTTCATATTTTGATGAATAGTGAAAATTACTAAATTTTAATTAAAAACAACTTTTTCAATCGAAATAATTAATAGTGATAAATTATTAATTTGAGTGGTTTTAAAGTATATTTAGAATATATTTTTACAATTTAATACAATGATGGTCATTGGATGTAATTTCACATTTAAACCAGACATAAACAAGTGTCAATCTTTTGATAATTATTATCTCTTAATAACACACTATTTGTTTTGACGACGAGAATTAATTTTTAAATTAATTAATGCAACTGATATGTTTTGAATTTGTTAAAATATAAATCATTTTTGAGTTCATAATATCAAATATAGCTTAGGCCTAATTTTTGGTATTTTTCTGAAAACTTTCAATTTTTGATGAATAGTGAAACCACTAAGTGGTAGTTAAAAAAAACTGAATTGTTCGTAAAAGTTAATTTTACCGCTTCTGTGAGTGGAATTTCAAAAATCCGAGAGACACAGTTGATGTCAGTAAGTAAAATGTGGTTCAATGAGATGAAAATAATTTTTTGGTGAATAGTAACTTTTTACTTTTTTTTACCGCGGTTAATAGTAAATAGGGTAACTAAGGGTAAATATGATATTACTATTACCCTACAACATGTCCTAATTCTATTGGATAAGTGTAATTAGACCCAAAACAACCTTATGAATATAATATGACCATTTAGGCCCACTTGGATTAGATTAGGACAATTATTATTAATTTATTTAAAGAAGGGTTAAAAGAGTTAAAATCAAAGTTTATTTACTAAAACATTTTTAATATGGGGTTATACATAAGATAAATTCAACTATAAATATTCATTGGAAAGATAACAAGATTTGATACATAAATTTATTTTATTAGTAATTTTTAGACATTAAATAATTTAATTTATTTATGACACAACGATGATGCAGTAATTATCTTATTAATGAAATATTGTAATAATTGATGTTATAAATACCCAAATAAATATAATTTGAGACTTTTTATGAATTCCAATAATTTTATAGGTTAATATTACATGTTAGTATTGATTTAATTAACTTTTTTCGAACGTATCATTCTGTTATAAGTTTCACAAAAATCAATTACTAAATAGTGTCAAAATTTACATAAAATAGTTTTTAAAACAAATATTATATTATTAATTGTTATTTTATTCCTAAAAATCTAAGGTTCGGCCAAATGACTTAGATAAGATTATATATATTAATAATAAACAAATTGGGGTTCGTTTGGCTTCTTATAGTAAGTTTATTAACCTTATAGTGTAAGAACACAAGAAGACAAGTTAAAAGTAAACTTATTTAACTTAATGTTAAATCTAAATGATAAGGTTAAAATAGGAACCTAAACTTGTCTAAATTCTATTGGATGAGAGGATTTCGACCCATCCCCACCTTATCCTCGAAATAAATCAATTTGGAGCTATTTAAAACCGAACATGACTTTATAATAAAATAATATATTTAGTTTTTCCAAAGGAGCCCCTCTCCTCCCTTATAAAAGGGAACCTCCTCCCTCTCTTCCTCACACAACTTTGAGCCTTAAAGCTCAGCCAAACCCTGCCAAATTATTTTCTCCACTTCCCTAGAAACATCCTAGAGGTTCTGTCCTTCCTCAAAGACCCATTTTAGTGCCCTAAAAGGAGGTCTCAAAGAAGCACTTCAAAGAAGAGGTAATGTCCGTTACCGATTCTTTCATCTTTATTTCTTCTTCCACTTCTTCTTCTTAGGTTGTTTCATTATGAAGTAATAACATCAGTATCACTCATATACTGATATGTTATTATAAGTATGAAACAACCCTATTTCACTATCTATCCATCCTACGGAAAAATAAATCACCGCTTGCGTACGCACGGAATACCGTCTCAACGCCGTGGTGTAATCTATTTTCCACCACCACCTTACATGGATGGGTATAATGGTGTAAAGAATAACTATACATAGTTATTAGAACATCATATTGTTTCTGATATATTGTATCATCCACTCCAATTCAATTCAATAATTATGGAAATGATATCATCGCTTGTGCGTACGTACGGACTACCGTCTCCACAACGCGATGAGATTCATTCTCCATGTTAACCATTTAAGAATGATTATAAAGTATATATAAGAAATAATAATGAAATATATGACATTATAAAGCTACTGGATTTATGTGTATATATATTTATTTCATCTACTTAATTCCATTCAACTCAATAAGAAAACGAAAACAGCGTTCATGCGTACGAACGGTCTACCGTCTCCATGAACGGTGTATTTCTTTCCATTTACTGATCTATTATATATATATATATATTATGAATATATATTATATATAAATCATGTTTTATATTCTGGAATTAAGTAATCATGATCTAAGTGATCATATGAATAATTACAAGTCAAAACACGGACGACAAATGAAACAATTTTACCCAAAACGCTCTTTAACATGGAATTTACAAAAGAACGGGTAATATAAAGTCATAAGTTAACCATATATGATATCATAACAATTAATATGATTCTGTAATAAGTCAATGACATTATTTAAATCATTATACAGGAGGTTCGGACACTTACAAAGCAAATTGGACCTAAGGTAAGGGAAATATCACAATCTCATTTTTATCCGAGATTGTTTATACATTGTCATTTACTAGGGTGCATTTTATCATCCACATTCATGTTTCCTCGATATGACATATTATTTACATCCAACTAAAATGGTTTAAATCCAATTTTACCCTTCGGTGTGTTTTTAGTAAAAGATATGAAAGGAATCTTTTGTCATTTTTCATACGAGGTACTTTTTTGACTTTTCTGACAAAAGTACGAGAAGAATGTTTTTTTAACTTATATGGCATGAATGCATTTTTAAAACATTATTTCCAAGAAGATTCCTTTACAAGTTTTCATGTTTATTTTTAATCAACTTCTTTTAGTTTATAATTGTACGACATGTTAAGAAAGGAAAAGTGTTTTTGAAGCAGAAATGATATTTTCTTCAAGAATGGAGTTCATGTGTTTTATCAAAATTATTTTCCATCTAAGATAATAAAGGGTTCTATTTTTATCCCTATTATTACATTGATTTGATTATTTTATGATGGAATTATTTTTATGAAATCCTTTATCTTATATGAATTGTTTTATGATGTCATGTTGTTTAAGAATCCCATTTTTATTACATGGGTTATGCTATGATGTATGGTTTATGATTTTGTGGCACACATAAGAATGGTATCATTATGAGATGGGTGGGACCTATATCTCCCTCCAATTCATTGGGTAATGATTTTATATCTCATGAGATAGACATGGCTGGAATGGTAGGTTATACCAGTTCAGTGAAACAGGACTGAAACGAGGGTGACTCGGTTCAGAAAGGAACTTTGTCCACTAAGATAGTCTTGGAAATGAGTCTTGACTAACAAGAAATGATTCTCTATGATTATGTATGTATTCCACAAAGTTTCATGTTTTAAGTTATGATTATTGGGATTAAATTTCACTACTATGATTTATACCATGTTATGAAATTATGCTCTCTTTTGCAGGTTAAGATTTCCAAAATGTTATGTTCTTATGAATATGATGTGATTGATATTCCTTTTGTTTACCCTTACTGAGCATTTGAGCTCACCCTTTTATGTTTATTTTTCCCCAGGATATAAAGTAAGGTTTTAGGTATAAAAAAAGGAAGATCTTTATGGGAGATGTTGAAGATCTTTCACCAGGATTAGAAGATTATATTCCGAGTTTCCAAAGACACTAAACTATTACGATCCTTGTGTGTGTGTTTTTGTTATGTACTAAATATTCCGCAAATGTAATGTAATGTCAATGTACGTCAAGCTTCGGGTCTCTACAGCTACTCCTGCCTCTGTGATGATATGATTCATGAAGTGAATCTGGTCCATCCAAAAGTGTCACTTTGAGAGCTTATCATGTAGTTATGCTCTCTCAGTGTACTCAATACGATATCAAGATGGGTGGAATGGTCGGGTCGAGTGTGAGAGTACACCAATATGTCGTCCATGAATACTACCACAAAACAATCCAGATAAGGATGGAACACACGATTCATCGGAGCCATAAAAACCATTGGAGCGTTCATGAGTCCGAACAGCATAACCAAGTACTCATACATACCAGATATGCTCCAAAAGGCTGTAAGTGGTATATCTGATGGTATCACGCGCAACTAATGATATCCTGATCTAAGGTCAATCTTCAAGAACACATGTGCTCCACGAAGTTGACCAAAAATATAATCAATCCTCAGCAAGGGATATCAGTTCTTAACCGTCAACTGGTTCAGCTTCCGATAATCCACACAGAGTCCGAGGGTACCATCCACCTTCTTAGAAAACACGACAAGTGAAACCCAAGGAGAAGTACTGGGTCAGATAAAACCCTTTGACTGTAACTCCTCTAACTGCCTCTTGAGCTCCTACAACTCTGGTGTAGCTATCCTATAAGGAGGAATAGACACCAGTGATGCTCTTGGCACAAGATCAATAGAGAAATCAACCTCATGCATTGGAGGTAGACCTGAAAAGTCATCCGGGAAGAAATCCCGGAAATGTTCAACCGCTGGAGGGAAATCCATATGACAAGTCCCCTGATCATCCAGATATAAACTCGCAATTTGGGATGTGACTCCACCTCGTCCACGGTGCTCTTGTCTAGCTTGACTCACTTAAACATCCCATTCACCCTTGTATAGAAACTCCCCACCCTCTAGTGATGTGAAACTCACCCTGTGACAATAGCAATCTACAAAGACTCGAAAGGGAACCAACCAGTCCATCCTGAGAATGATGTCATAACTCGTCATATCTAAGACGTAGAGGTCCCATAGAAAGTGACACCCACCAACCTCAAGGGGGAACTCCTTGCACTGACGCACACTAGCCGTTCTCATTCCCAACGGAGTGTCTAGCATCATAACAGCATAAGAAGAATAATAAATACAGAGCCCAAGGCTCTCCACAACGGGTACAGATATGAAACTATGTGTCGCACCCGTATCGAAAAGTACTAAAGATAAGACAGAAGCTATTAGAATAGTACCTCTGATAGTAGAAGGTCCAGGATCCTACTCCTGCTGGGTCTATTGCACTTCATATGCCCGCCCAGTGCCACGACCTTGCGACACAACCTAGCTACCCTGAGCTGTCCCGCCCTGCTGCCTCTAAGATCCTAGTGTTTGGATACCACGACCACGACCACCATCCCCGCCTACACGCACTGACATATTCCAGTTTCCTGAATGGTAAGAAGCGGCTGGTCCTGCTCCCGCTCATGGAGTTTGCACAAAACCCCTCTCACTAGCCACTGGTGGAAACACCATACAAAAGCGCTACACATGACCCATATTGCTGCAAGATCGGCACTACACTGGGTCTTGTGGACACTGAGGTCTCTTGTGCCCCTCCTTACAACACTGGTAGCACAATATTTGGCCACCTGAAACATTCTTCTGGCTGGTACTGCCACCCTGAGAGAAGTCCATCTGTCTATTCCTCTTGCCAGTAGAAATAGTACCAGAAACTGGTGCTGAACCACCATGGCCCACACCACTAGCTTCCTGTAGGTTCTGCTCAGTAATCAGTGTCTGGTTCACAATAGCATGTATAGAAGGAAACCTGAAAACATTCACCAGTGCTCGGATGTCATATCTAAGACCATCCTCAAAACGTATGTCCCTCAAAGTCTCATCACCCACAAGAACGGGTGCAAAACTCTGAAGCTCGGTGAAGCGAGTAGAATAATCCATCACCGACATAGCGCCCTACTGCAGATTCATGAACTCTCGAGCTCTATCTTCCCTCAATGTATCTGAAAAGAAGAAGTCATAGAAGACTGCTTGAAAATCTTCCCACTCCATGTCTCTGTGATGCTCTGACTGGGTGGTAACATCCCACCACCTCTTGGTGGAATCACGCATAATATACGTCGTGAGCTTGACCCTCCTACCTGGAGGCATCTCTAGATGCTCGAAAATAGTCTGCATAGACGACAGCCAAGACTCCGCAGCCTGTGGTCCTCCATCCCCTGAAAATGT
This sequence comes from Viscum album, assembly GCA_963277665.1. NCBI lineage: Eukaryota > Viridiplantae > Streptophyta > Magnoliopsida > Santalales > Viscaceae > Viscum > Viscum album. The sequence continues at coordinate 946,000,110 of OY728139.1, read as the reverse complement.
AGGCGGATGCTGCTATTGGAAGATACGAGTCAGCTCAGCCATAGATGTGGCAGCCGGTGGTGCTCCCTGAAATGTATTCATGAACCGCATAAATCCTTCACGGAACTGCGCATCCGCACCTATGTCCAGTATAACAGCCGGTGCCACATCTGGATCTGCTGGAGGATCCACTGGTAGCCCATGGCCCACCATCTCTAGAGTATAATTGTTTCCGCTCTCCTGGAAAACAATGCGTGGTCGTCTCGGTGGCATGACTCTACAAGGTCAAATGAACACCTTAGATGAAGATTATTAAATACTGAAAATGAAGAGACCAAAAAGAGAACAGGAGGAAAAACACATTCAAAATTGCACATCAAGACTACATGGCGTGTATACTGACTACACAGCATGTACCTGACTTCTCCTCCCCTACCCAGGTGCTTCTACACAGCTATGCCACACGACTCCCGTTGAAAAAAACTTAAACGGCGTGTATATCATCGACACGGCATGTATGGTGTAATTTTCCAACTACCCGTGTCATTTTTGACATGACCGACTACTGGGATTGACACTACACGGTATGTTACCCCCACACACGGCATGTACAACACCCCTTTTCCCAGCCACACAGCTAAGTCCACACGGTCTGTCCTCGAACAGGACTACACAGCATGTCCCATAGGCACACGATGTGTACTAGATGAGATCCACCGACCCATGTAGTTAGTTACACAGCCGGATACACGGATCACACTACATGGCGTGTTCTAGATGGACACGGCGTGTACACGATAGGATTACACCGACCCGTGTTGTCAGTTACATGACCAGATCCCAGGTCAGACTACACGGTGTGTGCCACAGTGGAAACAGAATGTATGTCTTAAGGTCTCCTCCATCTATATTGTTAGTTACATGGGTGGACTCTGGGTCAACACTACACGACATGTACATTCGGTACACGACGTGTTCGCCCCAAGGATTTCCCTTCCCCGTGTCCCTGCCCACACGGTCTATGACACAGGACAAGACTACATGTCATGTATTGAGGGTACACGGCGTGTACTCAAAAGGTTTTCTTTTCTTCCAAAACAGAAGAACACACGACGTGTGTCCGAGGAACTACACGGCGTGTATCCTGGGTTTTCCAGATAGTAAGCCTCTGAAACTACTCCGGAACCCATAAAATACTAAAAAACAACACGTAAGTGCCAAATTCCGATCCGTGAGGGCCCATACTCACCACGAATCAAATTTTGGAATCTTATATGTGTTATAACAAAAAATAGTCAATGGTTCACCAAATTCCGGTCAATGGGGGACCATACTCCCCAAAAACCAAAGTTTGGCGTCCATTCTATCAACAGAAGCATACCAAGATACCCTATCACATAGCAGGTATTTATCAAGTAGCTATCACAACAACATGCTTTTCTATCACAACAACTATCACAATAACGTGCAATTTCTAATGCACCTACGTGGCATGGAATTATGCATGGGATGTGATTTCTATCATGTGCCTAAATGATGCATGAAATGGAATACCATATTCTCATCGGATTACAACTAAATAGAACCCATGGATAAAATATAATCAGCACAATAAGACGTGCGTCTCCCAATGGTGAAAATCAAATCAATTGTAAAATTTTCAAAATCAGGAAAATTGAAAAAATACGAGGTAGACTGGATTTTCCCTGTACATGGGTTAGCTATGCCCGGGCACAGTTTATTACCAACTACCATTTCCATCCTATCCATAACTAAGGCTCCAAATAGTAAGTCAAAGAAAAGATCCCCTATGATACCACTTTGTAACGTCCTAGATCCGGGTGCCACTCAACGGGTGCCCCAAACCCGGTTGGTCACATGACCTCAAGCGCATTTCCCCAAACGCCAGAGGCTGCCGACTAGCAGCAAGGGCCTAGGTATGATAGTGGGGAAACTATGCCCTCATTTTTCAAAGTGTAGTGCAACGGAATATAATCTAATCATAAAACAACAGCGGAAGCAATAAACTATGCACATTTAAAATTAACAACTGCAGTAAAAGATAACCAAGGGTTATATAGATATTGATGCAACATGCCTCAAGTTCTATGAAAATAGCCAGAATGTGTTACACAACAATACAATACAGTACAATACATAGTATAACAAAACAAAACAAAACAGCCGGTAACATCGCAAGCCTAAGCCTGGTCCCATGCTCCCCTACTCCTCAACAGCAATCAAGTACCTATATAGGGACCCTTGCCTTTATCCACGCCTATAGAAACATAATCTATTTGGGCCTAAGACATGACCCAAATAGGGTGTGATAGATAAATTCTAGTAGGCACTCACCAAAGGCCCATGCCCAACTGTGTGAAAATATGCAACCACAGTGTTCAGTAGTAAAATACAACAAAACAAGATGTACTCACAAGTAACTAACTTTACCAGTTATATTGCCATTTTATTATTCATTTAATCATTCATTATAAGGAAACCACCATAGTGAATTTCTATGTAAACAGTCAGTGTCCTCAGACACGCAAACCCTTACCCTCAAGTAATCAGAAATGTAACCTGCAGTTAATTTCCCACAGACATAATAGATATTTCCCTCAGGCGTACAAAGTGTCGCCCTCACGCATAGAGTCTATTGCCCACAGGCACAGAAGATGTTTCCCTCAGGCTAATGATGCACTTCCCTAAGGATAAGTAAAACACTGACCTCAGGCTAAAAAAGTAACTGGGCCATCCCCAAAATGTAAACAAGCAATCGACACACAATTCCTCCCAAGTAAATTCAATAAACATTATTACAAAGGCATACCCTCGGGTATTTTGGCCAAATGGCTTAATAGAGGAACGCACCCTCGGGGTGGTCCTGGATCCAAGAAGCGATCCCAGACAAAATTTTATTATCACATTTTAATTACCTACACTACTCTAGGTATAAAAAAACTAAGGTCTCAGCCACACGACACCCTAAAATGGGCTCGTGGCACACTGATTCACACTAACGCACAATAGTTGGAAATTAAACACCAAGGCACCTACCTTAAAAACCCAAGAACGGTATACCCGAATGACAGCTTCTGAAATGTCCAATAATGTCATAGATCTGAGGTAAAATAATTCTCATTCAACCTCAAATAACTTCCCTTAGAGGAATAATTACCAAGAAACATGCAAGAAGAAGTAAACTCTTACACCTGTGGTTCCAACGTGATCGACGGTGGAATAATCTGATTCCCGACGTGCGATCGGGATCTCTTCAAAGCTCTATCCTCCTCTCCCAGCTCCAAAACGTGTCCAAAGCCTCCTCTTCCAAATGAGGAGGCTACTGCATGTCTTAAGCAAAAAAAAAACAGACTACATGGCATGTACTTTTCAATTTTTTAACTGTTCCTTCGGCAGCTTCTCACCAGCATGACACTGTTAATCTGTCGACATGATTACACGACATGTCTTCATGAGTACATGGCATGTACTGTCACCCAGCTAGCCACTGCCTTACTATTCGCCTGCCGACTGACTACAAGTCGTGTAAATGACCACTACACGGTGTGTAGTCAGTTTTTACACCATTCGTCTCCGACATGGATACATGCCCTTTGTACTCATCCCACACGACCAAAGTACACAGCGTGTGGAATAATATATGATGTGTAGTCACAAAATTTAGGATTTTCCCCCATTTTCCTTATTTTCTCAAAAATACTTAAGGGAAAGAGAAAAGAAGAAACCATTACCTCAAAAATAAGTACTGGGTTCTTACAATACTTACTTCCACATTTTGAATCAAGTGATGAGTAAATTAGTTTACACACTTCCATGAACACACAAAGCACTTGTAATGACTTTTTAAAACCTCAATGCATAAAATAAATGAACTAGACCTTTATTTTTCTTTCCATAGACACCTTACAAATTTTCAAATACACATTATCTATATTAATATCCCTTTATGTGTGGATTTGAATGAAATCTACCACCATTTGTGTAAAAATACTTCACAATACTCACACTTAAAACTTTATTCGTGTGTACTAAATCCTTACTTTTTGTGCATAAACCGAAATGAGTAAAGACATGATGCACACACGGCCTTCTACAGAAGATGTTTTTTCTATATGCACATTTTATGGTTCATCATAATTATTAACAAAAATACCATAATATACAACTGTAAGAGTATCACATTATGTTTCTAGATTCGTAGAACCCTGTTCATCTTGAATCTATTCGAGTATGAAAATCACATTTCAAAAACTTGTGGCCCTCAAGTCTTCTTCAAACAAACAGATGGTGTGTAGATCTTTTCATGAACCAGATGTTCACAGAACTATTTCTATTTTAAAAAACATCATATGTGAGATAAAACTATTATATAAAATTATATTTTATTTAGTATTTATAGGCGAAGATCATCATCTCAGATCCTTCTATAATCACAGAGATGACTACTCATTAATTAGCTCATTTAAACACTACCTATGTTCCATGGGTTTGAGAATCACCCTCTAAAATTTTAATCTTTTAATAACCGATAAAACAATGGATTTATTATTTTATTATTATGAAAATTAAATTATATAATTATTTCAATCATAATTGGATTTTTAGTGCACTCAAATGAAGTGTGGAGCTATCAGATCGAGCTACTGTTGACATGGCCTTATAGATTTGACGAGAAGAATCTTCGCGAACCAGCTTGAGTTAAAAGATGAGATAAGATGGGAACCAATTCCATTGGGATGATCACCAAAATATCAAAAAACTAGGTATTTAAGACTGATTTGATCTCACATTTTCAAGCTAGGTGAGACGATTAGAGGGCCATGATAAAATGATCTGCAAATCAGATGGTCATCATTAATTCAATGAAAGACTACATCAAAAAAAAACTTGGTAACTTGGTATTTTGGATCTTTCATAATTCTTAGAAAAACATCCTAACTTCCTAATTCTCCCCTCCCTCCTCCGGTACCTCCCCATACTGGTTCTGTTGGTGCACTTCTACGCCCACCACCGCCACCATGTCGCCCCACACAGTGGCGCTCTACTGCCACTCCCTTGAACCCTAGAGAGTGTGCTCCTACATGCATCAACTACTTCCATTCAGGAAAGTAGAACATAGAGCTTGGATTCCCTTATGGTGATTCTCCCCTTACCTATCTAGATTAGTGCTAATTTTTTGATAACACTCCATTAAAAACATTATCAAATTCCAAATACCAAATCCAACATATTGCAACCTTCTTCTCAAGACAAAAACAAGAAACTGCATTAAAAACTTCGTCATGAAAAATAAATCATTTCTTCATGGAATATTCACATTTTTATTCAAATAATTATAATAAACAATGTTCTAACCCAATTAGACCAATGAAACATGTCTTTTGAACATAAATATTATCTCTACAATCATCACAACTAATAACTCATTGACATTTCATCTTCTTATGTAATTGATGACAATTTCAACCTTAACAAGAAACTTATCTTCTTCAATCCCCCCTTTGGATTTTTTTTCAATACCCACTTCATTTTGGAAATTAAATGATATATTCTCCAGCTTATTAGCAATAAAACCAAATTTATAACCATGGGAAGGAATTCTCATTTCCAAAATTCAAATTCTATGAATATCCTCTTCTCTTCTAACTCATATTTATTTATTTATTTCTCAGAAGGATAGATTCATTAATAACATATAAAAGAGATAAAATCAATAAAATCTAAGTCTATGTGAGAAATACTATATATAGAAAACAAGAGTGATCATGTTTAACATCACTGTTGTCTATAAAATTCCTGCATGTGATACCAATCACTGAAGATTTTTTTTTCATAAATTTTTCAAAAGATTTAAAACTAATCCTATACATACAGATCAAAAAAAGATATCTGAAACATTAAAATGAAAGGAATTATTTCCCCAATTGTCATTAATTAATAAATATATTTCTTATAGAATTGATAATTTATTATCATAAAAATAGTTGATGTAATCAATCATACCCCAATGATGACAAGATTCAATTTCCTAACATTTTTTAGAATTATCAGATTCATACCATTCCAGAACTTATGATATTCATATGATTTCAACTGAGATAGAAATATATGATAACTGATTTAATGTTCTCCTCCTTAAGATGTGCACAAAGTAATTCTTCATCATGATTTACTTAATCAAGAATAAATTCCAAATGTCTTATGATATTATTTGAGATGTTGCAAATTGACAACATGGACTCAATGGTCTCCCATGATGGACATATTTATAGCTGTAAAATATTCATAGCTTTTATAAATTATGTTCTTCCCTGAATATATGATTCACCTTCAATTCCCTGCATGAAAAAATAAACACAATATATATGGGAATATGGTGGTCCTTCAACGATACTCATTTAAAGAAATAGGGATGATAGTTTCTTCTCAACTCATTCATATCGCTAGATAAAAAGGAATCATAGAATTTGATAACAAATCTATTTCATTTCTCTCCACTTTTCCTAGTTTTCTTTCCTCTTCCAATTGTTCTAGCCATATGATCAAATACTCTTAAAGAACATGGTCAATATTCACTCTGTGTGTGAAATTATTTTTTTGAACACTATATATCCTTGATGTTTTTCCATTCTTCCTCAAGAATTATTCTTGATTAGATAAACATTTCATAAAAACCAGAATTTATGGACATATTACACCTATCACACACAACATTATAACTCAACATGTTGCCTCTTTTAGAAAATTTTTTAGATTCTTCATCATATGTGTTGTTCAAAAAATCAATCATGTTGTTTCTCTTATGGATTGATTCTTTTGTTGATTGCATTTTTCATCCTTTAGTATGAATGTTCATGGAAAATTCACAATGATCCATGATATGACCTTTCATACCATAATAGAAACATCTTTTCTTTGATGACACACTCTTCACATATACCTTCAAACACTTCTTAGAATATGTTTGTTTAAAAACATTCTTCCTTTATTCAAAACCCTAGGGTGGCCTATTATCTTCAACTCTTAACTACTTCATTTTTTTCCAGGGTCATATATTCACAGTAATATATTATGTGTGTATGATTGGTACATACCATCACTCATCATAGTAGTGACCACTTCTACTGTAATAATCAAAGATATTTTCAATGTAATCATTTTTTTCCTTGATAGAATGATTCTTGTTCTATGCATTATGCTTGTTTTGTAAAGGTTTCATATTTTAGTTATCTTTTATCCCCCTAAATACATGAATTTTTTAATTTTCATACAATGAAATATTTTTCCAATAATTAATTTTCTGATGCCCAAACATCTAATAGCACCAATAGTATCCAAAAAAATCTTGATTTCTTCTTCTGTAACACATTCTGACTATCTTTGACATTTTTTTGCTTTTTGGTAGCACATTTCTTCTTATATTCTTTCTTTAGGGAATATGAATTTTTCTGTACCCATGTTTTTCCAATTTTTAATGTTGAATCTACATTATTCATCAAATAAACATAATTACACACAAATTTTTTTAGGATAAAGAGTTACCTTCTTTAAAGAGTCTTTAGAAAATTTATCCTTGCGTAATCTCAAACTCCTATTGCCATAAGATTCAATATTTTTAGAAATAGAACTCTTATCAGATGAGACCTTCACAATATTTATTTTCTCAGCAACATGGGAAGTCTCAGCTTGTGTATCTTCTATATTTTTTAGTTTCACTTCTAGTTCAAGATACTTTAAGTTGAGATCAATCTTTTCATCTTAAATATATTTCATGGTTTATTCCCACTAAATATTCATATTCTGAATCTCCTCTTCATGCATCTAATTTTCCTTTAGTAAAAAATTTCCAAACTCATTGATTGTTTCTACTTTATCATTCAACTAATCATCTTGTAAATTTATAGATATATTATGTAGCATTTCATGGAATGGATACATTCTATAAAAAATTTTGAGAAATTTATTTCTCAAAAATATTACACTCTAATTCATCAATAGCTCGAATAACTCTTTATTTGAAAAGAGTTATTATTTATTCCTTTTCTTTGAAAAGTTTTGTGATAGTGTTTGTTATGCTAACCTTTTTATTCAATGCCTCTTCCATAAAATTTACCTCTTCTTCTTGCAATAATTTTTCCTCCAAAATTTCGTTGAAAAATTTGTTCATACATGTGACCACTTCTTTAGAAAGTTTTTTCTGATGCTTTTTGATTTTAAAACGGATCATAAAATCATCAAAATTTGAACTTGATTCATTAAATGATTTCACTAAACAATTTACACTCTGAGTGACTTTATATACCAATTTATTTTCATTCATCTTTGAATTATTCTTCAGTTTATTTTCTACTCTTTTTTATATGTTTTTATTTGATTTGACTTAAACATTAAAATTTATAACATCAAGAGAATAGAAAGGATTTTACATATGAAGCTCTTCTAAAATTTCATCAAACTAGAATATTCACTTCATATACTTCTGATATAAACCACTAGACAAGTAATGTATATCAAATCAGAGGTGGCATATTCCTTGATACCAATTGGAGTGTCTAAGGATCATGAATTCATACTGAGATGGGGGTGAATCAGGTGTAAATTTTTTTTTGAATTATTTTTCACCTTTTAATTCAAACATCTATCACTTGTTAAGATGAGTGGATCATGCATACAATACTAAAAGTTAATGAAACATAGCACACAATATTTTCACAAGGTTTGGTACTAAGACCTACATCATTTACATGATGGTTAGACCCCCCAACTTGGATTATCCACTATAATATTTTTATCAATTACTATGGTTCAGGAAACCACTGGTTATACACCCTAGTAACCGATCTTCCAGTTTATCCTAGTTATACCCCGAATAATCCAACTCTTCTTCCTTGTTTGGTTAGACACCACAACTATTCAACTAGTTTGACCCCCAGTCTCTAGAGCCTTTTCAGTAACTAGTTAGACCCCCTAGTCACAAGCTTCTTCTTATTCTTGAATTTGATCCCCATATGGGATGATCAGTTGATCCTACTCTATGATCTTGCTAGATAAAACCAGCTCATGTACAATTTATATACCTTTACACAGATGTTGGACTTGGTCAATTAATTCCGATCACTGTATATGGTCATCTATCTTAGTACAAAACTGCTCGAGTAAGAATTCTTTCTTCTGCTGAAGACCCAGCCTCACTAAACACTAAAGCATTATATACAAAAATACTATTGAATCATTGATAGAAATAATTTCCCCACTTTAGTCTGAAAAACTGTACATATATTAAGAAATATAAATTTCTTGTGAACTTTTCAAACATCAGGCATATATTTAATACATTGCATGGTCTTCTCATTTTATGAATGTATTATTTCTTGTGCATAAATACAACCACATTCTTCTTCATGTGATGTGTAAATGAGTTTACACACTTTCATGACCACAAAAATCACTTGAACTACATTTGTGTAAATCTTAGTGAATAAAATTCTAGCACTACACATTAATTTTTCTTTCCACACACATTGTACACCATTTCACACACATTTTCTATCTTAATATCCCTTTAAATGTACATGTGAATGAAATCTACTTCCATGTGTGTACAACTCCTTCACAATACTCACTATTCAAACTTTAACATTGTAAACTCAATCCTTCTTCCTTTTTTCACTCAAAACCAAATGATTAAAGACATGATGCGCATAAGGACTTCTAAAAAATATGTTATGTGTATAAACACAATATGTAGTTCCTCATAGTTGTTCATGCAAATATTAGAAGACACATGTGTAAGATTATCATGTTATATTTTCTGTCTTTATGGAAACTTGTTCATCACGAAGTTATTTGAGTGTGAAAATAACAAGTTGAAAATATGAATCCATCAATTATTCTTAAAAAAACATAAGGTGTGTGGATACCTTTGTGAAGTAGACATTCACAGAACTATTTATCTTTGAAAACAATTCTCATATGTGAGAAAAATTCATATTATAAATGAGCTCAGCTTTGGTATTTATAGGAAACGATAATCATCTTGGAACCTTCTAGAATCATAGAGGTGAATACTCTTTAATCATATCATTTAAACACTACCTCTGCTCCATGGGTTAGAGAATCACTATCTTGAAATTTTAATCTTCTACAAACTGATTAAAACATGGTTTGATTATTGTAATATTATGAAAAAAATAGCATAATTATTTTGATCATGATCGGATCATTAGTGCACTCAAATGAAGTTTGAAGGTATTAGACCATGCTAATATTGACATGGCCATGGAAATTCAACGAGAAGAATATTATCAAACTTGCTTGAGGTAGGAGATTAGATCAGTTTGCATCCAATGAAATTAGGATAATCACCAAAAGATTGAATGGCTAGGTATTTAATATCAATATGAATGCATGGTCATAAGCATAACGAGATGATTGGATATCCCAGATAATTTTTTTGACAAATTGGATGGTCCTGGTTAATTTGGCGAAATCCCAAATTGAAACAAACTCAGTATTTTCGATCCTTTAAATTGCTCGATGTAAAATTCCTAGTTCATAATCATCCTCTCCCTCCTCCAGTACTACACGACACTAGTTCTGTGGGAGTGCTTCTATTCCAACATCTGTTATCGTGTCACCCCACATAGTGGTTATCTGCTGCCTCTCCCATGCACCATATTGGATGTGCTTTTGAATGATTTATCTACTACCTTGAAGGCCAACATAAGGTTGAGCTTGGATTCCCTTGAGGTGATGCTCCCCATAGATGGATGGCTTGGTGCTAATGTTTTGATAAAACTCCATTAAAAACATTTAGAAATTCCAAATACTAAAGCCAATATATTTTGACATTCTTCTCAAGATAAAAACAACAAACTAAATTAAAAACTTCCTCATGAAAAATAGATAATTTCTTCCTAGAATCTTCAATTCCTTCTTAAAATCGTTGTAATAAACAATGTTCCAACCCTATTCGACCAAGGAGACATGTCTATTGAACTAAAATATTATCTCTTCAATTGTCACAACTAATAACTCATGGAATTTTCATCTTCTTAAGTAATTAATAACAATTTCAACCTTAAAAAACCAATTGGATTCTATACTTTAACAAATGATTGATCTACCATCTCTTCTGGAGAGGTTAAAGGATGATCAAATAGGTGATGTGGGAATTCAAAAGAATGTGGAAAATATAAGAAAATATAAATCCTCATAGTTCACTATTAATCAATAAGGAGTTATAAGATTTGGGTCAAGAATATGTGTACCATCAAATCCTGAGTTAAAGGAGTTGTTGGATGGTGAAAATAGATCAACCTTCTCTATCCATCATGGAAGCAAAAAGATGTATCAATATCTCATAGAAAACTATTTGTGGGACAATATGAAGAAGTATATCATAGAATATACATCAAGATTTTTGGTATGTCAGCAAGTGAAGGCTGAAAGACAATATTCTAAGGGGTTAATGAAACTATTACTGATATCTACATGGAAATGGGAAAACACCCCCATGAACTTTATTACTGGACTCTCTGAAGACATTCAAAGAAAAAAATTCTATCTGAGTTTTGGTGGATAATATTACAAAGATTTCACACTTTATAGAGATTCAAGAGGAATTATTACTTGATCAACTTTCATGGATATATATATCAGAGAATTGGTGAGGGTGGATGGAGTACCACAATCGATTGTATCTGATTGAAATTCAATATTCACCTCCACATTTTTGAAAAGTCTCCTACATGATCTAAGAACTAAGTTGAACTTTTGCATGACTTATCACCCCCAAACTTATGGCCAATCTGAGTGGACTATCCAGATAATTGAGGACATATTGAGAGCATGATGAATTGACTTTAAAGGAGGATGGGACCATCATATTCCTTTAGTCAAGTTATTTTACAATAATAATTTCCACTCAATCACCCAAATGGATCCCAATTAAGCCCTTTATGGGAAGAGGTGTATCACACCTCCATGCTGGAATGAATTTGGGGAATGAAAACTACTGGGTCATGAAATGGGTGAGGAAGTGGTGGATAAATTCATGACCAATCATAAGAACTTCAAGGTTTCTCATAGTCTACAAAAGAGATATGCTGACAATCATCGACAAGACTAATAGTTTGATATGGGATATATGGTATTCCTATTCATATATCTATGGAAGAAAGTGATGATATTTGGGAAGAAAGTCAAGCTTAGTCAAGGATACATCAACCCCTTTGATATCCTTGTTCACAACAGAAGAGGGTCCTACTGACCTTCACTCCCACCTAACCTATCTCAAGTATATGACGTATTCCATGTATAACTGTTGAGGAAGTAGATACATGAACCCTCACATTTATTCAATCCATAGGTGGTACTATTAGATAATGACCTATCATATGAGGAGTAGTCGATGATGATCTTAGATCATAGAGAAAAATTTATATGAAATAATACAATACACCTTGTCAAAGTATTGGGGAGAAATAAAAATTTTGAAGAATCTATTTGGGAACCTATGAAGGTGATGAAAAATAATTACCCTCATATTTTTTAGTTTGGTAAATGAAAATTTCAAAGATGAAATTTCTTAATGGGGTAGATCGTAACGACCCAAACTGATATAAATAAAAATACCCTTTCAATTAAATGTCATATTATTTAATATGGTTATAAAAAATACATGAAACTCTTGGGTTATATATTATTGGATATAAAATGATTTTAAGTATAAATAATATTGATAATATAGCCATTGAATAATGATCACATGATTATTATAAATATAGATTTTTAAAAAATCCAATTGATATGAAAAAAGGAAGTGATTGACTAAACCTGTAGGATCATAACCTATAAAACCATTTTATCAGAGCCTCTGAGAGAGATAAAATCTTTGGGTGTTTACCTATACCAAGCCCAAGATTATATCCAACAACTTAGGCAGGAGAGAAAGTGTTTATGAGAAAATTTCAATCTAGTTAAGATCAGAGATCAAACCATGTATGTCGAACCACGACATGGAAGTATCATCGTCGAAAACCTTACTCTAAGGGAATTTTTGAATGTATTAAGGAGATAAATATCAATACCCTAGTGATATTATTATGTACAGAATATGAATATATCTTCATCATATTATTATTACTTCATAAATGATTATTATTTTGATACTATAAAACACAAATAGTAATTTTTGGGTAATTAAAATTTGATTAAGGAATCTATTTTGGTGAAATAATTGTTTTTTAAATAAATAATATTTTACTAAAATATTACTATTAAATAAATTTTATTAAATATAAATGGTTATATAGTTTTTATGAAGTCAAACACACTTTTTATAAGGGTTCAAAAAATGATATTATCAGAAAACCTGACATTTCTCAATAAATGTCGATTATTATTTTAAAATTAAAAAATGAAAATATTTAAAAACATGTTTTTTAAAAAATAATATTATTTTAGGAATTATAATGGAGAAATTATTCAACAGTGAATTTTTCATAATAATCTGAGATAGTCTAATTTTTGGGTAAAAATTAAATATCATATAAATATGTGGTCTATATTATAACTTCAAAATGACCCAAAAATGATGTATTAAATACTATAATTGGTATCCATAGATAAATATATGTTTTAAAATTAATATAATTTTTTATGTTTATTTTATTAATTTTTAAAGTCTTTATGAATCCTCCAAATCATAAAATATATTTTAAGGTTTCAAAATCATTTATTTAATAGTGTGACTCACCTATAGATAAGAAAGGGAATTATTTTAATAATTTCAGACCTTTGGCTTTTAAAATTATGAAAAATTCCCCTATTTAGCAGAAACTATGGTCAAAATCCATGATAGGGATTGTGGTTTTGGTTGTTTTATTACATAGGGTCCAAAACCTATGTTTGTGAAATATTAAATAATTTCCCTCTCTTTCCCTATATAAAGCCACCCAAGATCCCATTTATCTCAACTCAAATCCTTGTATAATATTTTTAATCTTCCCTCCACTCTCTATAATCCACTAAAGGCTCCTAAGCTCTCGATGATAACCATTTCAAGCTTTTGGAGACACACACCCAAGTAAGGCATCTTTTTTCTCTCTACATTATTAAAGTATTTTTTTACCGGATGTATTTTATATTCATTTCCTTATAATGGTATATGTTATTACATATCCCCATTACTATCCAATTTTTTTTGCAAATTATGATAGAAATATTTTTCGCTCATAAACCCATTTTATGAATTTTTATGTGATGCTATTTTTCTATCATAATTTCATAAGGGTTACTCTCTTTCTCCCCTTTATTCAAAAGTATTATTCGTTTTATGACCTTTTAATTTCAATTACTAATTTTGGGGTGTGTGTAAAGACCTGTAAAATTCAGGGAAAATTTTTTCTTAATTTTCTTTAGGATTTTACAAGAACTCAGTTTATCACGGCACCTGATTCCGAGGTCCGGTGTGCCGAGAATCAATTTCTGAAGTTTAGCTCGGGTACATTTAGTGAACGGATGAGTGGGTTTTTCTAACTTTTAAACCGGTGCTCAGAATCGAAATCCGAGAACACTGATGGAATTGCAGCGCCGGTAATTTCTAAGGAACACATTTTCCGGAGTTGCGTTTGCTCGGGTGAGGTTATTAAAATAATGGGTTAAGTATTGAATAAAATAAAATGGTGCAACCAATTTTATTTTTTAAGTAGTATAACCTAAGATAAGTAGTTGGGGTGGGACCCACTGATGTTCTAACTTCCCTTGAGAAGATTTAAGGTGAGGTGGGGCTCACACGAGCCCCCACCATTTCATTTTTCCTTAACTCCTTTTAAAACCTCTTTTGTCTTTAAGTTGCCAACTTATCACTTCAATTATTTTTTGACAAGTTAAGTGCATTTAATTTCGAATGTTTGAACTTCAAAAGGTTTGGAATGAGAAATAAAATAAGGCAAAGCCTTATTTTATTAGGTTGTTTAATTTTGCGAGAACCTTTGGAAGAGGAAAGCTCGAAGTCTTGAAGAACGTTCTTCCTCCTTGAAGAATGCGAAGAACACACCGTCGCCAACGAAGAATGATGAATCCTCGGAGATCGACGAAACGATTCCATGTACCGTGACGCCGATGATTCTCTTCTCCATGACGCCGATGACGATTACAGAACCTTCTTTCGCGACACTTTCTTTCACGACGTTCTTTTCCATGACGAACCTTCGTTCAACGGCATCTTGAGGTAGGGAGTTTGGTTTAATTTAATTTATGTGGATTATATCCTCGACATATGATTAAATTGTTGGAAGTCGTTTGAAACACTAACGCGGTTGGTGCGGACCAACGAACAAGTCCGAACCCACCGATTCTCTGTTCTTGATGCATGAAACGTTGGGCGACGATGAAATGGGACCATTGAGCGATTGGAGGTAGTTTTAGTAATCTAAGGGTCCCGAGATGACCCCAGGCGTAGACGAGAGCAAGAACGGACCACCAGAGCGGCTCTGGTGGCCCGCGAACATCACCAACGGCACCGGCCGACCGCCTGGAGGTGGCGGCGTTCCGGTGCGCCGCCAGGAAGGACCATCGCGGCTGAAGCCGCGGCGGCAGACGACCGGTCCCGCGGTCACCTGGGACTAGGGGGAGACTGGGGGTTGTAACCCCCAGCTGTCAAAGGGAGAGGCCCCCTCATGGGGGCCGCAGATCAATTAAGGGGGGTAGCTGCCCCCCCCCCTTTTTCGCAACGGCACGACCAAGCTGGCTGTGCGGGGCGCGCTCACGCCGGGCCAACCGGCCGCCCAGGCCGGGCCGGGCCGCGCAGGCCAGGCCGGGCCGCGCCCAAATGGTCCGGACCCAGACCCGGGTTGGGTTGACCCGGTTCGGGCTGACCCAGGGGGTCTCAGGCCGGGTCGGTCCGGGCCCAAAACCCCCTAAAACCGGATAGGTTCATTCTTTTGCCAATAACATGGGCTACAGACCTCCGATTGACACACCTTCAGTTGAGATGTTATCCTTGAATCGATATGGTTGTTTCAGTATATTACACTCAAGGTTTCAAAGAACTTTGGGTTCAACCGGGTTGGTTCGAACACGAAACCAACCGGGCCCTCGGAGCAGAAACGCTTATAACTTGAGCTCCAGATGTCTGATTGACGTGCCATCGACTTTGTCAGATTCCTCTTAGTGAGACAGACCTTTTGGCTTACTCTGCTCTAGGTTTGGATGCAGTTGGAGTGCGATCGGGTTGGTTTTGACTTAAAAACCAACCGGGCCCCTGGAACGAAAAAGCCAATAACTCTCAGACTGGGCGTCCGATTGACGCGTCGTCTGTCACGTTGAGTTCCTTTTGACGATACAGAACTTTGGGATATATCAAATCCAGACTTCATGTCAGTTGATGTATTATCCCCTTGGCTCATGGAGCAGACCCTCCCGATATGAGCTTGCTGTGTACGGGAACCCTAGAGCTGGCTGCGACTACGACGATGATGACGACTGTACAAAAATCCTCCGTGGGTTCGACAGCGACGACTACAACACTCCATGATCCTGTGTGGATCAGTACTTACCGATCCTGTATGGGTCAGATCCTGTGTGGGTCAGCGCTCAGCGGTCCTGTGTGGGCCAGCGCATACCAATCCTGTGTGGGTCAGATCCTGTGTGGGTCATTGCGGGGGTTAGTATCTATCGATCCTGTGTGGTTCATTGCTGGGGTTAGTACCTATCGATCCTGTGTGGGTCTGACGGATTAGATAAATCAGTGGCTATATCTAATCATCTCTATCATCTTACGAAGAAGTATACCTGTGTGAGCTGAGTCTTGACTTTCAATCCTTATCTTCGATAAGATTGACTTGTTATCCTTTGTGGATTACATTATGCTTTCTTGTGTGGATTGGGTTATGTTTTCTTGTGTGGACTGGGTTGTACTTGGGCTTGGATGTAGGAGCCAAACTAGAATTGATGACTTAGGTATATGTATGGGCATATACCTAAGTAGTGTCGTATGTTACTTCGTGATTGTATCTTTCCTTTGTGGATTATCCTTTGTCGATTCTGGGAGACCTTCATGGGTCTCGGGGTCCCTACTGAGTAGCGTATACTCACCCCTGCATGGGCAATGCCCTCACTACATTGTGTTGGATGCAGACGACGGAGAACGCTGATTGCGGTTGAGGCTTGTAGAGCGAGTCGGTACCTGGAGGTGGACAACTGGGTGGGACGTACACAGAGTGGACGGCTAGACCCATGGAGCTGTGAAGACTATCTGTACCCACCCTTCTGGTGGGACTTCCAGTGGACGACTCGATGTTGTTGCTTTACTTTTCAGTTGCTGTACTTTCTTTCCAGTTGTAGTTTACATTCAGTTTGGGTTTTTATTTTGGCCCACTTAATTTTCCGCACTACTATTGTACCCAGTTTTACTTAGTGTTTACTTCTACTTGCTTACTCTGTGGTGTTTTTTTACTTTACAAAGGCAATGTCTTCCCTTTTTATCGGGATTTACACCTTGGTGCTAGTCGCCAGCCCCTGGCCTATGGAAGGCGGGCTTGGGGTAGTCACGACACGGGCCCCAAGGACGGGTCGTGACAAATTGGTATCAGAGGAGTTCGGTTCTACCACAGAACTCAGGACTATGATCTTTTTTTTTCTATGTGAAGAAATAGTGTTAAGAGTATTGAGTGTGGTTATTAGTCCAGGGAGTCCAATGTTGGTGCGGCGTCCGACATATCCATACACCAGGACCCTGACCTCTGATTTCTGACTCAGTGCACGAAAACATTGATTGCGTGTGTGTTTCAAGTTTTCTTTGTGATTACTTTGTGTCAGCTCAACAGGTATACTGTTTTGACCGTGGCGCACCTGTCTATTTTCAGGATGGCCCCACGATGGCATCTAGCTAGGGTTCTGAGTTTTGTACATGACGACATCCCACCGAGCGACGAGGCCTCGGTGTAGGGCCCTATTACAGCGGAGGCACCAGCAGTACCTCTACCCGCCGAGCCACCGATGCTACCAGTCCCAGCCGCTGAGAGTCCACATCGCCTTGCTGCACTGCATGAGTTTCAGCGTCAGAGACCACCCAGGTTCTGTGGGGAGATGGACCCTCAGGCAGCCGAGGATTGGCTGGAGGTAGTTGTACGAGTCTTCCGATTGGTAGAGACACCAACAGACCTCATGGTTATCCTTGCAGCAAGTCTTCTGCATGCGGCAGTAGGAAGATGGTGGATCTTGATGCTCGAGGTGCACGACGAGGCATCTCTCCTCTGGAAGGACTTTGAGAGCCTCTTCCGCTCGGAGTTCATCCCAGCCAACCTCCGTGCGGAGCAAATCCAGGAGCTACTACATCTGTGGCAGGGCAACATGATGGTCGCCCAGTACTCGGCGAGATTTACTGATCTCTCACGCTATTAACCAGACATGGTACGAGACCCATTCTTCCGGGATCGGACTTTCTAGCAGGGATTGAGACATGAGATCAGGGCATCGCTGATCTCCCTCAGCTTTCTGACACAGGGAGGGGCACTAGAGCGAGCCCTTCTCATTGAGAGCTTTCTTGCTGAGCCTACACCAGTAGCGAGACCTACCGCAAGGCGGCACGTAGAAGAGTATTCTGCAGCTAGCAGTCGACGGATGACAAATGGGTCCAGGCGGACCAGACCCTCAGGTGGACAACCTCAGGACACTGGCTCAGAGGTGCGGGGCACATAGCGTAGAGCCAGTATTACGAGGGGCAGACAGTGCTACACATGAAGCGGGCCGGGAAATATGGCTTGTGGCTACCCGACCCACCATGTAGAGGAGAAGCAGATGGTTGAGGGACCACCTAGGCAGAGGCATAGGGTCGACCGTGGCGGTCCGCAGGGAGTAGGCAGATGAGGCAGAGGAGCTGGATGAGCAGCAGGAGGTGGGCGATGCTTTGAGGCTTTACCACCACCACCACTAGGAGGTCCACCCCGGCCACAGGGAGCTGGCGGGCAGAGGTAGGCACAACTTCAGGCAGCGGAGGCCTACGACCACGGCACGCCCGAGATGATTCGAGGTACAATCTGTGTCTACTCCACCCTTGATGCAGTTATTATAGACACAGGAGAGAGTCATTATTTCATAGCTGTTGCCCTTGTTTGGAGCTCAGAGATTTCGACGGAGCCGTTGGCTCGATCCTTATGGCTAGAGAATCCTACGGGAGCAGACTCGACGATTACACACTAGTACCGGCAGTGTGAGCTTACTCTAGGAGGAGAGATCTTCAGCTGGGATCTTTTTACAGCGGAATCTAGTCCTTAAAGCGTTATCTTGGGCATGGATTGGTTATCTATAGTCCATGCTCAGATCTACTGCATTAGGCGCAAGGTGCGGTGTGTTCGCACCGACGGGAGCAGGTTCTCCTTCACCAGCGAGAAGGGAGCCTTTGCAGCGCAGGATGGACTCACGCAGAGGAGAGAACAACCCATCATCTATTAGTTGGGTAGCCTCATCCTAGGAGCAGTTGACGTGCGGAGTCCAAGCTTACTTGTAGTGGTGGATCAGTATGCGGATGTTTTTCCTGACGACGTTCCTGGACTACCTCCTCACAGAGAGGTAGACTATTATATTGACCTATACCCTAGGTCAACCCCGATATCCACCCCAACATATCGGATGGCTCCCGTTGAGCTTTGAGAGCTACGGGTACAACTGGAGGGCTTGCAGGGCAAGGGATTCATCCGACCCAGTGTTTCACCCTGGGCATCCTCGATTTTGTTCTCCAAGAAGGCGGACGGGAGCTTGTGACTGTGTGTTGACTATCATCACCTGAAATAGGTAACCACGAGGAACAAGTATCCACTACCGAGGATTGACAATTCGATCATCTCAAGGGAGCACGGTGGTTCTCGAAGATAGACCTCAGGTCAGGCTATCATCAGCTCAGAGTTTGGGATGAGGACGTGCAGAAGACGGCCTTTAGGTGTCGGTATGGCCACTATGAGTTCTTCGTTATGCCTTTCGGTGTAAACAATGCTCCAGAAATGTTCATGGGCCTCATGAACAGGGTCTTTCAGCCTTACCTCATTCTATTTGTCGTGGTCTTCATCGACGACATATTGATATATTCAACGACTGAGGAGGAGCACGCCAACCACTTGCGGGTGTACTGGACACACTCTGAGAGCACCAGCTTTATGGTAATCTCTCGAAGTGTCAGTTCTGGATATGTGAGGTCCACTTCTTGGGACACGTCATCTCTGAGGCGGGAGTTGCAGTGGATCTTGTGAAGATCGAGGCATTATTATCTTGGGAGCCACCCAGGAGCGTGACAGAGGTGCAAAGTTTCTTGGGTCTAGCTGGGTTCTACCGAAGATTCATGCCAGACTTCTCTAGAGTTGCGGCACCACTTTCAGATTTGACGAAGAAGGGGAAACCCTTCGTGTGGTCAGATAGATGTCAGCAGAGCTTCCAGGAGCTGAGATAGAGATTGACTAGCGCACCTATCTTGAGGCTACCAGAGGAGGGAGTAGGGTACTTAGTTTACTGCGATGCATCAGGGACCGGACTTGGATGTGTCCTGATGCAGGAGCGGGCAGTGATCGCCTATGGATCATATCAGTTGAGGAAGCATGAGCAGAACTACGCTACCAATGACCTGGAGATAGCAGCAGTGGTCTTTGCTCTGAATATGTGGCGACACTATCTGATGGGAGAGCGCTTTACAGTCTATTCCGACCACCAGAGTCTCAGGTAAATCTTCTCACAGAAGGACCTGAACCTAAGGCAGTGACGATGGCATGAGTTCCTCCAGCACTATGACTTTGAGATAGTATATACTCTTGGAAAGGTGAACGTAGTAGCTGATGCCCTCAGCAGGGGGACAAGCATTCAACTACTTGGGGAGGTGACAGAGCAGCTAGACGCTTTGCAGATATCCTTCGTGGATAGTGATGGAGCAGCCTTTCTACAGTCACTCATAGTCACTCTTCCACTTCTATAGTGGGTCATAGAGGCACATCGTGGGGATGTTGACTGTGAGACGCGGCATGCACAAATATCCTCAGGACAGGCACCTGATGGATTCTATGTGGGAGGAGAGCACATCATCCTTTTCATAGGATGTACCACGGTACCAACTACTTTATAGGAGGAGGTGCTGAGGGAGTTTCACACTTCCCCTTTAGCGGTACATCTAGGAGTGGCGAAGATGTACCAGGATCTCAGACGACAGCACTGGTGTCCGGGTATGAAGAAGGTTGTGGCAGAGTTCGTTTCTCGATGCCTCACCTGCCACTAGGTGAAGGCGGAGCACCAGGTACTAGCAGGCTTAGTACAACCCTTGGAGGTCCTGGAGTGGAAGTGGGACGAGATATCTATGGACTTCGTGACTGGACTTCCACACACTTTCAGAGGTCAGGACTCCATTTGGGTGATTGTCGACTGACTCACCAAGTCGACCCACTTCTTACCCATCATAGAGCAGGGATCAATGGAGAGCTTGGGACGCCTCTATGTTCAGGAGATCGTACGGCTTCATGGTGTGCCATAATCTATCGTCTCCGATCAAGATGCTCGCTTTACTTCTCAGATTTGGAAGGGGTTTCAGGAGGCATTCGGGATGCAGCTACGTCTGAGCACCACCTTTCACCCTCAGACAGATGGTCAGACGTAGAGGACCATTCCGACTCTCGAGGACATGCTCCGTCCATGTGTCCTCGACTTTGGTCACAGTTGGGAGGATCACCTACCGTTGGTGGAGTTCGCGTACAAAAAAAGCTACCACTCCACCATCGGGATGGAACCATACGAGGCGTTGTACGACCGACCTTGTAGATCACCGCTGTGCTGGACGGACCCTGGGGAGTCATCACTTGTGGGACCAGAGATGGTCCAGACCATGACGGAGAAGGTCCAGGTCATCCAAGAGCAGATGAGGACAGCTTAGAGCCGACAGAAGTCTTATGCTGACAGGAGGCGGAGACCACTAGAGTTCGAGGGTGGCGACCACGTCTTCTTACGGGTCTCACCTCGACGTGGATTACGAAGATTTGGCCGAGGCGACAAGTTATCTCCACGCTTCATCGGACCATTCCAAGTCCTCAGCAGGATAGGCGAGGTGGCTTATCACCTGGCTCTACCACCTCAGTTGCACAGGGTGCACGACGTCTTTCACGTATCTCAGCTGAGGAGATATGTGCACGACCCGAAGCATATCATCGACCATGGGGAGTAGGACATTGATGATGGGATGACTTTTGCAAAGGTTCCGGTGGAGATTGAGGATCGACAGGAGCGGGTCCTACATGGATGGTAAATTCCTCTAGTGTGCATCAGGTGGCAGCACAGGAACCTCCAGGAGAGCACTTGGGAGCGGGAGGCTCAGATGTGTGCATAATACCCACATTTGTTTCCATAGTTTATGATGTATCTTTACGGGGACGTAAATCCCTGAGGTGGGAGTAATGTAAAGACCCGAAAAATTAAAGGGAAATTTTTTATTACTTTTCTTTGGGATTTTACAAGAACACAGTTTCTAACAGCACCTGATTCCGAGGCCCGGTGTGCCCAGAATCAATTTCCAAAGTTTAGCTCTGGTACGTTCAGTGAACGAATGAGCGGGTTTTTCTAACTTTTAAAACGGTGCTCGGAATCGAAATCCGAGGACACCGATGGAATCACAGTGCCGGTAATTTCTTAGGAACACCTTTTCCGGAGTTGCATTTGCTCGTGTGAGGTTATTAAAATAATGGGTTAAGTATTGAATAATATAAAATGGTGCAACCAATTTTATTTTTATTTTTTAAGTAGTATAACCTAAGCTAGGTAGTTGGGGTGGGACCCAATGATGTCTTAACTTCCCTTGAGAGGATTTAAGGTGAGGTGGGGCCCACATGGGCCCCTACTTTTTCATTTTTCCTTAACTCCTTTTAAAACATCTTTTGTCTTTAAGTTGCGAACCTATCACTTCAATAATGTTTTGACAATTTAAGTGAATTTAATTTTGAATGTTTGAATTTCAAAAGGTTTGGCATGAGAAATAAAATAAGGCAAAGCCTTATTTTATTAGGTTGTTTTGTTGTGCGATAATCTTTGGAAGAGGAAAGATCTTAGTCTTGAAGAACGTTCTTCCTCCTTGAAGAACGCGAAGAACGCACCGTCACCGACGAAGAACGCCAGCCTCCGACGAAGGACGACGAAGAATTACAAAACCTCGAAGATCGACAACGCGACACCGTGTACCGCGACGCTGATGATTCTCTTCTCCATGACTCCAACGACGCTTACAGAACCTTCTTCCGCGACATTCTTTTCTATGACGAACCTTCGTTCAACGGCACCTTGAGGTAGGGGGTTTGGTTTAATTTAATTTATGTGGATTATATCCTCGACATCTGATTAAATTGTTTGAAGTTGTTTGAACCACTAACGCGGTGGGTGCAGACCAACGAACAAGTCTGAACCCACCGATTCTATGTTCTTGATGCGTGGAACGTTGGCCGATGATGAAACAGGACCGTTGAACGATTGGTGACCGTCACAGTAACCTACAGGTCCCGAGACGACCCAAGGCACAGACGGGAGCAAGAACGGACCACCAGAGCGGCTCTAGTGGCCCACAGACTTCACCGGCGGCGCCGGCGGCCGGAGGTAGCGGCGTTCCAGCGCGCCACCAAAAGGGACCACCGCGGCTTCAGCCGCGGTGGTAGGCGACCGTTCCCGTAGCCGCGTGGGACCGGTGGGAGACCGGGGGTCGTAACACTCGACTGTCAAAGGAAGCAGCCCCCACGTGGGGGCCGTGGATCAATTAAGGGGGGCATTTGCCCCCCCTTTTTTGCAACGACCCGACCAAGATGGCCGTGAGGGGCGCGCTCGCGCCGGGCCAACCGGCCGCCCAGGCCGGGCCGGGCCGCGCCAACAAAGCCGGGTCGCGCCCAAATGGTCCGGACCCGGACCCAGGTCGGGTCGACCCAGTTCGGGCTGACCCAGGTGGTCTTAGGCCGGGTCGGTCCGGGCCCAAAACACCATAAAACCGGACGGGTTCGTTATTTTTCCCATAACATGGGATTGGTACCTCCGATTGATGCAACGTTAGTTGCGATGTGATACTTGAATTGAGACGGTCGTTTCGGTATATTACACTCAAGGTTTCAAAGAAGTTTGGGTTCGTCCGGGTTGGTTTGAACACGAAACCAACTGGCCCCTCGGAGCGGAAATTCTTATAACTTGAGCTCCGGACGTCTGATTGACGTGCCATCGACTTTGTTAGATTCCTCTTAGTGAGACAGAACTTTTGGTTTACTCTGCTCGTGGTTTGGACGTAGTTGGAGTGCGGTTGGGTTGGTTTTGACTTAAAAACCAACCGGGCCCCGGGAACGAAAAAGACAATAACTCTCAGACCGGGCGTCCGATTGACGCACCATCTGTCACGTTGAGTTCCTTTTGATGATACTGAACTTTGAGATACGTAAACTTCGAACTTCATGTTAGTTGATGTATCAGCCCCTCAGCTCGTGGAGCGGACCCTCCCGAAACGATCTTGTTGTGTGCGGGAACCCTAGAGGTGGCTGCGACTACGACGACGATGATGACTGTACAGAAATCCTCCATGGGTTCGACAACGACGACTACAACACTCATCGATCCTATGTGGATCAGTGATTACCGATCCTGTATGGGTCAGATCCTGTGTGGGTCAGCGCTCAGCGGTCCTATGTGGGCCAGCGCATACCGATCCTGTGTGGGTGAGATCCTGTGTGGGTCATTGCGGGGGTTAGTACCTATCGATCCTGTGTGGGTAATTGCGGGGGTTAGTACCTATCGATCCTGTGTGGGTTTGACGACTTAGATGAATCAGTGGCTACATATAATCATCTCTATCATCTTACAAAGAAGTATACCTATGTGAGTTGAGTCTTGACTTTCAATCCTTATCTTTGATAAGATTGACTTGTTATCCTGTGTGGATTACGTTATGCTTTTCTGTGTGGATTGGGTTATGTTTTCCTGTGTGGACTGAGTTGTACTTGGGCTCGGATGTTGGCGCCAAACTGGAATTGATGACTTAGGTATATGTATGGGCATATACCTAAGTAGTGTCGGATGTTACTTCGTTATTGTATCTTTCTTTTTTGGATTATCTTTTGTGGATTCTGGGATACCTTCTGGGGTCTCGGGGTCCCTACTGAGTAGCATATACTCACCCCTGCACGGGAATGCCCGCACTATGTTGTGTTGGATGCAGACGACGGACAGCGCTGATCGCAGTTGAGGCTTGTGGAGCGAGTCGGTACCTGGAGGTGGACCACTGGGCGGGACGTACACAGAGTGGACAACTGGACCCATGGAGCAGTGGAGACTATCTGTACCCACCCTTCAGGTGGGACTTCCAGTGGACAACTCGACGTTGCTGCTTTACTTTTCAGTTATTGTACTTTCTTTCTAGTTGTACTTTAATTTCAGTTTGGGTTTGTATTCTGTCCCACCTACTTTTCCGCAATACTATTGTACCCAGTTTTACTTATTGTTTACTTCTGCTTGCTTACTCTGTGGTTTTTGTTTACTTTATAAAGGCAATGCCTCCCCTTTTTATCGGGATTTATGCCTTGGTGCTAGTCGCCAGCCCCTGGCCTATAGAAGGTGGGTTTCGGGTAGTCACGGCACGGGCCCTGAGGACGGGTCGTGACAGTGTGTTTATCCACATTCTACATACTGACCATATGATTTATAAATGATAATATACCCTTTCACTCTAATTTATCCCTCCCATGAATATTTATCCACTCCTATTATGCTGCCAAAATTTCACCACAGGAATCAATGCCAAAAAGAATGTGAAGTGAATTCCCATACCCAATTCCTAGAAAGGGTGTTCCCCTTTATGAACTTATACACATTTTCTTGTGGAATTAAATTTACTTATTCCACACTTCATGATCATGGAATAAAATATGATGAAAAATAGATCCATGTTGTATGATATTTGTTTCACACTTAAGCATGAGAATAAAATGAATGTGACAGGTGTGCCTAGAAATATATAGAGCTCCAATGCATTGGATAATGTTTAGTATCATGATATTAAATGTTGGGATAGGTATTGAACCTAATTCCTTTATGGGACTTTTTTAATCATGATATCTTGGTAGTTAGCATTGACCTATGTTTATGATGTAGTGTTTTAAGTTGTTTCCACATTTCCTATGTAATGATTTTCATACTATATCATGCCTTATTATTCATATTAATTTTATTTTTCATTAATATGCATATATTAATACATGTATTATCTTATTCATGTTATTATTTGTTTATTCCATTACTGAGCAATATATCTCACCCCTTCCTTATCTATTTCCTAGCTTATCCCATGCAATTTTAAATATGTTGAAATAGTTTGATCATGTTAAACAAGTTTTCTATAATGTTTATGTATTATATGTCACGACCCGTCCTCGGGGCCCGTGCCGTGACTACCCCAAGCCCGCCTTCCATAGGCCAGGGGCTGGCGACTAGCACCAAAGGCGTAAAATCCCGATAACTGGGAAGGCATTGCCTTTATAAAGAAAACAAGCACCACAGAGTACAAGCGGAAGTAAAACACTAAGTACAAAAAGAAGAGCTGAAAAGTAAAAGGGGCCGGAAATACAAGCCCAACTGTAAAGTACAACTCGAAAGGGAAAACAGCGACTGAAAAGTAAAGCTGCTACGCTGAGATGTCCACTAGAAATCCCACCTGAAGGGTGGGTACAGATAGCTCTTCTGCTCCTCGGGTCCCGCCGTCTGCTCCAAGTATGACCTGCCCAGTGGTCTGCCTCTGGGTACCGCCTCGTCGTATAGTCCACCTCCAGGTACCGTCCAGTCCTCGAACACTCGGCCTCTGCCAGTACTGGCCGTCGTCTGCAACCAACACAACGAGGTGCGGGCATAGCCCGTGCAGGGGTGAGTATAACGATACTCAGTAGGGACCCCGAGACCCTCAAGGTCTCACTAAAACCAACAAGGATAAACACAAGAAGATCTCAACAGATAAACCCTACTTAGGTATATGCCCATACATATACCTAAGTTATCAAGTAACCCATCTCAATCATGAGGAAACACAAGGATTGTGAAATCGACGGATAACCACTACCCGGGTATATGCCCATACATATACCAAAGTTAGCAAGTGACCCATCTCAATCATGAAGTAAACACAAGGTCAAAAGTCTCAGCTCAAACCAGGATTTTCATTATCGAAACCGTAACTGCTGAAGAGCCCCGTCTCTGAAGTGTGCAGTAGTCCTGTCACGACTCCGAGGTACTGCTCTCTAACCTAAGACTGCTGAAGTACTCCTCCTGTCGAGTACTGCGGGTCAGCCACCCAGACACAGTAGTGCTCCCCGCCGAGGTATGTCACCCAAACTCAGTAGTGCACACCCCCTAGTAGCCTGCTGAGGTACTCTCCGGACGAGTACCGCGGGTCTGCACTGTCACACACGTGCTCCGTCCGCCATGGGTCTGCACCTCAGAAAGTAGTGCTCCGTCCACTGGGCTAGTCGACTCACTCCAAGTCGAGTCGGTCAAGCAGTCGTCAGGTCTCAGCTAGTTACACGGTCTCCGTACTCTGCACGCTCGTCTCCGGGAGGGTCCGCTCCACGAGCTACTGGTCGATACTCCAAGTATCACAAGTTCCGCAAAGAAGTATCTCAAAAGACCGTCTCGTCACAGGGGTCTCAACGCAACAGACGGCGCGTCGATCAGACGCCCGGTCTGTGAGTTATTAGCCTTTTCGTCCCAGGGGCCCGGTTGGTTTCGAGTGCAAACCAATCCCGGCCGTATCTCAACTGTACCCCGAACTCCCATAGGGTAAACTCAAAGGGACCGTTACTCAACGTAACCACCAACGCCGCTGACGGCTCGTCAAGCGGTCGTCCTGTCTGTAAGATATCAGCTTTTCCGTTCCAGGGGCCCGGTTGGATTTCGGTGCAATCCAACCCGGCCACTATCCAACTGCATCCAAAACTCGGGCGGAGGATGCCAAAAGTTTCGTATCGTCAATAGGAAGTCAACGCAACAGACGGCGCGTCGATCGGACGCCCGGTCTGAGAGTTATTGGCATTTTCGTCTCCGGGGCCCGGTTGGTTTTTAAGGCAAAACCAACCCGACCGTACTCCACTTGCGTCCAAACCTCGGGCGGAGTATGCCAAAAGATCCGTTTCACTAAGAGGAACACTACGCGACTGACGACACGTCAATCGGACGTCCGTAGCTCAAGATATGAGCGTTTCCGCTCCGAAGGTCCGGTTGGTTTCGTGAACGAACCAACCCGACCGAACTCAAATTAACCCGAAACCTTGAGTGCGATATATCGAAACGACCGTCTCGATCCAAGGATCGCGTTGCCGCAGACGGTTCGTCATTCGGAGGTCCGAGGCTCAAGTTATGAGCCAAAAACCAAATCAGGTTCGAAACGGGGGGGGGGGGGGTCCGGGTCCGGGCCGACCCGGCCCGACCCCCCCCCCCCCCCCCCCCCCCCCCGGCGGCGGTCGGCGGCGGCGGACGGCGGCGGCGGACGGCGGCGGCGGGCGGCGGCGGCGGGCGGCGGCGGCGGGCGGCGCGGCGGCGGCGGCGGCGGGCCGCGCCGGCGGCGGCGGCGGGCCGCGCTGGCGGCGGGGTGCCGCGAGGTGGGTGGCACGCGGGGCTAAGCCCCGCGTTTTGCTGGAGGGGCGGCGCGACACAAGGGCCGCGCCCCATTTTTTTCAAAGAGCCCCCCCCACGTGGGGGGCCTGCTGGTGGAACCGAGGGGGCAGCCGGCCCCCTCCCTTTAAAGAAACGCCCCCCCTCTTAAAGAGGGGGGGGGTTTTCATGGTTGGCCGGGGAATTAAATTCCCCGGTTTTAAGTCATCCGGCCGGCCAGCTGGCCGGCCGGTTTTCTCAAACGGGACCGGAATTTCCGGTCCCCTTCTTCGGCTTCCGACGCCGGCGGCCCGGCCGCCGGTCTTCCCTTCCGCCGCGGCCCGGAACCGGCCGCGGTCTCCTCGTCCCGCCGCGGCCCGGAACCGGCCGCGGCGTTCGTCATCCGGCGCGGTGCGACGGCACCGCGCCCCTCCGCCGCACTTTAATTTCTTTCAACGCGGCGCGACGGCGTCGCGTTCTTCATGTTTCTTCCATGGTGCGTGCGACGGCATCGCGAAGATATTTGCACGTTCATCCGCGTGGTGCGACGGCACCACGCCACTTGCTTCCTCCCGCAAGATAAATCAACATAAACGTTGGAGGGGGGTTCGGCCGTGTTCATGCGGTCCGGCCCCTCCCTCACGTTAAATAAAAACTCAACATGAACATTCTAAGCCTCATGTTAGACATGCGAGATCCATGTTCAAGAAATGGAATAATTTAAGAATGAAACAACAATCCCCTACCTCGGGTATAAGTTCGAGGAATCGTCTACGTTCCGCGGAAGACGGCGTCGCGGAGGTCGGGCGTCGCGGTAGCCCTTCGTCAATTCCGTTGACGAAGAGACGCGTCCGAAGAGGCACGTCGTTGGCGAATCCCTGTACGCCGACGAAGGTTGTCCGAGGAAGGTGCGGTGTTCTCTCTCGTTGACACCGAAGACGAAGAAGAGCGGTGCGGCGTTCTTCGTCGGAAAAAGGGCGTTCCTCGTCAAGTCTTGAGGAAAGTCAAATTATAAAGAGAACAACGAACTCAAGGATCTCTACCTCGATAGTCGCACGGTGACAGAGTCGTGGAATATCGGTGTCGATTCCTTTGACGTCGGAGGAAGAGTCGTTATCGAAGGCGTTCGTCGCGGAAAACCGTCGCGGAAGAGATGACGCGGAAGAAGTACGTCGCGTCGCGGACACGGCGTCGCGGATGGATCGTGTTCTTCGACGGAGAAGTTCTTCGTTGAAGAACGACGTTCTTCGCGTTCTTCGTTGAGTTGAAGAAGAAGAAGAAAAGCTTCCAAAGCTCTCAAGAAATCCTCCCAAGGGTAAAAGAAACTCCTAGAATAATATAAGCTTTAACTTATATTATTTCATAACCTAACCACAAGAATTTCAAAGGTTTGAAATTCAAAATGGATAACTCCAAAATTAACTCACTTATTTAATATACATGAATTGTATAATTAAATATAAGTTAACTTGTCAAGCCATTAAGAGGGAGAGTGGGGAGTTGAAAAGGTGGGGGTTCGTGTGGGCCCCACCACACTTAATCCTCCCAAGGGAGGTTAAGTGGGTGTGGGTCCCACTTCCAACCTCCTTTGGTAGGTTTTTAATAAGTTAAAATAAAATTTGTCTTAAACAAATTTTATTTAACTCAACTGAAAAACCCCAAAACTAACTTTCAACTTGCAACAAACGCAACTCCCGAAAAGGTCTCTTTAAGCGAATATCGGCGCTGCGAGTTCATCGGTGCCCTCGGATTTCAATTCCGAGCACCGGATCAAAAGTTAGGAATTCCCGCTCGTTCGTTCACTGAACGTACCCGAGCCAATCTTCGGAAATTAATTCCGGGCACTCCGGGCCTCGGAATCAGGTGCCGTCTGAAACCGCGCTCTTGTAAAATTCTAAAGAAAATTAAGAAAAAATTTCCCTTGAATTTTACGGGTCTTTACATTACTCCCACCTCAGGGCTTTACATCCCCGTAAAGCTTCAACTCACACTTAAGGGAAACAAAATAGTACTGAGCACGCAACTGAGTTTTACGCTCCCATATGCTCACTTGAAGATCTCGTGCTACCCGGTGCGACTGAGGTGATAGGGTCAAGCGGTAAACCTCCTCGCCTACCCT
Source organism: Viscum album (assembly GCA_963277665.1). Lineage (NCBI taxonomy): Eukaryota > Viridiplantae > Streptophyta > Magnoliopsida > Santalales > Viscaceae > Viscum > Viscum album. The sequence continues at coordinate 945,969,371 of OY728139.1, read as the reverse complement.
GCTGAAGATCAAAAGGGTCCATCGAACTTCGGAGATAACATGCCGCCTCGGCCACATCTCCGAAACCTCATCGGGGTGAGACCGTATAAGAACGTGTTCGTCACCCTCGAACTCAAGAGGTTTCCCTTTTTAGAACTGAAACTAAAAACTCCTGCTGCCACAAGGGTAGGGTTGACCAACTCGAGAGTGATCGGTCACACCCTCTTATGCCTGAGTTTAACATGTGCTGCCCAGGGTTTCCTTTTCGCCGACCAAGGAAAACCCATTCCGACGTTTGCCTAAAACAGTCAACCGGGGTATGATTTGTGAATCAAAACCATACCCAGATCAACGTCGTAAGGCCTCTACGCTGCCACCAAGAGATTCCAACCGAAACTCTCGCCTCGAGGTCAAATCACACCGTCGGCGTAAGCGTGATTATCGAGTCTCCTCCCAAAGGTATCTCCAGACGTGAGGGTCAAGTCTACGGCTTACCCGGAACCTCTAGGTCTGGGACATGATTCGTGGAAGGGTAGAATGATTGGTTCCTATGTCTATAGATATGGCAGCTCGTAGTAGACATAATTCGTACCCCGAATCATTCTTAGAGCTCCTGGGTCACACTCCTTGACCGCAATGCAGCTATTCTCCTCCCCAGCCCTCCTGCTCCCTGAGCCTGGCGGGGACTACTAAGTCGGGTGGTCGTAACATGTCGAAATGTACACCACCACATGCTGCTCTCCAAGCTCTGCTTCCACGTCTGCTACCCTGCAGATTCATCTGTCCTTAGCACTTCCTCCTCCTGAAACATTTTACACGCCCGAGTCTCTGAGACTGGCGCTAGTCTCCTGTCTTTCACTGCTAACGTTCACAACCACAAAGGTTCTCTCTAGCATCCTAGCATAGGTAGGAATGCATAGAGGAAAAGAAATGGTTCGGATGTCCTTTAGACACACTTCGCTCAGAAGTTCGAGTCTAAAGAACTGATCACAACGTAACCAACGAGTACCAAGATTGATTGGTAAGCCACGTTGAGTGCTCTGCTTCCGACATGTCGTACTGTCGAAGCTGTATTAGCTCCAGAAAACTCACAACCACCTCCTCAAGACAGTCCTCAGCCGCCTACGAGTCAGGCTCACTTCGAAACTTGAGGGATTTCTGATGCTAAAACATATGTAAGGCACTAAGCCTGTGGGTCTCTGCTGACCAACAGGTAGTGACATAGCTGGCGCTCTACCCGTAGGTACTAATCCAGGTATCGGTTCACGTACCGAAGCCTCGTTACTATAAGGACCAACCTCATGGTCACTCTCTGGAAACTCCTGGAGCTAAGATCATCATCCGCTCTACTAGTATCCAAGCTAGGCGTAGAACTCTAGCATTCGTCTCCATCCAGTCCACTGCTGCCTGGGAAATCTGTCTCGCCTCGTATCCTCAGAGGCCTCTACTGCTGGAACTCGTGCATCGCGCTCTGCTAGCGTGCACCGTCAGCTAGTGGCATCTGCTGCCTAACGGGTGGTGGTGCTGCTGGTACACCACCCGAAGGTGCCAACACTGAAAAAGGGCCCTGCACTGGAGTCTCGCTGCTCGGTGGGCCATCATGAAAGAAACAACGTAACACGATCAAACGATTATACCTGGTGAGCTGACCTGGTTTGAGCTGTTTTAAGGGGAAAAACCTTTGAAAACACACACGCAATCAGTGTTTTCGTGCACAAAGTCGGAAATCAGTTGTCAGGGTCCTGGTGTATGGATACGTCGGCCGCCCGCACCAACACTGGACTCCCTGAACTGAAAACCACACTCGGTACCCTTAACACTATTGCTTCACAGAAAGAAAGATCAGAGTTATAAGTTCTGCGGTAGAACCGAACTCCTCTGATACCAATTTGTCACGACCCGTCCTCGGGGCCCGTGCCGTGACTACCCCAAGCCCGCCTTCCATAGGCCAGGGGCTGGCGACTAGCACCAAAGGCGTAAAATCCCGATAACTGGGAAGGCATTGCCTTTATAAAGAAAACAAGCACCACAGAGTACAAGCGGAAGTAAAACACTAAGTACAAAAAGAAGAGCTGAAAAGTAAAAGGGGCCGGAAATACAAGCCCAACTGTAAAGTACAACTCGAAAGGGAAAACAGCGACTGAAAAGTAAAGCTGCTACGCTGAGATGTCCACTGGAAATCCCACCTGAAGGGTGGGTACAGATAGCTCTTCTGCTCCTCGGGTCCCGCCGTCTGCTCCAAGTATGACCCGCCCAGTGGTCTGCCTCTGGGTACCGCCTCGTCGTATAGTCCACCTCCAGGTACCGTCCAGTCCTCGAACACTCGGCCTCTGCCAGTACTGGCCGTCGTCTGCAACCAACACAACGAGGTGCGGGCATAGCCCGTGCAGGGGTGAGTATAATGATACTCAGTAGGGACCCCGAGACCCTCAAGGTCTCACTAAAACCAACAAGGATAAACACAAGAAGATCTCAACAGATAAACCCTACTTAGGTATATGCCCATACATATACCTAAGTTATCAAGTAACCCATCTCAATCATGAGGAAACACAAGGATTGTGAAATCGACGGATAACCACTACCCGGGTATATGCCCATACATATACCAAAGTTAGCAAGTGACCCATCTCAATCATGAAGTAAACACAAGGTCAAAAGTCTCAGCTCAAACCAGGATTTTCATTATCGAAACCGTAACTGCTGAAGAGCCCCGTCTCTGAAGTGTGCAGTAGTCCTGTCACGACTCCGAGGTACTGCTCTCTAACCTAAGACTGCTGAAGTACTCCTCCTGTCGAGTACTGCGGGTCAGCCACCCAGACACAGTAGTGCTCCCCGCCGAGGTATGTCACCCAAACTCAGTAGTGCACACCCCCTAGTAGCCTGCTGAGGTACTCTCCGGACGAGTACCGCGGGTCTGCACTGTCACACACGTGCTCCGTCCGCCATGGGTCTGCACCTCAGAAAGTAGTGCTCCGTCCACTGGGCTAGTCGACTCACTCCAAGTCGAGTCGGTCAAGCAGTCGTCAGGTCTCAGCTAGTTACACGGTCTCCGTACTCTGCACGCTCGTCTCCGGGAGGGTCCGCTCCACGAGCTACTGGTCGATACTCCAAGTATCACAAGTTCCGCAAAGAAGTATCTCAAAAGACCGTCTCGTCACAGGGGTCTCAACGCAACAGACGGCGCGTCGATCAGACGCCCGGTCTGTGAGTTATTAGCCTTTTCGTCCCAGGGGCCCGGTTGGTTTCGAGTGCGAACCAATCCCGGCCGTATCTCAACTGTACCCCGAACTCCCATAGGGTAAACTCAAAGGGACCGTTACTCAACGTAACCACCAACGCCGCTGACGGCTCGTCAAGCGGTCGTCCTGTCTGTAAGATATCAGCTTTTCCGTTCCAGGGGCCCGGTTGGATTTCGGTGCAATCCAACCCGGCCACTATCCAACTGCATCCAAAACTCGGGCGGAGGATGCCAAAAGTTTCGTATCGTCAATAGGAAGTCAACGCAACAGACGGAGCGTCGATCGGACGCCCGGTCTGAGAGTTATTGGCATTTTCGTCTCCGGGGCCCGGTTGGTTTGTAAGGCAAAACCAACCCGACCGTACTCCACTTGCGTCCAAACCTCGGGCGGAGTATGCCAAAAGATCCGTTTCACTAAGAGGAACACTACGCGACTGACGGCACGTCAATCGGACGTCCGTAGCTCAAGATATGAGCGTTTCCGCTCCGAAGGTCCGGTTGGTTTCGTGAACGAACCAACCCGACCGAACTCAAAGTAACCCGAAACTTTGAGTGCGATATATCGAAACGACCGTCTCGATCCAAGGATCGCGTTGCCGCAGACGGTTCGTCATTCGGAGGTCCGAGGCTCAAGTTATGAGCCAAAAACCAAATCAGGTTCGAAACGGGGGGGGGGGGGGTCAGGGTCCGGGCCGACCCGGCCCGACCCCCCCCCCCCCCCCCCCCCCCCCCGGCGCGGCGCGGCGGCCGGCGGCGGCGGACGGCGGCGGCGGACGGCGGCGGCGGACGGCGGCGGCGGGCGGCGGCGGCGGGCCGCGCGGCGGCGGCGGCGGCGGGCCGCGCCGGCGGCGGCGGCGGGCCGCGCTGGCGGCGGGGTGCCGCGAGGTGGGTGGCACGCGGGGCTAAGCCCCGCGTTTTGCTGGAGGGGCGGCGCGGCACAAGGGCCGCGCCCCATTTTTTTCAAAGAGCCCCCCCCACGTGGGGGGCCTGCTGGTGGAACCGAGGGGGCAGCCGGCCCCCTCCCTTTAAAGAAACGCCCCCCTCTTAAAGAGGGGGGGTTTTCATGGTTGGCCGGGGAATTAAATTCCCCGGTTTTAAGTCATCCGGCCGGCCAGCTGGCCGGCCGGTTTTCTCAAACGGGACCGGAATTTCCGGTCCCCTTCTTCGGCTTCCGACGCCGGCGGCCCGGCCGCCGGTCTTCCCTTCCGCCGCGGCCCGGAACCGGCCGCGGTCTCCTCGTCCCGCCGCGGCCCGGAACCGGCCGCGGCGTTCGTCATCCGGCGCGGTGCGATGGCACCGCGCCCCTCCGCCGCACTTTAATTTCTTTCAACGCGGCGCGACGGCATCGCGTTCTTCATGTTTCTTCCATGGTGCGTGCGACGGCATCGCGAAGATATTTGCACGTTCATCCGCGTGGTGCGACGGCACCACGCCACTTGCTTCCTCCCGCAAGATAAATCAACATAAACGTTGGAGGGGGGTTCGGCCGTGTTCATGCGGTCCGGCCCCTCCCTCACGTTAAATAAAAACTCAACATGAACATTCTAAGCCTCATGTTAGACATGCGAGATCCATGTTCAAGAAATGGAATAATTTAAGAATGAAACAACAATCCCCTACCTCGGGTATAAGTTCGAGGAATCGTCTACGTTCCGCGGAAGACGGCGTCGCGGAGGTCGGGCGTCGCGGTAGCCCTTCGTCAATTCCGTTGACGAAGAGACGCGTCCGAAGAGGCACGTCGTTGGCGAATCCCTGTACGCCGACGAAGGTTGTCCGAGGAAGGTGCGGTGTTCTCTCTCGTTGACACCGAAGACGAAGAAGAGCGGTGCGGCGTTCTTCGTCGGAAAAAGGGCGTTCCTCGTCAAGTCTTGAGGAAAGTCAAATTATAAAGAGAACAACGAACTCAAGGATCTCTACCTCGATAGTCGCACGGTGACAGAGTCGTGGAATATCGGTGTCGATTCCTTTGACGTCGGAGGAAGAGTCGTTATCGAAGGCGTTCGTCGCGGAAAACCGTCGCGGAAGAGATGACGCGGAAGAAGTACGTCGCGTCGCGGACACGGCGTCGCGGATGGATCGTGTTCTTCGACGGAGAAGTTCTTCGTTGAAGAACGACGTTCTTCGCGTTCTTCGTTGAGTTGAAGAAGAAGAAGAAAAGCTTCCAAAGCTCTCAAGAAATCCTCCCAAGGGTAAAAGAAACTCCTAGAATAATATAAGCTTTAACTTATATTATTTCATAACCTAACCACAAGAATTTCAAAGGTTTGAAATTCAAAATGGATAACTCCAAAATTAACTCACTTATTTAATATACATGAATTGTATAATTAAATATAAGTTAACTTGTCAAGCCATTAAGAGGGAGAGTGGGGAGTTGAAAAGGTGGGGGTTCGTGTGGGCCCCACCACACTTAATCCTCCCAAGGGAGGTTAAGTGGGTGTGGGTCCCACTTCCAACCTCCTTTGGTAGGTTTTTAATAAGTTAAAATAAAATTTGTCTTAAACAAATTTTATTTAACTCAACTGAAAAACCCCAAAACTAACTTTCAACTTGCAACAAACGCAACTCCCGAAAAGGTCTCTTTAAGCGAATATCGGCGCTGCGAGTTCATCGGTGCCCTCGGATTTCAATTCCGAGCACCGGATCAAAAGTTAGGAATTCCCGCTCGTTCGTTCACTGAACGTACCCGAGCCAATCTTCGGAAATTAATTCCGGGCACTCCGGGCCTCGGAATCAGGTGCCGTCTGAAACCGCGCTCTTGTAAAATTCTAAAGAAAATTAAGAAAAAATTTCCCTTGAATTTTACGGGTCTTTACATTATATGTTTTAAAATTGTTATGAAATTTACCTAATTCTCAAAGACACTTGAATTATCAATATAACAGGTTTTATTAAGTTTATTCTTATGTAATGAATCATGTTCTAATGTGTAACAAATAGTAGGGTTGTTATACACTTTAGTGAATGAAAGGACACACAAGGAATTAATAAAAATATTTAAAAATATTAAATTTATTTTCTATGAAAGTAGAATGATGTGGAAATTATTTAATATAAAATATATGATACTATTGAAATTCTCACATCCAACAAATTTTGGATAGGTTTATGTGTTATTTTAACCATATATTTTGGTATAACCCCTTAAAAAATTTGAACATTAATAACAGTAACAACTTTTCTAATAATAAAGGATGTAATTTTATATATAGAATAAAAAATTTCCCATTAATGGACAAGGGATGACATTTAAGACCAATTATAAACATAATTGTCCTCTTTTAGGAATTTCATGATTTTTTAATATTTTAATAAAATATTATTTAACATTAAATACTATTAAAGTCATTTTAAGAACTATTCAAATTATTTGACTTTAAAGACATCATAAAAAATGTGGAATTTTATTATATTACAGTTAACCATAAATAAATACATTATTATTAACTATAAAATTCTATTATAACCATAATTCATCAAAAAAATGTTTTTAATGTTTTTTTTATATTATTTAATTCTATTTTTCTAATGCATCCACAAGCATTATGTAACCATTGTATAAGAATTTAAGGTAATTATATAATAATAATAAATTATAAATAAACTACCATAAATTAAAATAGTATCATTTTACTAAAAATAACCTCTAATAATCATTCACAACTTATTTTTATCCATATGTGAACCCATAAGAGAAATTTAAAGGCAAGAGAGTGTCATTTTTTATTTCATTTTACTTAAAATAATGTAAATGTCATTATCAAAGTAAAATGGAATAAAAATTCAATACAATACAAGTTAGGATGGATATAGTCAAATTACTCCCATTCAATGAAATAAATTCATTTTTGGATATATTTTAATTCCTTACCACATTATTTTCAACCTTAATTACCTGATTTTCCATTTACCTAGGTGATAAATTCTACCATGAATACTATTCATAATGACTAAAAATAAATAGGGATTATTTCCAAAATTTTAACATAATGATACTAAATATGGAATCTATTTTATAACATTCCAATAAAATAATTATTAAAAATTAATAAAGAAATTAACTTGAAAAATGAGACTGAAAATAGTTTTCCAAAAAATGCATTTTTAAACCTAAATATTGACTTCTATAAAAATATTGTCAAATCCAAATCACAATGGAATTAATTATAATATTTTAAATAAAATATGTATAATATAATATTAATTCTAAATCAAATATATAATTTTACCCTTTAAATACATTATTTAACTAAAATAAATGATTATATTACAAAAATATGCACTTTCCACTATTCACTAAAAAAGAAAACTTTTTAGAAAAATCCCAAAATTTTAAACTAAGATAACATTGAAATGATGATTTCAATAATGATATATATATCAGATAGCATTTTTTTCAATTTCCATTCATGGTTCTTTAAAACTCTGTATAACATTTAATGTAATCTATTAATGAATTTTGATTTATTTATAGAGAAATATATCAAAACATATTGGGGTTTCACATTCCACCCCCCTTTAAAAGAATATCACCATCAAAATTTTGTTACTCAAATAAAAAAATGAGGTTAATCTTTCCTCATCACTTCCTCGGGTTCATACATATATTTCTAAAATTCACGATTTATTCACAAAACATTGACCATATATGTAGTCTCCTTTGGTTGCAATTTCTCTCTAAAATCTAGAATCTACACCTATTATTCATCATAATAAATATCTTACTCTATTGGAATGAACTCTAAGTTAAATATATATGATGGATCAGTTTTTTAATTCATTTGGATACACACAAATAATATATCATGAACTTAAGAGAGATTTGGTGTATGTTCTAAGGGATAATCTATCATACCGATGAAATAAATAATTCTTAAGGGACCAATAAATCTAGGTCTTAGATTTCCCTTATTTAAAATTATCATAACCTTATTAAAATGAGATATTATTAGGAATACCTTATCATAAAATTCAATCTCTATATATCACTGACAATTTTACATATATTTTTGTACACAGAGATTCCCATATGTGTTGGTGAATGGTCCTACCATATCTAAAATTTTAATAGATTGATTAGTCCTTGATAGCTTTATTTGTCCAACTTCATTAAAACACATTGTAGTTTTGAACTTCCTAACATATAGGGCCGCATAAAGATTCATCAAAATGCTCAAGTGAAGGGTATTTTTGTAAAAAAAATCTTAAAAGGATGTTGTTAATCCCAAAAACCTTTGAAATCCATAAAATAGTATCTAAAAATGTATTGTGGATTTTTAATGGTCCACTCAAATTTATAATCTCTTTATGGATGATAATATTTTCAAAAAATCAACTCTGTATACATAGAATTCTAAATTATTCTCCAAAATGTAGAGGTAATCCTCAAATCTCGAATAGATATGATTGAAAATGGTATACCATGACAACTTAGAGCTTCATTAATTTATAACCTTGTATGATGATCAAGATATACATCATCTCTAATAGTGATATAATGAATTGATTTTATATGGAGATCTACTACTACTCATATAGAATTATACCCTTAGATGTTTTGGGGAATCCAATGATGAAATAAATTATAAATTTTTCCCATTTCCATTATGGTATGAGTAACTGTTGCAACAACAATATTTAATTGTATCTCTAGGTATTAACTTACTGACTCATAAGGGATCACAATACATACTTTATAACATCGATTTTCCAATTATCACACCTAAAAAAATATTTCATGTCTCTATACTTATTCATACTTCTGGGATGAATAGAGAATGAAAAATTATGAGTTTTATCCAATAGATCGTTATTCATTTCCTATGTTGATGGAGGACACACTCAATTTCTAAACCTTTCCATTCCAAAATAATAAAGGTTAAAATCAGGTACATTCCTCACCTACTTCTATAATTTTACTTCTTACATCTATACCTTCTCAATCCTCTCATAGATTAATGATTTAACATCCATATAAGAATGATAAGATATATCCCCTTTATTTAACATTTCAAGATCCATCTTCTACATGTCCATAAATATTGGATATCTTCCAAAGATCATCAAGGGAAACTAGAATGGACTTTTCAACTCATAACATTAGGTGCCTTTTTTTCCTTTATAGGGTTGGTAATTTATTGAGAATTCATGATTTTATATAACCTCCAACCATCTTCTCTAGCACATGTTTATCTCTTTCTATGTAAATATGTACTTAATAATTTTATGACCAATATATATATATATATATATATATATATCACACCTTTAACCATATTGATAATTCCTTCATATATTCAATGAATATATTAACATTTCAAGCACCAGATCAAGATTGGTAATTTTTATTATAAACTTTCAATTGGAATGAGGCATAAGCTGTCACCATATCATTTTGTATGGGGAAATGTCACATTACCTTATTTGATGCATCACTATACATCACAATCCCTTCTCTATTGTAGAGGAATGTAAGTACATAAATTCAAAACAACCATCTCTTTAATTCTTTGAAATTATCCTCGTATTCATTTATCCACTAGAAGATGTCTCCCTTCTAGGTAAACATAACGAGGGGACTAGATAGAAATGAAAATTATCTCACAAAGCTTTTATGAAAACCATCTATGCCCAAAAAAAGTATGGATCTTAGTTTTTTTAGTTGTTCTATGCCATTACTCAATAAATTCAATCATTTAAGGATCTACTGATATACCCTCACTTGAAATTATAAAACATAATAATTCTACTATTATAGAAAAAAGTTTCATTTGGTAAATTTGGTATATAACATCTCCTTCCTCTGGGTCATCAACACAATTCTCAAATGTTCTTAATTATCTTCCTTAATATTTGAATATATAATAATATAATTTATAAAGACTACTAAAAAAAATTAATTTAAGATATAAAGACTATATTCATTAAATATATAAATATTGTAGGATCTTCTATAATTAAAAAATGGAATTACTATAAATTCATAATGAAGACACCTTGTATAAAAAACTTTCCTTGGGTATATCCTCCTTTATTACACTTGGTTGATTCTATCTAGATCAAAGATAAATCTAGAAAAAATATTGATCTCCTCATAAATGATCAAATAGATAATTGATACATGAAAGATAATACTTTTTCTTAGTAGTCATTTTACTAAGTTCTCGATAATCAATTCAAAGACACATTGACCAATCATTATTCTTTACAAAAAATAACAAGTGCATCGCATTGAAAATAATTAAGCTAAATAAATTCTTTATATGGATTATCCTAGGGTTTATTCTTAAATTACTATATCTTAATCAAGGACATTAAATATAGACTCTATTAAATTATTATAACATCATGTATGAGTTCAATTGAAAACTCAACATTATGATTTAGTGAAATACTAAGAAACTCTTCCTGAAATACATCAAAAAAATATATTATATTAGGAATATATTTAGTATTTGGTTTATCCCAAACCATTTTGATAAATATCCCTCATGAATAGGTATTAATGCTGATATTATGTAAGTAACTTCCATTTTGAGTTTAGGTTCATCCTCACACTGATAAGATATTGTAGGTTGATTCATTATATCAAATGTGACTTCCTTTCCTCAAAAATTGATACGAAATCTATACTGAAAGTGACCATCCATACCCAAAATTACATCAAATTAAATAGGAGGAAGAATATCAACATTTTCATGAATCCCATTCCCATAAACTTCTATTAGTTTTGATATATAGACTTTAGTTTTGATCATTAAAAAATTAGGAGTTTTCACTAAAAACTCAAAATCTAATAATTGAGGTTTTCACGTGACACCCTTAGAAAATTATCCAGATATAAAAGACTTTGTATAACTTGAATCGAATAAAACATTTTCACTTTTAGATTGGATTATAAGTGTATGTTTCACCATATCAAATTAAACATCCACTTTGACTAGAATAATTCTATATGATGATAATTATTCCCTTGGCTTCATCTGTGGTAAGTTACCTTATTTTTTTGGAGAACTATTCTAAATAATTCCCCAGTATATTATAGATAAAACATTGACCATAGTGGTTTCATTATTTTTTAAAAATTAATTATCTAGATGACCCTAATCTCTAAACTTGTAACAAACCCCCATTCCCTTCATGAATTTTCTAGGATATTTATTTCGATAATTTTTACATGATGAAAATTTCTTTGTTCCCTTATACTTCATTGACGTGTTCCTTTTTTGGTGGTTTTTAGTCATCCTATTCTTATCTTAATATCACATAATTATATAGAATCTAGTAAATTCATTCCCTGTATTAATGTTACATGAAATAATATCATCATATAATGAAAAAACATTAGAAATTAGTTCCCTTAAGAGACTTGTCTTAAGAATATAAAAGAAACAACCAATCATGATTTCTGTATTACATGTTTTGTAACTCACATGCCTGTATACTCATATAAAGACATCCTCATCCTTTTCCACACATTTTTATTTCTTTTTCATTAAAGTGTGGAACTTCCTTTCCATTTCAGAGAATTTCGATCAAGTTAAGAATTAATTAAATAAAATCACTTCAAAAGGTTTCCATTCATTAATTTATATTTCCTCAAACTCTTTAGTTTTATTGATCAATGACCACCATTGACTGGAATCTACTATAAAATGATACACTAATAGAATAAAATTTTCACTTTCATTATTCCCAAATCTAGGAATATCTTTTCAAGTGAGTTAATCCATTTCTCAATGTAACATTTCAACCCAGGTGAAATCCCCCGAGCCGGTCAGTCATATGACCATTGGCGCGTATACATATACCCCAAAGGCTACCGACTAATAGCGATGGTCTAATATTAATCAAGGGGATACAATACCATCTTTATTAAAGAAGGACAACAACATAATCAAATAAATAATAACCAAATGATATAAATATAACAATAATAATACCATTATCACATGATGACCATAGAAGGAATACAATAACCAAAACTAAATAGTAGATATGCCATGACAAAATACGTGTCAACTGTGAAATGAAAATATAAAATAAAGACACAATGACACTCCAAAGTGGGTCCCAATACTTTGTATGGTTCCCTCATCCATGTTTTATCCTAACCCAAACATCTAAATTGGGACTCTTGACCTTATCCTATCCTACAAAAATCAAGTCCATTCGGGTATCAATTAGGTATCCCGAGTAGGGTGTGATTACAACTTAGTAGGCTACCATCAATGGAATCTAAAAAATATATAGTCATTGAAATTGTAAGTAGTTTTATAAAAAATAAATGATAATAAATATGTAAAGAATTATCAAATTTTCAGTTTAGTCTTTCATTAACAACAAAAACTCTTATATTCCCAAGGACTCCCAAACCATTAATACCTATGTTGGCCCATGTCAGAGACTCAAACAAATCACATTTTCATTCAAAACTCATTATAGAATATGATATTTCATTTTCCATTCATTTTAATTTATTATAATGGAAAATTGTAACCATAGTATAATGTCAACATTTTTGTCCTAAATCACCACACATAAGACCCCATGGGTATTTAAATCAACAATATATGACCCAAAATCTATTTATAAAACTATCATACAAGTGGGATTTTGAAGCAACAGATTGTGTCCCATACTCATTTATCACTGTGGGATTTTGATGAAACAAACCATGTTCCACACACATAGATAAATATATCACTATGGGATTGTGATGTAGCTGACCATATCTCACACACATATATCACATATATCACAATATCCTATATATTTCATCAATAAATACTGATCAACATTAACCTTCTTATCACATTTCACAATCACAACATCTGTTAATTAATTAAATAATTAATTAGTCCAATTCAATCAAGTTCATAACAACAACAATTACCATTAATTAATTCAATAATTAATTAATCAAAATTCCCAATATCAATATCTCATTAACTAATTCAATAATTAATTAATCCAATTTCAAAATCTAAATATATCATTAATTAATTCAACAATTAATTAATACAATTTCAAAATTTTAAAAACACAACATTCCATTAATTAATTCAACAATTAAATAATCCAATTAAATAATTTCATAGTAAAAAAATCCATTAATTAATTCACCAATTAATTAATCCAATTTAACAGTTGATCAATCCAGTTCCATAATCCCAATATTTGATTAATTAATTCAATTCAAGATTCAATTTCAAAATGTTCCAATTGATATCTAACAGCACATACACCAAATTGTAATTCAAGACTATGGGAATTGAATTTCGAGCACCTACCTCCAACACGTTGATGAGTGATCACCCAATGGAAAACCCCCAATTCAAAACAGAATGGTCAAACCCCTAATAAAGAAAAATATCTAGATCTAAAACCTAAAAAAAATCAAATGAATCAAGATCCATTAAACCTAGATCTCAACCCTTTACAATAGTGTATTAAACATCCTTCTTTTATCTAAAAAGTGGAATGGGAGAGAGATATTTCTAATTGGGAAGAAACCACATACCTAGAGAGGTGAAGATCCATCAATTAATCTTTGTTTTTTTATGAAAGGAGATTGGAATGACTTTTAATTCCTTTAGGAACCTACAAAAAATATATAAATAGGGTTAGGGTCAAGATAAGATGTTTAGGGATATAATAAGGGAGTTAAAGAAATTAAAAATCTAATTTTTGGGTTAATTAAAATTTCACACACAATTTCATGGGAAAGGGCGCATGATTTTCCAAATAGTGCATCTCTTCTAGGTGTGGTGCATAGTTACTCCTAAGAGGTTTCATGGTTTGAGAAACCATGTTCTCATAATGAGAATCCCCTTTGTTTGGGTATACATGGTTTTCTGGTCTGGAAAAATGGTTTGGGAATACCATTCACCAACCAAGCCCAGACTCACCCCTTCTCAACATTATCCAATTTCTACCCAAATGCACCCAAGATACACCCCAAAAAAGTAATAAAAACAAGTCAAAAGAGTACCTGAAAACCAACATGAGAAATATCCACAAAAGTTCAGGATCTTAAAATCTTCTCGCCTTATAATAGATCATCCTCAAGCTTTAATGCGACATATCTATATGATTCGAAGAGAAAAAGAGTTGGAAATTGATCCAATATATCAATTTTTTCTTCCCATGTTTCCTCCTTCACACACCCATGTTGCCACAATACACGAAATATTAGAACAATCAATCCCTGTAACACATTCTCATTGTGATCCAACACACGTATCAAATGATCCTCAAAGGACACATCTATCTTAAAATCAACATCATCAACATCATTCACTTGAGAAGGATCAGGTTGATACCTCTTAAGCATTGATAGATGAAAAACACCATGAATGGTCATGTAACTCTATGGTGTATCCAATAGATATGCCACCAGTTTGACTCTTTCCACAACCTCAGATGGTCCAATAAACATGTGAGCCAACTAGACCTATCTCAGTATCCTATAGTGACACAATCTATGTGAAACCTGATGGAACACACAATCATCCTCTTTAAACTCGAGGGATCATCGGTCTCTACAAACACAATACCTCTTCCTGCTTTGAGCAATATATATATGCTTCAGAATTAGCTAAACCTGTTTGGATGTCTCCTACACGAGACTTTTTTCAAGTATCTCTGACTCACTTGCCTCCATCCAACATAGAGGTGATCTACACGGCCAAAAAATCTTTATATGGTTCTATCTATATATTTTCCAAGAATCTTTTATTAAAAAAATCTATAAGTTCTAGGTCCTTCTCCCAAGACCCAATTAAGTCTAGGAAATACTCTCATAGCATATCCTTAAGAACCTTTATAGTAACTTTCTTCTTCCCATCTATTGTGGGTGGAATTCCATACTCAATAAAACCTATTTACCAAGTTCCTTCTGTAATCCCCACCAAAAGCACAAAGTAAAACATGAGTCACAGTCTGAAACTAATATCTTTAAAACTATATGAAAATATACTATCTCCCAAACATACAAGGCTCATAAAAGTTCCACTGAGAAAGTCTCTCATACCAGTAATAAATATTCTACATGTGTAAAATGCTCCAAAAGAACCCAAATAACATCATTCTTCTAAGGCATCCCCAGGAGACCTACCATGAAGTTCATATTAACATAATCCCACTTCCATTCAAGAATGGGAAACAAATATAGTAAAACTATTGGAAATTTATTCTTAACCTTAATATATTGACAGGTGTGGCATCGTGTCACAAACTCTACAATATCCTTTTTCATGCTCGACCACCAAAACTGTCATCATAGGTCTTGGTACATTTTGGTCACACCTGGATACATATCCCACTTAGAGGCATGAAATTCACATATCAACTCCTCCTGCATATTAATAGGCACAAAACATGATTCACAACATAGATGATCTCATCGTCATCTATGGTCTAATATGAAGGCAACTCCTCACCTTCTAGGATTTTACTCAAGGTAAAACATTATGGATCCCCAAACTTCCTATCCATAATCTACCTCAAAAGTGTAGACTCCTACCAATAATGAGCTTTTTTCTAGGTTGGATGATCAGAAACCAGAGGAAAGTAAGGATGCTATACATGAGGGGACAACTTGGGATCTTATCAATCATTCAGAGGAAGACATATTGGAGGCGACCTTTTATATTAAGGCCCCTGTAGCGGTTTTATACTTAATGTCAGAGAGATTAATTCTATTAGGAAAAAATAAGGATCAGTATGATTAGATCCTCAATAATGACATTATTATGGAAATATGATTCAATTAAAGGAATATAAATGTGGATGAGCTCATTTAAATTTGGGACAAGATCACTTATTGGTTTGAAGACCTAATCAGGGATGACCCAGATACAAAAGTAAATGGTATTAAATAGAAATTATTCTTCTAACAGGCTAAATCACGATTTTAATAGTTCTTCGATATCTTATGGTGCATAATGATTTATGGTTTTTCAATTTTAGGTTTCCCACTTTTTCCTTAAAAATGTGTGAAAATTATAAAAAGGTATTTTTTTTCATTCAGTCAATATTCTTTAAGGATTATTATTCTTTGATAGGGATATTATTTTATGATACCATATATGTTCTTTCAATTTGTGGATTCTAATGATGATTTTTAGGGATGATTCTATGAAACCCATTACTTTACCACATGATAATTAAGTTATGATGAAATAATTATGAATGAGATTTCCTTTCCATAGTTTGATAAAGTCATTAAGGGAACACTGTGATTTTCTATGAGTTATATTATGAAATCCATGCTCTAGGTAATTTATTCATTTTATGGTTATTGTACATTATATATGATGATGGGTGATACTGATATAGATCATGATGATGGGTGATCTCAATATATCTCATTAGGATTCATTAGCCTAATATAGCTTCTCAATACATTGGGTAATGTGACCTAGTTAATATGATTGAAGTTAGTCCTTATGGATGATAAATTTTATTGAATATAAGTATCAATTAAGAGATGGTTGAGTTATCCATATAGAAGTTACTCTGAGGATAATGTTGGAATTTTTATGTTTAGGTAATTCTAATATGAAAATATAGAGTCCCATTACTCCAAAAATATTTCCTTATGATTTCAATTAATTTATTGGTTCCTTTAAAAAGTATTTATTTCACATGGTTCTAGATTGTTGACTCATATAAATATTTTCTTTTTTAAAGTCTTATTCCATTAATCACGTTTTATGATCCAGTTTTTGATGTGTATGGATCCTCTTCCGATATGACCATTCACATTGATTATTCTCTTATACCCTTATGATTATATTAAACTTAAATATTAGTATTTATTGATATCTCAATTAATTAAACTTATTGAGAATATCAGCTAACCTTTTATTAAGTTTTTATTTCCCATGGTTTGGAAGCATCATATTATATAATTCATGTCTTTGTTTAGAGGATTTTTTGGGTGATTTTGAAATATTCTCATAGAACATGTAAATATGTGTATAAGTTTAAAAATACCCCATTGACGAGAAAGACATGGAGTTTATAACATGAAGATTTTTTCTTAAAACTCTAATACTCCAAAAGCCCAAGACCCAGTAGAAACTGACCCTAAGAGAATTTATTAAATAAAAATATAAATGAGTCAGAAAAATAGGGGATCATTACAAAACTGAGAGTGCATGACACCCATCATATCCACCTCAACCATTGGAGAACAAAATTCGGGGTCCGTAAAGGACCACATCATATCCATCTCCAAAATCGCCTGCTTGGACAAAGCATCCGACACCACATTGGCTTCCCTATAATCACGTGAGACCACCACTTGAAAATTAGAAACCTTGCAGAGACATTCAACCTAGTGAGGTAACACTCTCCATTGGACATTTCACGTCTTTTATGCCAAGGCATGAACCACAAGATAAGAATCTGATTTAATCCATAACATGTTCCAGCTATATCAGACAACATAACTAATAGCGTGGATGGTTTAATTTTGTCTTTATATTGGTATCAAATCCGGTATGTAAAGAATATGTTTTTTCACCAAATCTGGGTTAGTGGGTCTCAAGGAAATATATTTAGTGTTAAAGTAGGGTTCATATAACTTTAGTGGTTTGGATGTTATCATATGAAGATAATTTAAGAGGTAACGATACCATTATTAGTAGATAAGTTTAAGGATGTTTATAAATTTAATGGTTAAATACTTAAATACAGGGGATTTTGTTTTTCTTTAATCCACACATTTATTTTTTTCCTAACTACTACATTAAAGAAGCACCCAGGGTAGTCTCATATGAGGCTGTAATTAAGGAGTTCCATTTCAATGAATTTTTAATTTTTTATATTTTTATATTTTTATGGGAAGGTTTTGATTTAGAATTAAAACTATACATTTGAAAAATAAAACTGATGAAATCAAGCAGAGATGAATTAAAAATAAATTAGAATTAGCTACCTAAATAATTATTCTTGCGGACCAGTTTTCTGTCATTATTCAAAAATAACATCACAATTATAAATCTATAAATAAAAATATTGAAATCTAAAATCACGTGTTTCATTTAGTTTATTAAAATTGATGTCAAAATCCAATATCTCATTCATTTTCCACCTTTCAATATGAGCTGATCAATGCACTCAATGATCACTGAGTGAAATGACATCTTCAAATCTAACTAATCATGAATTAACAACCCTTATTAAGAGATCATCACACATTAATCAATAATGTTTCATACTAAAAAAATAAAAACAATGCATAATGTGATAGAATAATCGAACATTAATCAATGATTTCATTTAAAATATTTATAATATAGAGATAATTTCAATTGAAAAATAAAAGTGGAAAAAACTCAGAAATAATTCGACATTTGATCCACTAGTTTTGGCCACTATTAATTTAGTCAGACATCACTGAGGTGCATGACCAAAATCTGTTCTCTATCTTCATCAAGATGATTAGTAGTAGATCCTATTAATGTTATCTATAAGATATCTGAGTTACATAATTTTTTATCTCCACTATAAATGCCTTCATTTGTTCTTCATCCCCAGAAAAAATGTCTCTAAAATTTTTCCCCCCAATCCCTTTTTTTGAATATAACAAGAAATTTTATCTCATAGGAAATTATAATTTCCTTACATCATATTTTCCAATTTGGGGGGGTTCTCTTATACTTTAAACTATATTTCACTAACCACCACTAAATGAAATCCTTTACTTTAGAAGAAAAAAACATCTTTACATGATTCAAGCTTCACAAGATTCTTAAGAACCTCAATGTCATCACTATACCTTCAATTAATTGTATCATATTCATTAGTGATCAACATTACTTATAAATAAAATATTCAATGCATTTAATGTAGGAAACTTTACTAAACACAAGAACCTTTAGACCTGCTTCCACTCCTGCGACCTAGAATTAAACCATCGACTGAAGCATCTCATGACTGCTGTCATCATCTTGGTAAGAAAATCAGCAACCTTATGCTCATGATTATTTGATCTCACAGCTACATCATTTGGGAACATTTAAGCCTCTATGTTTTCATAAATCACTTCACCAATCAAAAATAATAGTGAAGGAATGAATTTAAGTCTCAAATTAGACATTATTATTCATTAGTTTCAATTGAATTGATTTTGGTAGTCTTCTTAATAATGGTTCATTAGCCTCACTCACAATTATTGGGCCTGGTCAATCACCTTAATTCTGTTGGAAAGACTTGGGGAGATGAATCTCTATATTAGTTTCGGTTTTTCAATATTCATTAAGATAACTTGGTATCTCTTCATTAACCCTACACACATCTCATCACATTCCAATTTCTTCAAAAATCTTGTAGAGTCTCCTTTTTGAATTCACCTAACTTAGAAAAAATGTATCTTAAACACAGTTCCTCAAATGACAGTTTCCATTTACCATATTCAGTACTTCGGTTTTGGTCTTGTGAGTTGTACTCTAATTTTCAAGTAACAACATATTAGACTTCAATAGTTCAAGAATCATCATATTAGAATTTTTTCCATCTTTATGCTCACTAAAATAAATAATCTTGGTTTAAATTAAGAACTTCAATAGTGTTGGGAGAATCATGATCTTCCACTTCAAATTAATCTTGGATCCTGTTCTTCGTGGAGATAAAATCGAAAGTAAAAAATCCATACTTGGACTTTGATAGAACAACCTTTGACCTTGGAAAAGGTAATTTTGATGATTCCTAACACTATTTTCAAATCAAATCAAATCATTTGGAAATATTCTATCCATTGGCTTAGTGCGTCATCATATAGGTTGAACTAGATCGCTGATCTACTTCCTTTTTATAGAATCTATCATTTTGACTTTTCTATTCTTCTCACATGAACTTATAGCCCTTCCAGTTGAAAAAGATATAAATATGGATCAGTTTCCTCCATTATTCAATAATGGATTCAGTTACATTAGCTTATTAAATTGATTTTTCCGAAGAGACCCAACATGAATCCCTTATCGAGTTTCATTTGGATGATTTTTTAGGCCTCCACTCAATCTCATTGCTTTTCTTTGGATTAAATATCAGATTTGGGAGATATTTGAATAAGCTAAATTACCTTATGATGAAATTATGTTATGTTCATTGTCCTAAATTCTTTAACTTTAAAATAATTATTCTTTATATGGGGTTGAGAATTTATCTTACAAAAACCCCCTCTTCCAAATATCTGGTAGGATTGGTGACATTTATTTTTTGTGGAATCCAAATTGAATTCTTCTGAAAGGAAGTATGAAATTGTCTTACGCTCTACACCATAAACAAATGATGAAATAAAAAATAAATAATTAAATAAAACAAAATATATAACTATAAATTAAAATTTAAAAATAAAATAAACATTTAAATGAATAATTAAAATATTAAATTAAACTATTATTTATTAAGAATTAGTAGAAACAAAAATATCAAGGGATTGAATTTAAAAACAAAAAAATATGATTTGAATACTTAAAATTAAAATTTTAAATGAAAAAATGAAAATAAAATCAAAACAAAGTGATCAAAAATTAAAATAAATAATCAATTAATAATTCAAACATAAAAAACTCCATTATACAAATAATTCAAGTATTAAATAATTAAACAACCAAAAGATCACACCAATATAGTAAACAAAATTACGACATGTTAGAGCCTAATTACACTATTTATATAGAAATATAGATGTGGAAAACCCCACGATATAATTACCACATCATAATAATTCTCATTTAGAAAGATTACCTAATAAAATTAAAAATTCAACAACAATATATAAATTAATAAATAATAATATATTATTCATGAATTTTACCATAAAATACATTAATTAAACCTAATTGATGGGGAAAACATGCATTATATAAGACCACATCAAATTCCCCCACACCTAGTTTTTGCTTTTCCTAAATAAATCACTAAGAGAAATTCAGTATAAAAAATGATTCTTAAAATTGTTAAATATAAATGTCATTGAGAAATGATTTTCATAAATATTTTCCCCCATAGATTCCCTCAATCAGTAAAATTAGAATTCCTTATTGAAATGAATGTTCTTTGTGTGAAATTGGTTATTATTTTAAAAAACCATTACAAATTAAAAAAATTTAGTTGAATTTAACAAAATTCCTAATGAATCCATCTATAAGTACAATCATTACTTTAATTATTAGATAATATACTCACATAATTTAAGAATCCATAATATGTGACAAACTATCAGATGAGGTGGAGTAGTAATTTATTGTTGGAATAAATATATCACTAAATAGTTAATGTAGAAAAAAAATTAAAAGATAAAGAATAAGGAGTTCAACCAAGATTAGGATTTTAATTTCATAATCTATTTGGATGCATAATTTATAAGTTATGTCCAAATTAAATAGTTCAAATACAATAATTATTTTATAAAATTTTCTAAAAAAATTATATAAATGAATTTTTTTCAAGGGGTAAGAGAAATGATTTCCCAATTAAATCCATAAGATAATAAAAATTAATATACTTAAAAGTATAAACACAACCTTTAATTTTATGAATACATGTATCACACTAAAAAATTTCTATGTGATACTTAAAAACTAAAAATTTACAAAAAACAATTAAGGGTTTATATATGAATCCCAATATAGATTAGTTTATAACATTGAAAGAAAGTCTCCACCAATAAAACTCCAAATCGTTCCTAATGTATAATTCATGGAGAAGAAACATTTAAATTAAAAATAAATTTTCAAAATAAATATTAATTTATTATATTAGAAGCTTCTATGAAGGATCATAATAAATCTCAAATTATTGTTCCATATAAGAAAACAATCACATCTTGCAAAAAATATTATCAATTGGTGACCACTTCAACTATTCAACTCCAAAGTCTAATTTATATACTAGTGCATGTCCAATATTCATAATGACATGACACTACTATATAATTAAAAAAAACCAATTCCAAAGTAATTACTGGACTGTTTCAATACTAATTTTAGCATGAAAAAACTCTTTCATTCCAACTTTTTTAACAAATTAATGTCTAAATAAGTAAAAAATAGATTTTAAAAGAATAAAAATGGGAATAATTTTAATTAAAACTTCCCTGATATAGAATCCTTATATTCCTTTTTATATTCTCAAATACACACATCCTTATCTTTGGAGAAGACCATTTAGTTGACTGACATTCTGTCTCCTAAAAGAAGAAAATGAATTAATGACAAGTTTAAGAAATTTCAACACAAGTAAAAAGTAACCAAAGTATAGAAAAAAGTGAGGTGTGATTAAATATTCTTTAACTTGTATCATTTATTGATAAATTTACATTGTAATGTATCTACTCTAAGTGATGGGAAATATCTCATATCAGAGTTCTCATTGTGGAAAATGGATAGATCATAATCCTATGAAGCTCAATTTATCCACAATACAAAAACACTTTGAAACAAAAAGTAAAAACCTAACACTAATAATGGATAGTAACTCACCTCATAAATATAATAAAAAAACAATGAAAAAACAAAACCTAGATTATTCAATGGTATTCAACTTCTAACAAAAGGAACTCCTCACCCAGATGTCCCTTATTCTCTTCTTAAAAAAAATTTGTACTATGTATATTTATAGTGAATGAAATATCCTTACAAGGATTTATAATCTAAAAAACACCAAAAGGGAATAAATGAATTGTAATTAAAATACTAACACATTTTTAATGAAGTTTAAATTGAAAAATAATAAGTTTGGAGTTGTAAAGTAACACTTCTATAATTTGTAGTTCATTATTCAAAATAAATTCATGTATATCATTATTTTTATCTTTAAATATTATTTCTCTTTCATAATAATTATTACTTATATCCTCTAACTCATGCAAACAAAACTTTATCTCCTTTTCAAAAATCAAACAAACTCAAATAAAATAATTTAACAACTCAAGAAGCTTTTTTTTATTTCAATAGGAAAATGATAGGATCTCCCAAAAAATATACTATTAGGTTAAATCCCTATATGAATATTATGGACATACCTATATACCAAAAAAGTATCCTCAATCCTTAATATCAAATAATTTATGTTTGGTTAAACTGTTTTCCCAATAATATGACTGATTTCTATATTTGACACTTCAACCATTCCATTTTTTAAGGATGATAGGGTGTGGATATTTTATGACAAACAAAATATTTTTTTAGTAATTCCTCCAAATACATATTATAGAAATGTGTTACTTGGTTAGAAATAATGAACATTGGCATCCCAAATATATAAAATATATCACTCTTAACAAATTGGGAAACCACTCTAATATCATCAGTCCGGGTCAGTATAGCTTTAATCCATATATAAATAGAGTCTTCCACAAGTAGGATGTTTGAAAATTCAAAAGTAATTAAGAAAAGTATTGAAAAAATACATTCAACAAACATCAAATACATCACCAATAAAATAATGGTTTGTGTGTTATCTCATGTGTTTAATGGTTGTTTCCTTGGAATTGATCATAATTACATGTCATGCAAATATCATGTTAATCTTTGAAAATTGTAGGACAAAACAAAATAGTATCAAACAATTTCTTATACATCCTCTATAAACTTAATCAACCACCATAGCTCAAACTATGGATGAATATCTATTGTGAATAGATATAATAATATTGGATATATATCCTAATAATCATATCACCTACTTTATTCCATAAGTAATTATCATCCTAGACATATTTCCTTGACTCCCTAATCAATTTAGAAACCAACTTCTTAGAAAAAATGTAATAAAAAATTTCAGTATACAATTATTTCATGATAATTAAAAACCACAATTCTCTTGAAAAATGTTGTATAATATAACCTCCCCCTAGAGGAAAAATCTCAAATGGTTTAAACATACACTTTTTATAGACAAAACTCAACTGGTATTCTACTCAAATTATTTTACACATTGTTCTCAGTTCCTTTCCCATCTTGTATCTCTATATAAAATAGTTGAATTAATAATTTCTATCTTAATAGCCTCTATTTTGATTATTGATTCTTCATGAGATATCAAATTATAGAATGTTTAGTGAGAACCACTATTCTAGAAAGCAAAATATATCTTCTTAACTTATCATGTGAAAAAAAGGAAAATAATACCTTTTTGATGTGAAGTAATTTAATAGTGGAGAATATAGGGTTTTTGAATCATAATAAATGGTAAGTGAATTCCTCTACACTATCATCCCATGAACCATCCCAAAATTGAATTCTGAATCATCAGTCATTATATCAAAAGGAAAGTCCATAATTAAGTTGTTGAACCATTGTTCGGGACACTTTATTTTGTTTTCACACATTAAAGGATTCCTCACAATTCTCATAAAAGAAAAAAGGGATATTTTTTTACAATATTCTTGTTAATGGAGAATCCATTAGACTACTGTCTTTTATGAATCTCCTAGAAAATTCATCATTCTGAAGAAAAGATCTTAAATCACTCATAATATTTTTGAAATAAAATAAAGAGATAATGTCATCCTTAGACTTCTACACCCAAATCACATTTCTAAACAACTCATGAAAAATCAGAATCACACTCTCAACCATAAAATTAAATTTCTCATAGTTTAGAACAATGTTACATTCAATACACATTCTCATCACAACCAATAAACTTCTCTAAAAAATCTTAAAATAGAAGAAATTACATGTTGGTTGGAGTAGGACATTCAAGATGAGGGTGAATTGATTTCCTATAAAAATTTATATCTAAAAGATTTACGTAAATGTTACACAATATGAAATACAAATGTAACTAGTTAACCAAATTAGTGGATTTATAAATATTTTGATGTTTTAAAAGATTTCTCAAATACCGATTAATTCTCAATTGAAATAGTAATAAATAATATTTTAACTTTTGAAATCAATTTACTAAATCAAATTTTAATATAAAAACTATATAAGATTATCTATCAACAAAAAGTGAAATTTTTTAATTTAAATAAACACAAACAGAGAAAAATAAACTTGAAAGAACACAGTGATAAACAAGAGGTTCAATATCAATATTAGACTTAATTGTCTCCACTTGGTGATCACCCACCACAAAATAGTTTATATAAATAAACAATGATGCACACAAAGGATCTGGGTAATCAAAAGAATACAAAACTGTGCAAACCAACTAGACATCTTCAACAGTTTTCATGGGAGTAGAAAAACAAACAGGCCATGCATGGACATATTTCACTATAATCTTAGGGTGTATAATGTGTAATGGATAGTTTGTGAAGATATCTATGTATATTCCATTTTTTCATAGGATTCAGTGTGTGTTCATAGAACAAAGAGACACACACTTATTTTAATGTATAACCAATACACAAATAGGGAAAAATATAGAGAATATAGTATAGAAGGCTCTATGTTGTTGGAAATGTAGCATGATACTCTTAAAAGTTGTTTTTGAAGTGAATCCTGAGTCAACTTCTAGAAACAACAACAAAATAGGGTGTCATGAAAGTTTTTGTATTTTGTTTTTAGTGATATATGTATGTTATTGATGAGTTATTTTCAATTTTATCTTGTTTCTGCAATGGGTTATTTTATTTTAGTTCTCAATAGTTTCTTCAGAGTGAGAAGTTTATGAGTTTTCTCAATTTCACCAATATCTCTCTATGTTTCTTTTTGATCAGGTATCTGCTTTATACACAACATCTGAAAATGAGCATATTATTGATCATTTTTAGGTACCTTATACCTCATACTATAGTCCGACATCGATTTTGAAGTTTTCTACGAAATACAAGCATGGTCATTAATATAATTAGTAGTACTATGTTTCACAAATATGGCTGTTAAAAATAAATTTTAATTTAAATGATAAGTAGGAATTGACCGTGTCACTGAAAGGTATCTCAAGAATGGTAAGTCAAGAATGGTGTCTCAGGTTTAATTTATTCTAAAATTTGGAATGGATAGTCAATTAGTGGTGAATTTATGAATGGTAGGTCATTCTGAAGATATGTTGACTTGACGACGACTCATGCTATCAGTATCTCATACCAGTAACTCATACTTAGAAACATTTCTGATGCCATAGTTAAGTTTCTCTATAGGTAGGTTGATGAAATGTTGACTCAGTGTGTCGGTAGCTCAATGTGATGGTGTCTCATCATTTGTGAAAATTATGAGAAGTTGTTGAGTCTGAAGATGACTCAATCTAATGGTGTATCTTCCTTTGTCAGAATTCAGTGTATGTGATGATGTTGAGATATTTGAAAGTGATTCATATTTCTGATAGGTACATATCAACAGTAGATCATACTTAGATGATATTTTTACAATATTAAGTCCACCTTAATGATGAATCAACACAAATGGTGACAATGATTCCACCTTAACGACAACACATACTTATTCATATTTTTTCAACCTGTCTTATGATGTAAAATACTAACAGAATAGATTAATATTAAATATACACAAAACTAAACACGAGTAATCAAAAGTTAACTTTATATAACTATAATTTAATATTGATGAAATGTGATTTGTGAGCATTAAAACTAGATGAGTCCAGAAATCTCCCCCTTTTTTATGATCACAAATCATGGAATTAATAATAAATTCATAATGATCAAAGTTCAAAAGATAACTATTTTTCTTAACACCTTATACAGATTACGAGAGAGTAAATTATAAGATAAAAAAAATCAAATAAAATTAAATACCACAATTAATATTATTCTCAGATTAAATGTCATCTTATCAGATTAAATTCCATGTCACTCTCCCCCTTTTGGGATTATAAAAAAGAGAACAAATAAGAAAAGATAAAGAACATATAATAGAGGAAAAGAGATAATTCATTTCATGATATATGGATAGTACATGGGAAGATAAAAATAGAAAAGTACATCCCTATAAAAGATGAACCCATAATCAACTCTTCTCCAAAGAAGGATCCATGACTAGTTTTCCCTTATCAGCTGTAGTAGGTGGAGTAATAGAAGGTACAGAAGGAGCCGATGTATAAAGATGATGAATGGGAACCCCATAAGAGACTATAGTGGCTTGAGTGTAATAAGGAGGGGTTATATGTTATTGATAAATAGCATTCCTTATATAACTATGAGCATGAGTTGGATACATGGGAAATGGTTGATGGGTTACACGAAGAGGAGAAAAAGGGTTTACAATAATAGAATCTCTAAACCGAGGATCCACAGATCAGTTGATGGATCTTGATGAAAAATTATCAGTCATAGGTCTAATGGTAAAATCCTTTGTTGCAACATTAGCTGTACTCTGGACATGCAGGTATGGTTTCAAAAGGTTTATAAAATCCATTATTATTTGGCCACCTTTCTCCACTGCCTTTGTAAAATCATCTTTATTCTCCATGAACATCTGAAGTTTAGGAGTGAGATTCTTGAGTTGTCTTAATTTTTCCTTAAATGCTTGTGTAACAGGAGGTATCCTTAGATTTTCATCCATGTACTTAAAGCGACTATCCAAATGATGTTTTCTATAGATCCTCTTAAAGTTGAAGTCTACTTTCTTGGTGAACTATTCTTGATCATTAGTGTCCCCATTTATGTAAAACCATTCCATATCATGAAAATTATCACTGTTAAGTTTAATTTTTATTAGGATATCTTGATCTAAGATACCCATCATAGTCTATAGTTCTTATTGGATCTCTGATATAAACAAATCACTATCAGAAGGCTGAGCAGGAGAAGTAGAGGTGGATGCATCATTTAATACATTTTTGACAACTAATATTATTATATCTAGATTAATATTTGTATGTAGAGTAGTATCATCCTCATAAGATCTACCACCAAGAGTTATTTCAACATTTTTCAAAGATATTATATACATAGATAACAAACCTTTAAAAATAAGAATGAGTGCATCCAAATAATCACTTAATCATTTATTTTTTATCCTTACTTCTTGAAGTTATGAAATAATTTATATTTGAATTTATGAAACAATGATTTCTAAAACCATAGAAGTATCAGTTTTACTAAGAATGGATACCGGTACAGGTTGATATTGAAGGATATTTCTAGAAATTGAGCTCAATTACTCTTTAAAAACATTGAAGATGTGCCTGTTCACATAATCTGTAGGCAAATGTGCAACTAAAAGAGTAGGGGTAGGAACCTAAGCTACCGTTGAGACTGTTCCAAAATGAACTGTCAGTGCATGATCTATTTCTTCTACCCAAGATCCCTTAGGATTATATTCCTCATTATCTGAATCTGGATAGTCTAAGCCAAGAGTGACAAATCGAGGGTACTTCTCTGATTCATCCACTACTGTCATATCAAAAGAAGTAAGGGTGTCAACTCTGACTCTTTTAGACTATTTTCCCCCTCAACAGATGTTTTCTTCATAGTCTAAACTTGTTCTTTCATTTAAAAATTTCAATATTCTTCCTAAAATAGAACTGAATCAAGAGTTTTTCAAGAATCCACCACTAGTTCCTTTTTAACTACTATGATTTCAGTATGATCTGTAGTTTCTACAACATGACCTTGATCCCTAATAGGAGGGTCACCTTCACCATCAGCTTTACCACCATCTTTACCTTTTTTTTCATCTTTTCCTCTTCTTTATTTGTATCACTTTCACTGTCACTTTCTTCCTCTTCTTCTTCATATTCATTATCTTTATCTTATGCTTCGACTTCCTCATTATCATCCACGTTATCTTCTCCAACAAACTCATAATCATATTCGATTTCACTTGAAATATCATACTCAATATATCTTGATTCCTCTATCTCCTCATCATATTCACTTAGGAGAGGTTATTTAGAAAGAAGATACTATGTGAGGCTAGGAGTGCTAGATGAAATTCTTTATGGGATTCTTGAAATAATAGGATCCCTCCTATCATTAATACGATATTATCTTCTTTTATCTGCCTTAGCATTTTTTTCATCCACATAAGACTATTTCAAAACTTCATCAAGTCCCAAAACAGGGTTAGCCATATCTTTTGGCCTTGTAGGATGTTGAATAAGATTGCATTCCTCATAAATTTTCTCATTATCATCAGAAAACTATCTCTTCCAGGTATTCCAACTAATCCTCGTCCTTTTACATATTGATTTGGTAATGTAAAATCCACCAAAATCTATTACATTTTATTCTCATTAATTTAACACTCATTTATCTTTCTGTACTGTAGAAATAAATTTTAATAAAAAAAGGAGTTTTATTTAGAGTAAGGCTTAATAATATCACTCATGTGGACCATAAGATATCTGGAAGTATTTATTTTGGGCCCTAGATTCATCAAATACAATAGATACACATCTTGATACTTCAAGGAAGAAAAATTTCATTTCCTTGGGAAATGTTGGTTGTGAATAAATTTAAAAAGAAACCGGAATTCTCCAACCTATTCTATTTCTATTGGTCTTATGGAGATCCCATCACTAGTCAGCTAGGTTAGGTATACTTCGTAACTAAAAATATCACTTGTAGGAGGGGAAATTTCAATGTAATCATAAAAAATACCTTCATGAGGCACCATCAAGAATTCAAAATTTTTTTTAGAAGAAATGAAAATATCTTTTCTATCTATTCTCAACATGATCCAAAATTTCTCTATGCCCTCAAGAATAAACTCGGCATATAAATAAAACACACGAATGATTATAAATAAAAAATTTAAACCCCTTTTTTAAAAAATTGTAATCCTGATGGTGTCCCGAATCTGTGACGACAGATGGAAACCCTAGAATGCTCTCCTTCCCTCGGTGACGACAGCGACCCCTACGCCGGCCCCTCCTCCCTCGGTGGGGGAGGGTGCCTCATTACCAATCAAGGGAAAAGGGCCAACCTTTATCCTCTTTTCCAATACAAATTTCCTCCCTCCTTTTCTGAAAACTTCTATAAGCCCTAATGTTCTGGAGCTCGTTGATGGTGTCCCGAATCTGTCGATTTCGATCTCGGAATTCACAGAAACCTCTGCCCTTCTAAATCTCACATTGGTTGCCCGCTTCAAGCATAGGAGACCTCCGATTGATGCGTTCGACAGGTTCATATTTAGCTCATGGGATCTGCAGGAAAGGGCGTCTGTCGGTTTGATTGAGAGTCGAAACATTATGATTCATTTTGAATATGAAGCGGACCTCATCAAGGCTTGGTCGAGCGCTCCACACAGCATCAACGAGTTCTGATTCTTCCTTCTCTGATGAACATTATACTTTCATATGAATCACGATTCCCCATCTTTGGTGGTTTGGGTAAGTTTTCCCAACCTCCCATTGCCTTTCCATAATCCCTCTATTATCTGCATGCAAGGTAACCTCGTAGGTAGATTCTTATGCTCGGACAGTCGCACTGAAGCGGTGTGCCACCAGGTTAATCCAAGGGTCTGTGTGGAAGTTGATGCGTCTCAAAAACCATTCGATTATGTTTGGATTATGACAGGTGAGGAGTATAGGTGTAGGCAATGGGTAATTTATGAGAGTTGGACAGATTTTTGCTCCTCTTGCAGTCGGTTGGGTCATGCTTCGGGGGTTTGTCGTAAGGGTCTTCAACCCTTTGCAGTACGTCGATGGGAAAATCAGTCTACATCTAGGTGGGAGGCGAGTGGGAAGGGTAAAGCTCCAGAAGTCAGTGTTGAGGGGAAGGCAGTGGGAGGAATGTTCAATCACAGCGGAAGGTGGAGAAGGATCAACCAGTAGGTGTCTATAACAGGGCTACTAAGGACCCTATGGGGATGAATTTGGGGAGGCACCTCATGTCTCCCCGGTCTGACTTATTAGGGGCTGGCATTTGTTTGACTGGAGTTACTGCAGACAAGAATGATCAGGTTCTTGGGGTTCATGGTGGTAGGGCAGTTCAGGCTAACACGAAGGTTTCAGAGGTTCTGCAAAGGCTTAGAAAGGATTTGGATTTGCCCTCTTCTTCCATGGTTAGCAAGGGTATGGAGCAGTCTAGGGAAGGAAGGGTCTCCAGCATGGAAGAGGTGGTCATCACGACCTATGCAAAGGATCCCAAAAACCTTGATCCTTTGGCCGAACCTTTTATAGTGCTGAGAAACAAGTTTTAAGAGTTGTTTGAGGAAAAACTGGCTGCAGATCTTGAGGAGGATGTCTTGGGAGGAGGTGCTGGTGGTGCGGTGATCTTGAATGGTCAGCAGGTTAAAAATATGGGGCATGCATCGACTTCCACGGTTGAGGAGGTCTCGAGTAACGCTGAATCACGATTCTTCATAGAGAAGGAAAGTGCTGGGAGGAATGAGGATGAGGTTTCAGGATTGGTTGGGGGTGAGAAAATACAAGAAAATATTCAGGTTGTTGACATGGGGAAGGAACTGCATTCCATGGTTGTGGATCAAGCTTCTACGGTGGATTGGCCTTCTCCTTTGTTGGAGAGAAACACTCCAGAGCAGAGGCCGGGGCTCAACGCTGGGTGCATAGATTCTATTTTGAGGGAATATTCCGGAATAGGAAAGGAGGGTTTTAGGGGATTGAAGGAAAATGTGAGCGGACCAGTTGACCATTCATTCAGTGACATTGTTCAAAGTGGGAGGCAGATTTTGGTTACAGCTGATGGTCAGTTATCTGCCACACCAAGAAGAAGATCAAGGAAGGATTACTCCTATCTTCCTCGGCCGATGCAGACTAGATCAGCCTGAAAGAGGAATAGTGAGGTGACTTTGGCTTTTAAAAAGGGAAGCGTGGTCAAGGAGACATCCTCAGATCATTCCGTCCTGGATCAACTTAGGAGTCGGGTTCAGAGCAGAAGTTTTTGGAGACACCCAGATTGGGAATCAGCTACTGGATAATATGACTCCTACATGGGAGGCAAAGATGACTATGGTTATTATGATGTGTAATACGGTGTTGGTTTGTGTTGTATGATGTTTTGTGCTTTAGTTGTTAGTGTTTGTGGTTGTATGTTGGGTTACCGAAAACCATAAACCGGATTTTAAAATGAAAAAAATGATTTGCAGCAAATAAAACACATGAACTAGCTTCAAATAGAGAGGCTACTTGTTGTTCGATAACCACTCCAATCAACCTATTTCAGATAAAACTTTTAACATGATAGATTTACTTGATCACAACCAATCTTTATACACTTCCTTTTTGGGAACGACTAGTCGATTTTCAAGGTCATGTTTAATAGGTTTGGGTTTAGGATCACACAGTTTTACCTTTTGTTTCTCCAGAGGATGAAAATATTCCAGAAACATATTAGGTAAACACTTCACTTTATCCATTTGAAAGATTCTAAAGGTTTAGTTCGAAGGAAGAAGGAAGTAGAGGTTCAAGAGATAATGGTTTGGTTTTGGGAGATTAAGTGAGTTAGAAAATGATTTGGACCGATTCAATTTTTATCATTTAATTATTTTAGAATCTGAAATAAAAATTGTGGTATATAATAAAAAGAAATAAATAAAACAATGACTTTATGTTCAAGCCATAGAAAATAACAATGTAAAGATTAGTAAGACACGGTGGTAAGTGATAACGGAGAGTCATCATCGGTGAGTCCCAATGATAATTTATCAATGGTGCGTCACAATGGTGAGTCACAATGGTGAGTCACAGTGGTGAGTCACAATGGTGAGTCACAATGGTGATTCACAATGGTGAGTCACAATGGTGAGTCATTAACGATGAGTCATCAATGGTGATTAATTTAATAGTTAGTTACTCAAGATTGATCATCCCCAACTCATGTCTGATGTAACTAATTCTCTCATAATTTAATGTCTTAGTAAAAATATCATCAAGATGATGTTCATTACCAATGAACTTAAGAGTTATATCACCTTTTTGATAATGATTTCTCAAAAAGTGATGTATTGTATAAATATGTTTTGTTCTTGAATGGGAAAATGGATTCTTAGAAATATTAACAGCAGTTGTGTTGTTAAAGTTTATTAGGACATGTATAAATTGATATCCATAATCTTGTAATGTGTGTTTCATCCCCAAAATTTGAGTACAACAACTAACCGCAACAATGTATTCATCTTTAGTAGTAGATAGTGCAAAAAAAATTTGTTTCTTACTACACCATGAAACTAGATACTTGCTCAAAAATTGGCATGTTTTAGAGTTTCTTTTTCTATTTGACTTAAAACTACCAAAATCAGCATCAGAATAACTAAGTCAAATTACTGTCCTCTAGGGTATAACTGTCATAAGTTGGTAGTATAATTGAGGTATTTGAAAATTATTTTAATAGAAAGTAAGTTTGAATCTTTTGTATTTTCTTAAAAATAAGCACACATACACACACTAAACATAATATCAGGTCTACTAACAGTCAAGTAAAGAAGACTTCCAATAATACCTCTATAATTGGTTTGATCCACTGATTTTCTATCTTCATCAAGATCCAATTTAAATGTGGCAATCATAGGATATTCACTACTATTAGTGTTATAGAAAATAAAACATTTTAACAAATATTTATTATATTTACTTTGATTTAAAATAATACCTTCTTTATTTTGAAAATTCTGAAATCCAAGAAAGAATTTGTGTTCATCCATTAAACTCATTTAAAACTCATTTTGCATAATTTTTGAAAAGTCAATACATATTGTTTTTATAATGATCCAAAAACAATATCATCCACATATAATTGAATAACTAAAACATATTTCGTGATTCTTTTCATGAAAATATTAGGATCATGTATACCTTTATTAAAACCATTAGAAATAAGAAAAGTGTTGATCCTATCATACCAAGCTCTTAGATCCTTTTTAAACCAAATAAAGATTTTTTTTAATTTGAAAACATGATTTTAAAACTGAGGATTTGTAAAACTGGGTGTTTTTAAAAAAAAAACATCCTCAACTATATAACCATTCAAGAATAAAATTTTGTCATCCATTTGATAATATTTGAAATCAAGGTGTACTTCATAAGCTATTAGTATTCTAATGGATTCATGTCGGGCTACAAGTGAAAATGTTTCTTTATATTATAATCCTTCTTGTTGACTATAAACTTGTGTACCTAGTCTAGATTTTTTTCTTACTATAGTGATAGCTTCATCCACCTGGTTTTTAAACACCCACACAGTGCCTATGGTCAAGGTGTCTTTATGTCTATCAACATGTTTCCATACTTTTTTTCTTTCAAAATGATTTAATTATTATTTCATATCCATCATCCAAAATTCATCATTTATTGCATCATTGATGTTATTAGGTTTAAGTTGTGATAAAAATATTTGATGTTCAACCTAGTTTCTTAGAGAATCTCTTGTTTGTGTTCATTTGTCTAAGTCTCCAACTACATTATCTGAAGGATGATTCTTATCAGTTTTAATAGGTCTAGAAAAAGAAGGGATGGTCACTTCAGGTTCTTCTACAGTTTCGAGTTCCACTTGGTTAGAATTTGCAGATTTACCAGAACCTTATTTTTCTATTTGTTTTACAATCGAATCAGAAGGTTTATGATTAATGTCTAGACTTGGAAGATTATCATCAATATTTTTTATGGGGGTTTTGGACTCATGTGGATATGTTTCATCAAATTTGACATTCAATGATTCTTCCACACATTTGTTTCTCTTATTAAAGAATCTATTAGGATTTATTATAATTTGAATAACCTAGGAAAATTCCTTCATCAATCTTGGAATAAAATTTGTCAAGATTAACTTTTGTATTGAGAATAAAGTATTTACAAAAAATAACTTTTAAGTAATTAACCTTAAGATTCCTATTATTACATGTCTCATAGGGGGATTAATTTCGGTTATGTACAATTGGGACTCAATTGATTATATAGAAAGTTGTATCAACATATTTTCCTAGAAATAAACTGGTAGATCATATTCATTAAGAATAGTCCGGGATATCTCTTGTAAAGTTTTATTTCTCCTTTATATAACTCCATTATACTAGGGTATCCTTGGAGAAGAGAAGTTATAAATATATCCATTTTTTGAGAAAAAATATTGAATTTTTTGATTTTCAAACTCACAGCCATGGTCACTACTTAAGGTTTTCATTTTAATTCCATATAAGTGTTCTACTAACCTAGCATAATTAGTTAGATAACATCAATTTTCAGTTTTGTGATCTAAAAATAATTTCCATGTATACCTATAAAAGAAATCTACTAGAACATATATATAATTCTTCCTACTTAAACATGAAACTCTAGAAGGTCCAAAAAAATCCATGTGAACCAACTCAAGAAGTTAAGAAGTTGAAACTTCTTTCTATGTTTTGTAATATATTTTGTTTTGTTTTCCTTTTTGAAAAGGATTAAATACATTATCATTTGGAAAATCTAGTTTAGGTAGATCCTTGACTAATCCTTTTCTAGTAATATTTCTATGTGAGTGAATGTTATAATGGCCTAGTCTCCTATTATAGAGCCAATAATCTTTATGAAAGGCACTTAAGTAAGAAACATTCAGTGAGACTAAGAAATCTATGTTTATAGCATCATTATTTTCATTAATAAAAGTAGTATAGAATAAATCATTATTAGAATTGAAAAAATTAAAAGAATAATTTTTAAATTTAACATGAAAGTCATCATCACATAACTACGAAATTCTTGGAATATTTTACTTCTAACCATCAATAAAAAGAACTTTAGAAATTAAAACTGAATTGATGTTACCGATTTGGACAAAGAAAATAATTTTAACCTTTTAATTTCTACCAAAGGTAACATTTCCAACATTAATCTTAATAAGGTTCTTAAAGCTAGAGTACTCCCATGTCGTGTGTCTTGAACAACCACTATCCAAGTACCACAAGTATTTACAAGAACTCTTCAAATAACTTTCCTACAAAAATAATTTAGACAATAAAAGACTTCGATTCCAATATTTTATTAGGTCGAGTAGTATTAGTAATTATAGATTTTGGAATCCACACTTATTTCATGGGTTTCCTGTAAATAGTTTTTATTTTTTTAGAAAAATAAAATCTATTAGGTCCAGAAAAACTAGAAGTAGTAAAAGATGTTCTGGTATTGGAACATAGTGAAAATTTCTCAGATTTGTGAATAAAACTGGATTTTCTAGATTTGGATACAAAATTGGTTTAAAAAAATTTATTTTCCCATGTTGATAACCAATGCCATTATTATTTTTTTGAGAAAATTGTTTTCCCAACATTTGAACTAAGGTATCTTTACCATTTGTAAATTTCTCTAGATCCTTATTTAATTTCTTATTTGAAATGTTATGTTTTGTATTCTCATGGAGAAGTTAATCATTATTTTCTTTTTCTATTATGAGTTATTATTTAATAATAGTTGTAAGGGCATGTTTTTTCTTGAGAGATTTGTATTTATCTTTTAGCTCATTGGAATTATCCTCAAGCATTTTTCTGTATTCAAATAGTTTTTCATTAGTTGTTTTTTTAGAATTATTAGATTCAGATTGATCTTTAGAATAATAAATGTTTTGTATAGGATATAATAGGGATACTTTGGATGTATTTATCATAAAACACATGTCGTATTTGTCATCCTTTTCATTATGAGATGATTCTGATGCACTGGAGCTATCCTTAGAAGCACTCCAAGTAGCCTTCATAGCCTTCTTGTATTTTTTATCTTTATCCAAATATTTATTATTATAAATTAGCTTTGGATAATAATATCTCACAGGTCCTTTTCTTTTGAATTCATAATAGACTATTTCATTTGTATTATCACCACTTTTTCAATCCTTTTTTTCAATTACCCTTATTTTCATATTTCCCTTCATAGCTAGCTTTTCTAAAGAACATATTTCTGTAAAAGTACTTGAATCTCCCAACTAACAGATCCATTTACTCATTACTATCTGTTGATGAATCTTCATTGCTAGAACTTTCATCCTGAACTTGATTTTTCTCAAGATTCGCATGATCTATTCTTTTATAGTGATTATATTTTCGAATGAGGTCATTGTATAAAAAATCACTTTTAAACTAAGGTACATATTAGAAATAGCTTCTTCAGGCTTCATTTCAAAGATATCATATTTTATTGTATATGCATTAATCCTCATTTCCATAACATTTATAGTTCTATCATATGAAACAACTAAAGTATCCAAAATTTCAAAGGCAATTTTACATGCAGAAATCATATTGAATTATTCATCACTTACGACATATTATAATGAATTCATATATTTGTAATTATTATTTTAGGATACCTTATATGGGTTATCCCAAATTTATCTATTAGTATTAGAAATTTTATACTCATTAACTATTGTAGACCAGATTTCAAAACCCATGATTTCTAAATTCATTTTCATTTTTATTTTCCACTAGGAACTATTTGTCCCATTAAAATAGGGAGGTTTGTTGGTAGAAGAACCTTACTGTCTATTTTCCATGTTAATGAATAAAAAATGGTTTTAAAGAAAAATAAAATTTTAATTAATATAAATTTTGAGATCTTCAAAACACAAAATAAACCACAGTTGAATATATTGGAAAATTTTGAAAATTTTAAAACTCAATAGTAGAAACCACTGATACCAAATGTTGGTTAGAGTATGACACTCAAGAGGGGTGAATTGAGTTCCTATAAAATTTCTATCTAAAATATTTATTTAAATGACCCCCAATTTTAAATACAAAACATCCCAGTTAACCAAATTAACAGATTTATAAACATTTTGATCTTTTAGATGATTTCTCAAAGAGTGATTAATTCTTAGTTGAAATAGTAACAAATACTATTTTAACTTTTAAAATCAATTGACTAAATTAAAGTATAATATAGAAACTATCTAAGATTTATTATCAAATCAAAGTGAAGTTTTATTATTTAAATAAACATAAATAGAGAAAACTAAACTTGAAATAATATAGTGGAATTTAAAAAAGAGGTTCATTCTCAAGATGAGACTTAATCCTCTCCACTTGGTGATCCCCTGCCACTGAGATGTTTATATAAATAAATAATGATATATACCTTGGATCAGGGTAAACAACAATATACACAACTTCCTAGGTAAACTATACCTATTCCACTATTTTCATAGGAGTGTAAAAACAAACCGGCCACATAGGGATCTCTTCCACTATTATCTATAAGACTGTAATGTGTAAAGGATGGTTTGTAATGATATCTTTGTATCTTCCATTTTTTCTTAGGAGTTAGTGTGTGTTTATAGAACAGAGAGACATACACTGCTCGTAATGTAAAAACAATACACAAGAATAGAAAAATTTAGATAATAGTGTTTAGAAGGCTCTGTGTGGTTGGAAATGCAGTGACTCTTAAAATTTGTCTTGAAGTGCATCATGAGTCAACTTATAGAAATAGAAAACAAAATAGAGTGTCATGAGAGTATCTGTGTTCTATTTTCAGTGTGATATGGATGCGCTCAATGAGTTCTTCTTCTTTCTTATCTTGTTGACGGAAAGGGTTCTTCGATTTTAGTTCTCATTAGTTTCTTTAGAGTTAGCAGTTATTAATTTTTCTCCATCACATGAGAAGCTCTATTTGTTTATTTTTGATCTGGTATCCTCTTTATACAATACAACCAAGAAGGATCATGTTCTTGATCATTTTTAGGTACTTCATTCCTCATACCGTAGTCTAACATCGATTTAGAAGTTTTCTACAAAAGATAGAAAATTTTATTAATATAATTTGTAATAATATGTTTCAAAAATATGACCATAAGATATAAATATAAATTTAAATGAAAAATTAAGAATTCACGGTGTCTATGAATGTTGTATTTGTAATGGTAGGTCAAGAACAATGTCCCAGATTTACTATATTATGCATTCCAAAATGGTGAGTAGTACCTATGACTTCGGGAATGGTAGGTTGTTCTGATGGTAGGTTGACTTGATGGTGAATCATGTTATTGGTATCTCATACCGGTAACTCATACTTAGGGATATTTTTTATGTCATCGATATGCCGCTCTGTTATCAGTTTGATGCAAAGATGACTCAGTGTGTCTTTAGCTCAATTTGGCAGTGTATCGTCCTTTGTAAAAATTCTAAGAAGCTATTAAGTCTGACAGTGACTCAATAAAATGATGTCTCACACTTTTTCCTAATTCAGAGTTTGTGCTGATGATGAGATATTTGACAGTGAGACATATTATGGGTAGGACCAATTCAATAGTATCTCATAGATAACTGACTTTCTTCCTATAGTAAGTTCACCTTAATGGTGACTCAACCCGAATTATCATAGTGAGTTCACCTTAATGGTGACTCATAGTTGGTCATATTTTTTCAACCTGTCTTATGATGTAAAATACTAATAGAATATATTAATATTAAATATACACATATGTAAACATGATTAATCATAATTTAACATGATCCTACTATAATTTAATCTTGATGAAACATTATTTGTGAACATTAAAACAAGAGGAGGCCAACAATAATCTAAAAAACCATCCATAAACACCATGATTTATTTCACCAAAAATTCACTAAAAATTATAAGAATTAATCATTAGAAGGTGACATGGGAATTACATTGTCATAATGGCATTATCTAATAAGATAAGTTACCAAAAGGACATGTGAAAGCTGATTAATCTTGATCATCTATAACAATATGTTTCTTAAAGTATCATTAAAACCCAAATAGGCAGAAATAATGGGAGTAATCAACCATCCTTTCAAGGATTAGATCATGAAAATGAAATATAAAGCGGTCCTTCCTCATCACTATGTTCAAACTCCTACAACCAA
This sequence comes from Viscum album, assembly GCA_963277665.1. Taxonomy (NCBI): domain Eukaryota; kingdom Viridiplantae; phylum Streptophyta; class Magnoliopsida; order Santalales; family Viscaceae; genus Viscum; species Viscum album. The sequence goes on along the minus strand of OY728139.1, from coordinate 945,929,456 downwards.
TGAATCCCCTTACTTATTGGGAAACCTATAAGGGATTGATTATCTAAGTTCATCCTTGATGATAATGGTCCAACAATTTTGAGGAATAATCAGAAATGCAAATACCCATAGACTATCAAAAGTAGGTTAAATTATATATTCATCCAATAATAAATTCACCTCTTTCATAAGAACATCAAGAGGGGGGGGGGATTAATCTTCTCTAGAATTATCTGAAAGCATTGGAATTCTCCTCCAAATAATTCATGTGCATACACACTATTGGAATAATTCCTAGTAAATCATCAAAATACCAGCCTATGGCCTTCATATTCTTCCAAAGGATAACTAAAGGTTTAGTTTATTTATCATAGGAGATCCCATTACCTATTATAATAGGGGATTTTTTTGTCTTCCAAGTAGACATATTTCAAATTTTTAGCTAATGCATTATGTTCTATTGTGGGTTAGATATCCTCTTTAAAAAAATATATTTTATTAGTTCTTTAAGTTCTTTTTTATCCTCTATATCATTCTCCAAAGTAGAGAATTTCCATCAATCATTACTAGTAGTGAAACAATTATTATACATAGAATATGTTTCAACCCCAAAATAAAATTTAGATATAAGTTCACAATAAAGTGGTTATACTTTTACTATAACAGGAATAATATTCAAGTTAATGAATGTGTAATTACATTATCCTTTATAAAATTAAAAAGGATTATCCATATAAATTTCATGTATATTATATTTTCGGAGAATTTCATTTTCAAAAAAATTAAGCTCAATTTCACATTGAATCATGGAATTTTTGGCCAGATTACATGTTCTGAAAGTAATAGAAACTTTTTCATCAATCCCAAAATTATTTCTAGAAAAGAACTTATATGTTTATCCATTTTAATATTCAGAAGTATCAAAACAACATTAAGTTTTTTTCAAAAATATATTTTGTATTAGATTCCTCAAAACATGTTTCAAAAGTATCAGTTTCAAAAACATCTTCACCAAACAAGGGTTTATTTTCAAAATAATTCAGTTGTTGGTTATTTTGAATAATATATCATAACAAATAAATAGAAAAATAATCAATAATATTGTGTTTTTGTGAATAGTGATATTCTAGAGGGTGTTTCATGGTTTCAATGATGAAAAAATTAACCATATTACCACCAAAATCTAATAAAATAGTTCCTTTATACACATTTGTTATAGCTTTAGTAGTTTTCAAAAAAATTCATCATAATATCAATGGTGCATGGTTACTGAAATACCAACCTCAATATGAAAAAAAAATAGTAGCGAAAAAAATTATTTAATCATACCAAAACATCCTCAATGACTCCATCTATCTTAGATTAATTTTTTTATCTAGATAGATTACTTTTCAAGACCGACTGAGCTCTCCAACCTACATGGAAGGAAATATAAAATAAGGAAAAACATTTATGGTGGATCCTAAATCTTACATTGAATCTTAAAATTGATGATTTCTAATAACATAAGGACTAGAAAACATACTTGGATCCAAGAATTTAGTAGGGAGTAAATGTTGGATCATAGAAGAATCATTTCTTCTCAAACTGGCTTTCTAACCATCCATGAACTTCCTTTTGTGAGTCCACATTTCATTAAAAAAATTTAACATATATAGGGATCTATTTCATATAATATAAAGAAATGATGTTACCCTGAACTCTCCTAAAATGTTTCATGAGATTCTTTATCCATATGGGTTTCAAAAATATTTTAATAGGATGACTACCCATTAGGTAAGGAAATAGTTCTCTCTACATTTTTAGGATATCTTTATCTTTATTCTTCCCTTTGTAAGACCCCATTAGAATTATAAATTATCTATATGTTAATTCAACCTTGATTTATTACATATATATATATTTTTTCTTATTCTATAATGCATGTTCAGGTACAGATTTAGTAGGTTCAAAAACCAGTTCATTATATTATTTTCTCACTTCTTGGTGTGTTTTAAATTTTTTAGAAATGAGATCATCCTTATTATCTTCTATTTTATTAATTAAAACTTGTGTGTTTTTAATTTCTATGCCACTTCTAAAAAATATGGCACTTACATGCTCTCCTCTACATAAGTTTACTTTGGATTGTGATGTATAATTACAACATTGATTTTTAGACCAATAATTTTAGTTTCCATATTACCAATTCGAGTTACCTTGTTTTATAATAAAATTATTGTTGTTTAGATATATGTTGTTTTTTAACTATTTATTTAAGGTTTGAATAATTCATTTATTTTTTTTCAAAATTTGATATTCTTGATTCTAGAAATTTCTGAAATTTATTCCAACCTAGTTTTTAAATTGATCATGACTGTACTTAGGCTGTTGATAAAGTTTTTGGTGGTTGAAAATTAATATTATGCTATTTATGTTTCCTAAATAAATTATTCATTTTGAAATTCTAGAATTGGTTGAAATTATGGTTAGATTGAAAATTCCATGATTGAATATTCTAGTTGGGGAATTGACAGTTTGGGTTATTTTGGAAATCTTTACATGGAGTATCCCATTACAAAATTCAGGTACCTCTATTATCTGAGTACACTAATCTTTGAAATGGCCAGATGTTAAGCATATGCTACAATGCATCTGGATTAGAAAAACTAGATTAGATTAAATTTGTGGAGAGATATAGATAGATATAATCTTCCTCATCATATTAGAAATACAACTTAACTGAATCTCAATTTTTACATTCTCATAATTGGAATTAGATAGTTCCTTAGTTGGATTAGAATGGATTAATCCCATAGTACCAAATTGTTGTGAAATGTGGTCCAGGTATCAAATGAGATTTCAAGTATCTATGGGTTACTTATCCAGGAACGCTCCTCCAGTGACAACATTTATCATGTTCATTTCCATCATGTATAAGCCCTAATAGATATATTGAATGAAAATATAATAAAACATTTGTTGATGAGGATATTTAGAACATTGTTTCTTAAACCTCTCCTAGTATTCATGAAGAGTCTCCCCATGCAACTGCCTAATTTCGCATATGTCTTTCAAAAGGGAGATAATGCTAGAGTATGGTAGAAAAATTGTATAATTTTCTTCATTATCTTGTGAAAACTCCCTATTTAGGGGGATTATAAGAAGTAAAATCACTCTTTATTCACCCCTTTAAGAGAAAGGGTAATGACTTCATCTTAATATAATCCTCACTCACTCATTGTGGATTCCTGGTGTTTCACACCATGTAAAATTCATGCAATTGTTTTTGGGTATCCCCATACGATGAACCAGGAAATTGTGGAAGGTTATGAATCAAACCTGATCTAGATTTAAATAAAAGATCTATGTTTGGGTAACAAATAGTTTTTTTATAATTCCAAAAATTTGGAGTATAGATCTCCTTCAGAGTTCTTTGGTTATCAATTTTTTCAAAATTTTAACAGTTTTCCATTTTGATGAAATTTGTTCTTGGTTATTCTTTTTGTGATGTTTTAATTTTTTATAAATTTTCTAATTCAAAAACATTTTTATTATTTTTTTTCTACTATTCTTGTTCTGGGATTATATGATTTTTCTATTTCAATATTTTCAATGTTACTATATGACATCTATCATAATTTTGATATATAGTTTTTTAAAAATTTTGGATGCCTATATAACAAGATTGTAATTTTTTTACTTTTTTCTTTCTCTCTCGAAGAATCCCTAGTAACAACTCTAATTGATGACATGTGATTTTTATCACTTTCATCCTAACATCAAATTTTTATACTAACTATTACATTAAAAAAACACCAAAGTTTATTTCCTATGAGGATGAAATTAAAGAGTTCCTTTGTAATGATTTTCAATATTTTTTGTTAAATTTTTATATTTTTAATAGGAGGCTTTGATTCAAAAATATTTTTTTTTGATGAAAATGAAAATAGAACAAAATAAGAAGTAGTGAATTGAATAGAAAGAATAAGAAGAGACATAACTATAGATTCTTATGAATAAATATTCTTTCATCATTCAAAAAGAACATCACAATTATAACTCTCTAAATGCAATGATTGAAAACACAGATCATGTGTTTCATTTTGTAAATTATTATTTTGTTGAATAAAAAAGTTCTAAGTTGATGGTTTCCTTATTGTAGGAGTCTACCAATGAACTCAACGACTGTCGATGTAATGATATTGTCAACCCCTTCTTAGAATGAACTAAAAAGACCCATTTAGAGATCATCACTCTCAAATTGATTGTTTTTCATTCTCGAAATAGAATAAATGGAATCAACAAAGAAATATAGGAATTGAACATTAATGAAAAATAAAATTTCAATTTTGATAATCAAGAGATAATTAAAATTTCAAAATAGAAGTTATCATACTTAGAAATGATTCACTATTTGAATCCACTTGATTTTTCTTGTACTATAAGAAATTTACCAGGATATCACAAAGATAAAGGAGGGAACTTCATTCTGCATATTCATCTGTACGATCAGTAGTATATCCTCTTCAATCCCTCTTGAAGATATCTTGATAATGCTCTTTATGCTCTCTGTTTAAGATGTTTGTATTTTTTAAATCCCCATAAAAATTTTTCTCCACAAAAATATAATCCCCCCAATCCTTTTTTTAGAATATATCCAGTAATTTTATCTCACAAATGATTAGGATTTCCTTGCAACCTATTATCTTATGTGGAAACTCCTCCTTGGATTTCAGCTCCAATTTCACTAATCAACACATGATAACAACATTTTCCATAGTTTCTAAACATGATTCAAGATCAAAACGATTTTTGATATCCTCGATGACTCTTTCAACCTTCACGTAATTCTATTAGTTTAATAAGTCCCAATAATACTTCTATCTAATATCTTCATTGATTCTAGAGTAGAAAGCTTCACTAAACACCAGAACCTTCGGATCATCTCCCACTCTTTTAATTGGGAATATGAACATTGGTTGAAGGAGCTCTTGACTGGAACCATCATTTTGGTTAGAAGATTTGCAACCTTACAGGAATGATTCTTTGATCTCAGAACAACTACATTATAATCAAACCAACATCTATGGAATGACTTTAAAATTTGAATAGGCATTGATTCTTCTTCAACTTCAATTGATCAAACTCAGGTGGTCTTCTTTAATCATGTTGCCTCGACCTCACTCACAATTATCAGGTCTGGTCGATCTCCTTGTTTTAGTTTTTAGGATTTTGGAAGATGAATCTATGGATCAGTTTTTTTTGAAAATTATTGTCATTCCTACTAGGTATCTCCTCATCAACCTGACACAACCCTCATTAGATTCAAATATTTACATCAAGTCTGGTGAGTATCTATGTTCCATTCATAAAACTCATAAAAAACGTAACCTGAACTCAGTTTCTCAGACAATGGATTCCAGATCCCTTATCCGTTTCTTGGGTTTTGGTCATTTGATCTTAACTCGGGTTTTCAACTAGTTTCAGATCAGACTTCATTAGTTTCTAAATCATCATCTTGTAATTTTGTTCATCCGGATACTCACCATTGTCCTAAAGCTCGGTCGAAATCAAGAACTTCAAAATTGATGCGCGAATCAAGGTCTTCCTCTTTAGATGAAACATGGTTCATTTTATCCATAGAGACAGAATCTCAGGAACAAATCGAGATTGGGATTGGTCATCCCTAGATTTGTGTTGGGGTGGATCCCGATGTCATAGTGAAAGTCATTGCAGAAAATATACAAGAGAAGATTCACCCGAAGGCCTTTTATCACCCGAAGTAATTTTATCACCTTAATGAATTTTACACATCACCTGAAGGCCTTTTACAAGTCACCCAAAGGATTTATCACTCGACACACTAACTCCCATAAATGTACCATTTTTGTTGTACCGCCAATCATCACAACCGGGACTCACCGCTTGATATCCACAACCAAGAAGAATTTTGATACATTCCATAATCATTATCTATTTGTTAATGACACACTGTCATCACAATCATCATCACCTCTCCTTCATTCTTCATTATCATCTCTTCACATGATTTACCACAAATGTGGAAACCCCTTCCTGGTTCTCTCTTGGTGGCTACATCTTTACCATTCCATATTCCAAATCATGCTACTTCATCCTCTTATATAGACATCATGTCCATATCTTCATTAATGCGGTCAACATTCATTATTTCATCAATTAATATTGAGAATAACTATCCATTAATATTGGGTGAAAATCCTCTATTAATGTTGAGAAAATCCCACCATTTATATTTTTCTCTCCCCATAATAGACAAATTTAAATCATAAATCCAAAAAATATCTACCATTATTTAAGATTCAAATAATCAAAATTCATCTCCACCATCTGGGTCAATGTGATATTTAGCTCCACCAAGATCCAAATGTCACCCAATGAACGGAACATGCCGCATGACACCTACGGTCAAAAAAACTTTATATATTACAACAACACTGTTGATACGATCATCATTTTCCAATGACATCTGAGTCATTGATAAGATACTCCACCAGATGATTTTCACTATGTTCTTCAACCAAGAACTTCAACCAATCCCTTTGATACCATTTTTGGGGCAGAGCCCAGCACCACAGCAGATGTCATTGTCCAAAACACACAAGAGCAAATTCACTTGAAGGCCTTTTATCACCCGAAGTAATTCTATCACCTGAAGAAATTTTACACATCACCCAATGAATTTTTAACATCACATGAAGGCCTTTTACAACTCACCCAAAGGATTTATTACCCAAAACACCAACACCCATAAACGTACCATTTTTATTGTACTGCCGACCATCACAACCGGGACACACCGCTTGATCTCTACAACCAAGATGTATTTCGATACATGGCATATTCATTATCTACATGAACACAAAACACCATCATTGCCATCATCAATGCCTCTTCTTCATTCTTCTTCATTATCTCTTCGCAATATTTACAGCAAATATGGAAACCCCTTCTCGATTCTCTCTTGGCGGATACATCTTTTCCATCCCATATTCCAAATCATGCTACCACATCCTCTTACATAGAAATAATGTCCATATCTACATTAATGCGGTCAACATTCATTATTTCATAAATTAATATTGACAATATCTCTCCATTAATGATGGGAGAAAATACTCCATTAATGTTGTGAAAATCCCTCCATTAATAATTTTATCCCTCTATAGTATTCAATTTTTTTTAAAAAAATTCCAACAGTTCGAACTCAAAAAAGGTAGCATCGATGATTCATAACTCTATTTGTGGCTGAAATCAAATATTTTGTAGAGCTTTGAGGACTTGTATTTGTATATCATTTTTCATTGTAATGCTCCAGCTGAACTGATTCGCAAATTGACATCCTTAGATTAGCATCAATCCTTCCACCTTTCCCCTTCCCACACAAACACAGATCCAAACCAGTTAAAAACTGACGTAGATCTGGATTTTCATACTCCCTTCAGCTATGGCAGGTCTGATTACATCAACCTATTTAATCGATTTCTCCAAAAATACCCAACATCAATTAATTTTCATGATTCTATTGGATGCTTTGGATGGCCTTCTCTCAGTCTCATTGCTATGGTTTGGATTGAATATCAGCTTTGGTAGATATATATGTTGGGTAGACCCCCTATGTAACGCTCCAACCCCAGAATTTAGGAGAAGGTGCATTATTTTAATACATTGGCATGATTACAAGGAATAAAGTCCCTAAGGACCCATCAGTTTAGTAGTCTTGGAAATAGGATACATACATAAGTTCAATATTACAACTTGAAAAAACAACAACACTAATTTATTCCATTAGAAACATCCAAGATTCCTAGATTATACCTACAAGTAACTCATAACTAACTTCTTCATATCCTGGGAAAATGAAAGATAAAAAGGGGTGATCTCAAACACTCAGTAAGAGTATGCAATACAATAGAAGATAAAATAAACATTAGGCATTGTGAATAATTGAAAATACATGCCTTTACAAATAATAAACATGAACAATTTATGGAAGGAATATGAGGTGAGTAAATAATGCCAGAATAAAAACTATTCATGGGTATTCTAATAGTCGAATAACCACATAAAATATCAATAGCTAATCTCATAATGATGGAATTCATAATTCCAGACATCATAACCACATATTTAAGGCATCATGCTAATACTATAAATAAGATTTTGTCAAGGTCTTGTTCTAGGACACTAGTTTGTCTCATGAGACCTAACGATTCATCGAGCAGCTATAGCGGGCTCCACCAATCACCTAATAAGTCCAATTCATTTCTCATATGAATATTTTGAAATATAACATAAACAATCTTATTAAAACTAGCATACAACATTTCAATACTTTAACCACAGACCACAAATGGTATAAAAATAGCACATCCATAGTCAAACATAACTCATTTAATACAATATGGATGATTGTATTATAATAAATCAACCTCAACAAATAATAATATACAATGAAAGATTTTTTATTAATGAAAATAGCGAGTAAAAATATTTAAGAGAAGTATCCCTTTTTTCTTGGAAACATTTAAAATTCTCTATATTTATCAAGAAGCTCTTAAAAATAGATTTTTGAATCCAAGTGTCCCATACCACTTTGAAACTTTTAAAAGAAATTTTAATTTTAAAAAATCCATGTCCATATATATAAATCCTCAATTTTTTTAAAACATTGACATTAATGAGAATGATTTATAAGAATAAATCTTTAAAACATTTAAAATTATATTTTAATTAGATTTTTTAACCAAATGAGACACTTTTGAATTCCAATAATTGAGGTTATCAAAATTTTATAATATCATGATAATTAAGGGATTAATGATATTTTATGTCAAAGTAAAGTATATACACCATATGAAAGTGAATTGGTTCATAACAACAAAGAAGTCTCAATAGAATGTAAATTGAGATGAAATCCATTACAAAGACCATATCTTTAGGTTAAGGATAAATCAATGACATAATTATATATGAATAATATAAATACACTCAATATTATTGAATATTCAGTGTAAATAAATCATATTACATGAACACATATTATTGTAACAACAATACTAATGACATGGATGTTTATCTCAATGAATGGAAATTGAGGTAAGATTACGCTTATCAAGTTCATATTGATGACTTGGGAATTTATCAATGAAGTGATTATGTGTATCAAAAGTATATCCACATAAAGGGGAGTGGAAATTGCTAAAAAATAATAAATAGTGATTCCACACGTAATATTGGAGTAAAATAATCAATGAAGTATGCATGAAGCCCAATGTGTGGAAATTGAAATTTTAAATTCCCTTACCGATTTGGTAACTTACGAAACATACACCCCATGAAAGAAGGATCATACAATTAAGATGTAAATGCCAATAAATTAAAGTATATTACACCAATAATACAATCATGGGTAGTACATACATCACACAAAAGAAAATAGTGGCCAATATAGCATGAATCTCATGGGAATAAAATGTGAGAAGAAAACCTCTTACCTCATAGTAATCAATCGATTCATATGAAAAAAAGTTAATAAACACCAAATAAATCATAGAATACCATGAATATAAAGAGAATAATGATAATATATATCAGATTTAAGTACAAAATACACCACATACAATAAATAATTTGTGAACAATGGAAATATCACGGAAAAAAAAGTGAGATAAGAAACCCCTTACCTCAAGTCCAAGTTGTCTTGTATATTTCTTTTTCTTTATGAATAATAAACTTAAGTTAATTTCAACATGAATAAGAAATTTCATCATGTTTATTATTCCTTTTATATTTCTTATTACCTTACTATAAAAATTAGTTAATAATTTGAATTCATATTAGATATTTTATCAATGTTCGGAACTTGAGTCAAAAAGGAACTTTTTATAATTACCATTTGACCATGTGGTCAAAATTCCATTATCTCCAGAATGATATACATGATTTAGATATCACATATATATATATATATATTATATCCAGTATATATATATATATATATATAATAGTACATAACATTTGGATATAAGAAATGAAATGCACCGTTCATGGAGATGGTATGTCGTACGTACACATGAAGGCTACATTCACTTCTATTTTGTATTTTAATGGAATTAAAATATACTGATACATAGGTATATTATAATTCCAATATAATATCATATATGATATCATTAAAACCATCCTTTATACATCACACATAAGGCATTAATGAGTCATTTCACTTTGAGGGGGCGGTAGTCCGCACATTCTCAAATGAAATTATCGCGTTTTACCCATAATGGAAACTATAAAGGTATGCTATTAATGGAAAATACAGAAGTATAAAGAAAACATAAACATAATATATATCATATATAAATATAGTTCCATATTAATGGCCACCATGAGATATGGTAGGAGATAATTGAACAATCTTCGTTTCGTGGGGCGTTAGTTTTCCATCCACAGAAACATTATGTTCTTTACCCACTAGATTGAGGTGTGTGTAAGTGTAGTTTGAATACCTATAATAACAACATCCTTGTATATTGAGGATAATATTATTGTTATAAAATAAAGTAATAAAAATAGTTCAGGGTTTGGAGAAGTAAAATAAAAGAAAAGAAGTTAAGATAAACCGTTACCTTTAATTTGGGTAACTCCCTTTGGTTTGAACCAAAAAGACTTATTGAAGTGACTTCTGCTTATGGTAAGGGTTCTATTATGAAGAGTGGGATCTGGAGATCTTATTTGGGCAGGGTTTGGACAAGCAAAGGGGCATGAGAGGTGTGAGAAATGGGTTAGAAGTGGTTTCCTTATATAAGAGAGAGGAGGGTCTCTTTAGGAAAGTTTGAAAATGTTATTTTATTATAAACTTATCTTCGGTTTCAAAAAGACCAAAACTCATTAAACATGAAGATAAGATGAAGTATTTTCTAAATAAAACCCCATAATAATAATTGGACATGTTTTAGATATTTTTTTAATATTAATAATCTTATTTATTTAATTCATTTATTAATGATGTAAATACTGCATCATTATTGTGTCATAAATAATTTAATTTATTTGATGTCTAAAAATTATAAAAAAATATGACAATGTTGTAAATATTTTTATTTTTTAAATGAATGTTCATAGTCCAAAATATAACTTATATAAACCCATGTAAAAATTGATATACTAAAAATATTTTTTAATGTCATTTTGGTCTTTACTTTAAGATAATTAAACTAATATGTAATTATCATACTTAAGTGACTCCATGGGGTCCCCAAATCGACCCATGGATGACCATGGTCGGACATGACTCATAAAATAAGGTTAGGAAAAGTGTTAGGTTAATCTTGTATTATTATAATATTCTTTGTTACCTTGAATTACCTTATTTACCTTTAACCGCGGTAAATAAAAGTCAAAAGTTACTATTCACCAAAAACTATTTTCATCTTATTGAACAAAATTTTACTTACTAATAACAACCATGTATGTTGTATTTCCTAAATTCAATTCATAGTTGTTGTAAAATTTCATTTAAATGAAAAAGTCAGTTTTTATCTACTACTAAGTGGTTTTACTATTCATCAAAAATAGAAGTTTTTTAGAAAAATACAAAAAATTAAGCCTAAGATATATTTGATATTCCTAATTCAAAAATGATGTCTATTTTTCCAAATTCAAAACATAGAAGTTGCATTAATTAATTTAAAATTAATTCCCGTTGTCAAAACCAATAGCTTGGTTTTAAGAAACAATAACAATCAAAAGATTGACACTTGTATATGTATAATTTTAAATTGAAATTAATTACAATGACAAACATTGGATTAAATGGTAATAATATAATATAATTATACTTCCAAACCATTAAAATTTATAATTGAACACTATAAATTATTTTGATTAAAAATGTTGTTTTCAATTAATATTTAGTATTTTCAATATTCACCCAAATATGAAAGTTATCAGAAAAACACCAAAAATATATTGAAACTAAATTTTAATGTCCTGATTATAAATAAGAAGTTAATTTTGTCAAATTGAATATATAAAAGAGTCAAATATTTAATTTAAAAAGGGTTCTCCATTAAAAGGTGGTAAAATTGAATTTTTAAAAAAATAATTCATTTATTAAAAAAATGAATTTGTTCTTATATTATGTATATGAAACACATAATATAGATGTTAAAATTATATGGAATATATAAAATTCATAATTTAGTTAATACTATTCATAACTGCTTTTGAACGACTAGTTTGGTAAGTCGTTGTGCGCTCGAACTTTGTGTTGTGTGAGGTGCAAGCTATTGAATTACTTTAGAGAGATGACGTACTATGAAACCTTGGGGTGTTAAAACCTCTCAAAGTATCCCAAATATTATTTAATAAATTAATAATTTCAACCAAAATTTGACAATAAATTAAAAATACTCCATTATTCCCACCTTACTAGAATATAAACACATTATTTTATTATAATTGATATTGAAAATATGCATCAAATAAGACCACATCAAAAACCATTTGTGGTTTTAAGTGATAAGATTTTAATGTTATAATTTTCATTTTGGGAAATGAATATTGAGTTTTGAAATATCATGTAACAATTACTTTTAATATTTTATTTATTTTAATGTAATTCGGGGAGAATTTTATTGGGTGCATATTTTAAAAGAAAAACATATTCTTTAATGTTAATACAATATTTGATGGTGAGGTAATTATTTATTATGACAATAATGATGTTATAAAATTTTGGATAAATATATTTTTATAATAATGTGATTGAAATGTTATTTGGTGACTTAGTGATTATGGAAATTCTCTAAGAAGTTTATTAATTGAAAATATTGTATGATTATGGTAAAAAAATAATATATTTCTAGGATGATATTTTAGTTGAGGAATAATGATTGATTTAACATGTACATGCATATATGACATTTAATGTTTTTTTATGATTCATGTTATTTTCTGAAATTTTTAGTATATTAGGGAGTATATATAATTAGGTTATATTCATTTTTTGTATGTGACTTTTTGGTGACTGACATAATATATATCAATAAATGTTTTGTTAATTTTGGAAGAATATGTGATCAAATATTTATAATATTAAGCTTAAAATTTAGTCAACTATATTTTGGAATATTATTATGGTGAATTATTTATGAAATGATTTATGTCAAAATTTGGGTGTTATTGTTGTGGTTTTGAAGATTGAAGTATAATGGTTTATTCATATTTGATTAATATGTTCTAACCATAACAGCTTTGGTTACTAGGTAGAAATAAGGGGAATAATTTTTCATTCTTTTTTCTAACTTATGATCTGTTTAAAGATAATTTTAATTCTTCAGGAATGAAAATATTATTATTCTTATTTACTTTATGACACAAAGTTGAGGTAAAAAATCACTCGAAACATAACCAATGAATGAAATTTTGCGAATAAAACATGTATGTATATTCTCTCACATTATCTATATCCATTCTAAAATAATTCCTCTTAATAAAGTAAGAAGAAGATATATTTATCAAGTCCAAGGTGGAAAATATTACCCATGTTAGGATTTATGAAATATTTTCACAATAACGAGTTTCATAATGGGTAATGCATGGTTTATGAAATATTTTTGAAATTATATGTTTTCTTGTCTCAACAAAGATATTAATTTCCTTTCCAAAAGCATATGTTATTTATCATTATTAAATGTTATTTCATGAAACATCAATATAATTGTGTTAAAATCATTAGAATTGATTATGATAATTATTTAAACTATTTTTTTAACTTGAGATAAAATTTTTAGGACCTAATTTCTATAAGGGGTATAGTGTAACACCCTAGGATTGTATTATATATTTTCTATTCAATAAAGTTTATGTGTGTGATAGCTTGTAATGAATTAAAACATCAATGTATTTTTATAATTATCATAAATTATTTAATAAGGCACATTAAATGGAATTTCAATTCAATATAAATTTTCAAAAATAAACTCTAATTCACTTAGGAAATATTATTGATCCTGAAGAACGATTTTGATATATGTTTTGTTATTTATATTTTTTATCACATATATTTTATTTAATAATTTATTTATATTATTAAACATTTGATTTTTTAAACATTTATAAAATGGATTCATTGGTAATAAATTAGTTGGAAATGAAAATATAAGTATTTGAAGGTAATCATAGATGTTTGTTTTCTAAAAAGCTACATTAATGCACATTTATCATCATAAATTAAATTATTCGAAATTACTGAATGATTTTAATTCAATTTTGTGATTATGTATTGAATAAAATATATTAAAATTCTTCTACAATTTTTCACTAGGAAAAGAATGAGTATAAAATCATTTTTATTCTTAGAAATACTTAAAAATGGGTTTTAATCATTTTCTGCATGGATATTAGAATTAATTTTTTCAATTCTAGGAATTTACTTTTGTAAAATAGATTCCATATATATAATAGAGATATTTAATATTATTTAATAAGGAAAAAAATATTATTTTTTCATAATGAATAACATCCATGGAAAATTTTTAACACCTCAGTAAAGGGTAAAATAGGTAAAATGTTGTTTAAATTGTTGGACACAGATTTAAAATCACTCATAATATTTAGATAATATCATTGGGTGTGTGTATTTTTTCCATCTTCATAATGATATTATAAATATGGAAATTTTTTCCCACATTTTTGTGATTATAAACATTATATAATTTTATGTAAAGAATAATTACAAAATTTTACCCGCATTTTTTTATATCTCTAATATATTTTGATAAGAATAAAAAATTTTGGTATATGATTATAAAGGGTTATTATGAAGGTAAATATATTATTTTTATGATAGAAATTAATTTTAATTCTTGGTAATGGTATAATTACCTAAAACTATTACGCATAACTAATTTAGCACTATGCAAGAGGGTGAAAAATCATGGTAAATAGTTTTTAATGTACTAAAATTGATGTTTTTTTCATAATTTAAAGACAAAAATGATTTTATGAATTAAAATTAAAGGCAATTAGTGTTTTAAATATTCAAATTTGGAATCCATGTGTTGAAACCCTGACCCCAGTAGCCCAAATCCAATGTCTATATTATAATATTAACATAAGATATAAGGAATCACATCAGGAAGAAATGAATAGTTTAGTTGTATTAGTAAGATAGATACATACATGAATATCACATTATAATTGAAAACATAAAATAAATCAACATTTTTCTTTGAAAACTTGATTATTCCCTTAGTATATCGTTGCATATCAAGGATAAAGCATTTCTTGGTATCCGGGGGAAAAATAAAATATTTGAAAAGGGTGTGATCAGATGCTCAATAAGGGTAAGTGTTCAAGATAAGCTATAAATAAATAATTCAAAATCAATATGGAAAGGTAAAAATCTAAAATACACACCATTTAATCAATAATTTGATCATAATATGATAGGAATAAATTATGATCAAGTAATTCCATATAATTAATCACATGAGCTTGAAAACATTACCATGGATATTATAACTAAATGAGTAATCACATGGAATATCAATAACTGAATTAATAATGATGGAATTCATAATAATGTATATCTAAAACATATTTTCGTTGCCTTATTCCAAGAAATCTAATACCCTTGAGGCCTTGTGCCCAGACATCGATATAAATTTGTAAGGCCTCGACCAAAACCCAATCTAGTTTGTCTCATGAGACCAACCAATGAATCGAGGGGCAATAACGGGACCCTACCATCACATTCTAGGTTCAGTGAATTCCTCATATGGTAGAAAATGGTATTATTATAGTTTTTGTTTTAATACATAATTATATGTTGTGAATGAAGAATGAAAAGGAAAGAGTTTATTAAAAATAATTACATTCTCTTAGTTATACCACATTTGGATCACTTTTTAAGGACACTATGGATGGAATTTTGAAAAATTTAGAATCTCCAAAATGTGGATAATTATGTTGGTAAGGGATTTTAGAAGGTTTTGGTCAAGCTAAATGGATTGAGAGTTTATAAGAAGTGAGGTGAGTGAGTGCCCTTTTATAATTGAGGATGAGTTGAATTTTTGTGATCAAACAAAGCGATTCTATAATGGAAAGTCATTCTCACTAGAAGTATCATAAAAATTAATAATTAAAGGGTTTAAGGGATGATATGTTCGATACACACCTCTACCACACATAAAAAAACATTTTGTTAACATGTTGTTCTATAACATTCATGTTTCCTTACTTGTACCGGTTTAGTTTTCCACTAATGTAACATATATTTTTAACCTAGGTAATTTAATCTTTAATTCAAAAATTAAAGGATTACTAAATGATAATTTGGACATAAAAAACACATTTTTTAGAAAAAGTTAATGTAACTTTCAAAGACACTGTTGTAACCTTTACAGTGATAAAAATGTTTTTACTATATAGGGTTCAATATAGTCACTATAAAAGAACAATTAGTCCATTAATAGACCATATATTATATTTTTATTCATTTAAAAATTAATTTATAGAAGATAGGTTTTTTTAATTTTAAATCATTACATAAAATATTATTTATTATAAAATAAAATTAATGTGAATTTTGAAATTATTTATATAGTTTGAATTTAAAAATATCAAGATAATGATGTAATTAGAATATATTATTTAAAAATCTGTGTAAAATTTTATATTTATCTAAAAAATAAATCTGAGATAATAATTCATTCGATTTATTTTACTTTTAATTTTTCAAGTATCATTTATTTCTATTTCTTAAATAATAACTTTCTGGGCATTGCTTAAACATTTTATGTAATTATATTATTACTATAATATAAAAATAAATCAACCAGAGGAAATTAATTTCATTATGCTAAAAATTACCATCCATATTTATTCAAATATTGTTTCCCTATGTGAACACATAATTGATATTTAAAAGCTGGAGTGTAAAATTTTTATCTTTTATTACTTAAATTCTTATATAGTTTACTCTATTGTAAAAGTGTCCCAAAAACTCATAAAAATTGATCTTATGTTGATAAATGTTGATATATGGTCATAAAATTATAATTAAAAAATGGTTTAGGCCATTTAACCCTTATCATTTTCATTTAACCCCCCAAAAAACTCATTTTAACCTTATGTGTGGTAATTAATTTTTAATGTTTTTACTATTCATAAAGAGAAAAAATGAAGTTAAAATTATTAAATAATATTAATTATTTTGATTCAAAATATGGAATAATTTTTATAAAATTGAAATCACAGAAGTGAAAAAAGTTAATTTAAAATTAAAGTCACAAGCTGGATGAAAAAAGGTTTTCCAAAGAGAAAATTCTCCTAAGTATAGAAAGTTTAAATATCAAAATTGAATATGAAATTGATTCCACTAACCTAAATTGAATTTATTATAATATATGTGAACTAATTTTACTCTAAAAAAAGTTTAAATAAAAAATTAATGTTTAAATGTTTGAAACGAACAAGTTGATTTCAATTAACACTAGTATTTTTCACTATTTATTGAAAAAGGAAACTTTTCAAAAAAAAAACCCAAAAAAATAACACAAAGTTAATATTGATGTAATGATTTAAAAAAATTAACAAGATTACAATAACAAATTAACACAAAGATAATTTAACTTTAATTTTTTTAATAAATATTGTTCTTTCTTTATTGTTATTTTTGATTGTCTGCCTCTAGTCACTTGTTTGAAAAATAAATATATTTCATTTTATTGTCACAAAATTTATAATTGTATCATACTATATTTTTAGTATGATAATACACATCAGTGTATCCTAGATGGTCTAATGTCTAATGACTTAACCTTAATACATTCTCAAAAAAATATTTGCTCAAAAAGATCATCCCCCAATAAATTTTTAAAATAAATCCTGTAATTTTATCTCATAGATTATTATAAGTTCCTTGAAACTTGTTAGCTTAGGTGGAAGTTCCTATTTAACTAACCACAATATGATATATGGCTTTTCCCTAATTTTTACTCATGATTCAAGCTCAAAAAGAGTTTGGATCAACTTAAAGATTTTATTGAACATTTAATTAATTTTACTGGCTTCATAAGTTCCCAAAAATCCTTCTATATCATATCTTCAATGATTATAGAGTAGAAAACTTCAATAAACACAAAAAACTTCAGATCATATCCCACTCCATTAATTGATAATGTTAACTTAGGTCGAATATGCTCTTGACCGGAACCATCATTTTTGTTATAAAGTTGGCATCCTTACATTCATGGTTCTTTGATCTCACATCCACAATATTGTAATAAAAACAAAATAGAAGGAATGAATTTAAAATATGAACCAACTTGGATTATTCTTCAGCTTTAATCGATCAAACTCGTGTGGTATTCTTTAATCATGATTCCTTGATCTCACTCGCAATTATCGGGTTTGGTCGATTTCATTGTATGATTTTTTAAGACATTGGAAGATAAATCTATGCCTTTTTTTTTGTTTTGGACATCAACATCATGTCTACTGGCTATCTCCTCATCAACTTGAGAAACCCATCATAAGATTAAAATGTTGAAAAAAAGCCTAGAGGGTGTTCTTTTTTAATTCTCTAAAATCCAAAAAAATGTATCCTAAAATTAGTCTCTCAAACTATGGATTCCAGATCCCTTATCTATTTCATGGGTTATTATTATTTGAGCTGAACTCGAGTTTTCAAATAGCTACAGATTAGACTTCAACAGTTTTAGAATCATCATCTTGGAGTTTTCTCCCTCTAGATACTCACCATCATCTATAAGCTCAGTTGAAATCAAGAAATTCAAAATTTATGAGTAAATAAAGGTCTTTCTCTTCAAATGGAACATTGTTCGTGTTCACCATGGAGATAAACTCTCAAGAAAAAAGCCAGATTCAGGCTTAGTCAACCCTAACTTCGAACTCAAAAAGGTAACACTTATGATTTCTAACTCTAGTTATGGATGAAATAAAATTATTTGGAGATCTTTGAGTCCACAACATTGTTTTTCATTGTCCATCAGGATTCTCAGGCTCCATTGGTTCACAAATCTACCTCCTTCGATTTGCATCGATCCTTTCATCTTTCCTATTATTGATGGAGGTTCCATATTCCTTGGTAGGTGGATGGTGCACTAACTCCACCCACTATGGTTGGTGGGGATTAGTAGGGATTGGTGGGGGAGTTTTTTCAAACATAACACCCCCACTGTGTCTATTTAAGGAGGGCCTAGGGAGCCTTTTAGAAATCAATTCGATCCAAAAGAGCTCTATTGTTTTAGAGTTCCTTGAGAGCTCCATGTGAGAGAAATAAAAGGAGGAGTGGAAGGGGTTGATTGTAACCATTGTTCTTGTTGAAATAAATTTTGGTTTCCTCTTCCGTTTATCATTCCTTGTGGTCAGTGAACCACATAGTGGTATCATATCAATTTTAAGTGCAACAATAGCTAGTAGTTGAGTTTTTCCAATGATTGAAAAATTCATGTTACTTGAAATATTATTTTGAAGTTATATTCTTAATGTTCATGGTGATCTTATTCCAACAACATAAGTGGTGTCAAAAATGAATAAAAAAGTGCTTCATAACTGCTGTTAAGGTTTTTCCAAACCTTGAGTGATATAGTAACCCCATGTCAGAGAAGAAGGAAATGTTCCTGCACCGGTGACATTTCTGGCTAGTTTTTGGTAGTTGCTCTAGTGTGCCAAATTAGCACCACTTCATCTACACATCATCAATTGATCTTATCCATTTACAGTATTTTGGTATGGTATTGATCAATAAGTTTTCAATTTCTATGATCAAGGAGTCGATTCCACAATTTTTTCTATTCCAGATGCAATAGTAAACTCCATTTTTCCAGACCAACAAAGTTTTTATAACAAATTTTTAATGGATGGACCATCCATTAGAGGTATGATCATGTTGACTTATTTGAACTACTCCATTTGGAAGTCTCTAATTGAAGATATCGTCATTGATAAGGATATGTTTAACACCATTTTGAATGAGGTAGTCAACCCTGATTCCACCAAGGAAGCAGAGTGGAAAAGGCTGAACAAGAAGATGGCCGATCAAATCCTCCAATGAATCTATCACAACATTTACCACCATGTTTCTCTAGAGACAATCATGTATTAACTTTGGATGAAGTTGGAAAATATATACCAGTCAAAGATCACTCAAAACAAGATCCTATTGTTGAATCAGTTGATGAATCTTTGACTATAAAGTGAAAGCGCTATAGCTGAACACACCAGCATGTTACAAATCCTAGTGAACCAATTGGTGGCTGCAGGTAAGATTATAAATGATAAATATTAGGAGAACCACATACTCTACACACTACCTAATAGTTTGGATACACTTGTTTTCCCTGTTAACAATTTGATTCCTGAAGCCAAACTTACCATAGTAATGGTAAATGATACACTGTCCAATGAGGTGGACCGAAATAAGTTCATACATTACAACAAAATGAAATCTGTCATTCTGGAGAAGAGAGGGAGATAACCAGGAGGAATTCAAGGGGTAGGAACGATAGGTCGAAGCCAGAATAGAGGAAGATACACCGATGGTATGAGGCCAACATACAAATGCTACAATTATGTCATGGAGGGACATGAGAAGAATAACAGATGTAATTTTATATAACAAAAGCATCAAAGTAGCAACCAACAAAGAATAAATGTAGACATTCATGTGAGAATCACTGAAGAAGTTTTTATTTGATACAAATATGAATAAGAAGCATACTTTAATACATTATGACAATAAATATATTGGGTGGTTGATACCACAACATCGCACTGCATCACTCTACATTGTGAGTATTTCATGACTTATCAAGATGGTGACTTTGGTGTATTTAATATGGGGAATAATATTTCGGAAGAGATTATTGGCATGGGTATTATCTAATTGAAGACAAACAATGGATACACAATAACCCTGAAGGGTGTTTGGCATGTTCCAAGCCATCGAATCAACTTGTTATTAGGTAAAATCTTTAATCGACAAGGCTATGATAATATCTTCATAAATGGATCATAGAAGATGAAAAAAGGATCCATAATAATCTCTTAATGACACATATGTGGTACATTGTACAAAATTCATGTGAAGATATGTGCTCACAACCACAACATGGTGGA
This sequence comes from Viscum album, assembly GCA_963277665.1. NCBI lineage: Eukaryota > Viridiplantae > Streptophyta > Magnoliopsida > Santalales > Viscaceae > Viscum > Viscum album. The sequence goes on along the minus strand of OY728139.1, from coordinate 945,908,306 downwards.
CAGAGAGACGTCTTCCAACATGTGGCATAGAAGACTTGGCTACATGAGTGAAAGAAGGTTATCTATCATGACAAAGAAGAAGTACATCAGTATTGAAAAGGATTTATAAATTTATCCTTGAAAATAATTCTTTTATGGGAAGAATCAAAGAGTCTCATTCAATAATATTTCATTTGAGAGATGAATGTTGTTGGATCTGGTTCATTCTGATGTATACAGACCCATTGAGGTGGATTCAATGGGAGGTAAAAAATATTTTTTTATTCTTTATTGATGATGCTTCTCCAAGAGTGTTGGTGTTATTCTTATAGATCAAGGACCAAGTACTGGACTACTTCGAGATTTTTCATTCCATGGTGTAGCGTGAAACTTGAGGCAAGATGAAGTGTCTCTATTCAGACAATGAAGGAGAGCACACATCCAAGGAATTTGATCCCTATTACAGGAGTTAGGGCATATGACATGAGAGGATAGTCCCATGGACCCCACAGCAAAATGGAGTTTTAAAAAGGATTAATAGAACCATCATGGAGAAGTTAAGAAGCATGATGATTTTGGCTAAGCTCCCTAAGCCATTCTGTTGAGAATTGTTTTAGTTGCATGCCACCTCATCAACAGATCTCCATCAGTCCTGCTAAAATTTATAGATTCTACTGAAGATATGGTCTGGTAAACCTCCCTCTTACTCTCATTTATGATTATTTAGATGTTATGCATTTACACATGTGTCCAAGGTGCTTAGGAAGTTCTAGACAAAAGATCAACTCCATACAACTTGATCAACTATGGAGATGAGGAGTTTGAATACATGCTTTTGGACCTGAAGGAGAAGATGGTGATCAGAAGTAGAGGTGTTTTATTCCAATAGAAATAGATGAACAAGGACATTAAAAATCCTAGAATGTATCAAAGGTAAATTCTTGAGGAATATATTCTTGATCCAACACCTGTACCACCACCACCTGTCAATGAAGAGGAGGAGGTGTAATAATACTTATCAGTGGCTGACCAATATGTAGTGGAATAATATATTGATCAGGGGAGACTCAATCCTCTCCTTAAGTAGTTGTAAAACCACTATAGAAGATAGGTTATATTGTTCCCCCCATTTATAACATTTCCTAGATTCAAAAATCATCAATAGGGAGGATTTCATAAGAAAATATTCGAAGTTAGAGAAAATAGTTTTTGACTGATGAGGGGGGGGGGGGTAGAAGGATACCATGAAATAGCGTCTCATCCTAAAACACTCAAGTGGATGCATGAAATGGAGGATGATATGGAGTCTTTTATGAAAAACCAGACATACGATTTGGTGAAACTACCCAATAGTAAGAAGACACTAAGGAATAATGGGGTGTTCATGCTGAAGAAGGATGTCAACAAAAAGGTGGTCAAGCATAAAGCTTGGTTAGTTTTCAAGGGATTCCTTTAGAAGAAAAGAATTTACATTGATGAGATCTTTTCACCCATGTAGAAGTTGGATTCAATTGAAGTCATCTTCAGAATGGGGAAAGCTTGGACATAGAGTTTGAACAGATGGCCGTGAAGATAACTTATCTTAATGGTGAACTCTCCCAAGAGATCTATATAATAAATTATAAAGGTTTTAAAGTTTCTAGACAATAAAACCTTCCCTATAAATTTAATAATATCCTATACATACTAAAACAAGATCCCAAATATTGGCTCAAGAAGTTTGACTCATTCATGGTGATTCATGGAAACAAGAGAAAACATGTGGACCAATGTTTTTACATCCTAATATTTTATGATGGTATCTTTTTTTATCTTCTAATTTAAGTTGCTGACATGTTGATCATTGGGAAGGATGCATTGAAGATTATCCAGTTGAAGAATGAGTTATCCATGTCATTTGATATGAAGGACTTGGGTTAAGCTGAACATATTTCGGGGATGTAGATCATTAATGATAAAAAGATAAAGTTATTATAGATATCTGAAGAGAAGTACATCAAATGTGTTTTGACACAATTGAACATGAACAAAGCCAAACCATTGGGAATTCATCTTAGCAATAATTTTAATTTGGGAAAGAGTTCGTGGCTGTCATCGAAGAAAGAAATCTAGGAGATAGAGATGATACAATCCTCTATAGTTGGAAGCTTGATGTATTCTATGGCGAGTATGAGGAAAAACATTTCTTATGTAGTAGTGATTGTGAGATAATTTATATGCAATCTCGGGAAGTAGAACTGGGATGCAATCAAGTGGATTTGAGGCATCTTAAAGGTTATTCAAATCTATATCTGTTCTATGGAGAATATGAACCCATCTTAGAGGGATATATAGATGTATATATGGTAGGATATCATAATAGTATGAAGTCAATATAAAGACAGATCTATACTTTTTCAATAGGTGATATATCATGGTTTCCAAGGATATATAAGTACACTTATTTATCCACGATAGATGAAGAGTACAATGCAACTTTAGAAGAAGGCAATTAGATGTTGTGGATAAATATTTCTATCCATTAGCTCAGATTCAGTCAAGAGTACATGGTTTATTACGATAGTAAAAGTGGATTGGAATTGAGAAATAACTCCATTTACCAATCTTGGAAAAAGCACATCGATATTCTCTATCATTTGATACATGATGTTTTGGATCAACAGTTTCTGTGACTTGTGAAGATCCACACAAAGGAGAACCCAAACGATATGTCAATAAAGCTGGTTGATCAAGAGATGATAGAACTTTAAAGATGCTCCAATGGATTATAGCTAGAGGGAGAGAATTGTTGGAGGTTCTAACTACCTTAGTAGGTTGCTGGTGCACTAACTCCACACACCATGGTATGTTGGGATTGGTGGGGATTGGCGGGGGAATTAGGTCAAACTTGAAACCCCCCATGGATATTTAAGGAGGGACTATGGATCCTTACAAAAATCACTTCAATCCAAGAGAGATTCATTGTTTTAGAGATCCATGAGATATCCATGTGAGAGAAAGAAAGGGATGTGTGTTAGGGGTCCATTGTAACCATTGTTCATGTTGAAATAAAAGTCCAGTGTCCTCATCCATTTATCTCTCTTAATGTTCAGTGAACCACTACACTTCTCACACAAACAATGATCCCAACTAGTTAAAAAATAACACAGATCTTGATTAGAAGTCTCCCTTAAGCTATGTCATCTCTGATTACATTAGATTCTTCAATCAGTTTCTCGACAGATTCCCGACATCAATCCATTTCCAAACTTCTCTTGGATGTTTTGGACGGCCTCCTATTAGTCACATTACTCTATTTTATAGTCAATATCATATTTGGGATACATCTATGACATGGATACCCACAATCCAACTATCCCAATTCTTATTTAATAAATTTACAATTTAAAAAAACAATTTACAATAAATTAACCATACTCCATCATTTTCTCATTTATAGCATATAAACACTTTATGTCATCATAATTGATACGGAAAATATGAATCTAATAAGACAACATCAACAAAGTTTTGTTATTTTATGTGATGGAATTTTTAATTTATTAATGTCATTTTGGGAAATGATTATTGAGTTTTAATATATCATTGATGCATATATAAAAAATATGTTTAATATGTAATTTAGTGTAATGTTATCTTGGGTGAATGTTATTAGATACACAAGTTGAAACAAACACAAAAATTTTAAGGTTAATACATTCTTTGGTGATGAGGTAATTATGGTATATGATAATAAAGATGTTATAAAATTTTTGGGAAATATATTTAGATAACCATGATTTTTAAATGTTATTTGGTGACTAAGAGATTAAAGTAATTTTTTGCAAAGTTCATTAATTTGAAATACTGTATGATTATGGTAAAAAAATAAATTTTTTCTAGGATGATATATTACTTAAGGAATAATGATTGAGTTAACTTGTAGATACATATATGATTTTTCTAGTTTTAAGGTGATTCATGTTATTTTGGGAAATTTTATTATATTTTAGTGTATATATAATTAGGGTATATTCATTTTTCATATGTGAATTTTTGGTGACTAATGTTATACATAGAAATTAATTTTTTGTTCATTTTAGAAGAATATGTGATCAAATATTTCTAATTCTGGGCATCAAATTTGGTCAAATATATTTGAGAACATTATTATAGTGAATTATTTTTGAAATAATTTATTTTGAATGATGATTGTTATTGTTGGGGTTTTGAGATTGAAGTAAAATGGATTATTCATATTTTATTAACATGTTCTAACCATATCAGTTTTGGTCAACGGGTAAAAATAAGAGGAATAGTTTTCATTCTTTTTTCAATCTTATGATATGTTAAAATTTAATTTTAGTTATTTAGGGATGGAGAAATCATCATTCTTATTTACATTATGACATGAAGCAGAGGTGAAAAAACACTCGAGGCACAACCAAAGAATGAAATTTTGGAATGAAAACATATAAGTATACTTTCTCACATTCTCTATATCGATGGTTAAATAATTCCTCAAGATAAAGTAAGAAGAAGATATATCTATCACGTATAAGGTGAAATATTTTACCCACCTATAAATGTAGGATTTGTGATTTGTTTTCAAAAGTATGAGTTTTATAATGTGTAATGCAAGAATTAAGAAATATTTTTGAAATTATATGTTTTCTAATCTCAATAAAGACATTAATGTCCATTCAAAAAGGATATTTTATCTATGGGGATTAAAAGGTATTTCATGAATTTTAGTTATATTTGTCTTCAAAACCTTAGAATTTATTCTGATAAATCATTAAACTGTTTTTTATTTGACATGAGAAAAAAAGTTTAGGATGCAATCTCTTTAAGGAAGTAGAGTGTAACACCCTGAGATTTTAGAATATATTTTCTATTTAATAAATTTGATGCGTGCGAAAGATTATAAAGAATGAAAACTTCAAATAATGTTTATAATTATTATAAATCATTAAATGAATAAATAAAATAGAATTTTAATTAAATTTAAATTATCATTTATAAAACATAATTAAATTAGGAAATATTATTGATCCTAAAGATCTATTTTGATATTTCTTTGGATCATTATCATTTTTTATCATATATATTTTATTAAAAAATTTATTTAGAGTATTAAATATATGATAGATTTTTTTTCCACATTTATAAAATTAATTCATTGGTAATAAATTTGTTAATAATGAAAATATAAGTATTTTTAAGTAATCATGGATTTTTTTATGAAAAACTATATTAATGTGCATAATTTGTATTTATCATAGTAAATTAAATTATTCACTATTGATGATTAATTATAATGTAATTTTGTGATTATGTATGGAATAATATATATTGAAATTATTTTAATGGTTTTAACTTGGAAAATAATTAGATTAAAATCATTTTATGTTTAAAAATAAATTTTCCTTAAAAATTTGTTTTAATCATTTTGTGCACGAATATTAGTTTTTTTTCCAATTCTGGGAATTAAATTATGTAAAATGGATTCCATATGTGGAATTGGGATAATTTATAATATTTAATAAGGTTAACATATTAATTTCATAATTAATATTAGGCATGGAAGAGGTTGAACACCTAGATAAAGGGTAATATGGGTAAAATGTGGATTAAATTGTTGAATGTGGATTTAAAATCATTTATACAAATTAATTAACATTACTGGATTTGTGCATTTCATCCATCATCATAATGAGATAAAAAATATTCCAATTTGTTCCCACATTCTAGTTATTATAATCATTATATTATTTTATGTAAATAATAATAACGAAATGTCACTCTCATTCTTTTTATATCTTCAATATGATTTGATAAGAATAAAAAGCTATTGTATAAGGTTATAAAGTGTTATTATGAATTTAAATAAATTATTTTTATGATAATAATTTAATTTTAATACTTTGTAATAGTATAATTACCTAAAATTCTTACACATCACTAATGTAGAACGTATGTAAGAGGGTGAAAAATCAAGGTAAAAAGTTTTTTAAGTATTAAAAATGATATTTTTCTCATAATTTTAAGTCATGAATGATTTTGTGAATTAAAATGAAAGGTAAGTAGTGTTTTAATATTTAAATTTAAACTCTATGTGTTGAAACCTAGACCCCAATAGCTCGAATCCAGTATCCCCATTATTATATTTGTATAAGATATAAGAAATCATATCCCAATGGACCAAATATTTTTGTAGTATTTGTAAGATGGATACAAACATGAATCTCACATTATACTTTAAAACATAAAATACACAAAGTGTTTTCATTGAAAAATCCATTATCCCCTTAGTATATCCCTTTATATGAATGATAAAACATTTCCTAGTATTAGGGGAAAATAACATATAAGAAAAGGGAGTCCTTATATGCTCAATAAAGGTAAGTGTAAAATAAAAGATATTAATTAATAAGGCATAATGAATAAGAAAATATACACAACTGAAATACAAGAAATTTAATCAATAATTTTATCATAATATAGTATGTGTAACTAATGATCAAATAATTATATATAAATAATTACATGAAACAATTTATATGACTCCAGAATTATTTTCAACACTGTTTAAACCCAAATATTTTTTCCTTATTAACAAGAATTTATATGAGCTTGAATAATCTTATTAGTAATGGTATAAAAGTTTTTATAATTTTATGATTGAAAATATTTTTTAGAAGTATGTATGAAGCTTGTGTATACTATAAAATAGTTAAACAGGAATATATTTATCTGTTATTATTTGTTGATGACATACTTTTAATCTGTAAAAATATATAGAATATAAATTTATTAAATAACCAATTTAACTCTGTCTTTGAAATGAATGTCTTAGGAAATCCTAATAATGTCTTGGGTATTGACATAATTAGAGATAGATGGGTCGAGCCTTGATTTTATCTTAGTTTTCTTATGTTAAGTAGGTATTAAAATGGTATCTTTTTGAGAATATTAAATCTGCTAATATTCCTTTAAGATGAAAATTTCAATTGTATTTGGAAAAATCACGTAGAAATAATTATGAGGCTGTCTTCCTGAATAAGATTCCATATGCTAATGTTTAAGGAAGTATTATATATTCTATAACATATTTTAGACCAGATATAATTTTTTTTGTTTTTTACTTTGAACAAGTTTATGTGGAAACCTGGTAGGCCTCATTGGAATGTGTTGAAGTTGCTCCTTAGGTATGTGTCTATGTTTAATAAATTGTGTGTTTGATGTGGCATAAATAGTATTTTTAGTGATGATATTGTTGGTTTTGTTTACTCTGATTATACAACATATATTGACACTCAAAAATCACTTACTAGTTTTGTGTATATTGCATATGGAAGACCGATATCTAGGAAATGCGACATGAAATTGATGGTTTATCTCTCCAAAACTAAGGCAGAGTATATATCCTTGAGAGAAGACATCAAGAGGGTATATGGTTGAATTTTTTTCTTTCTATGTTTTCATTGTATGATGATAGTATAATAGTCCATTGTAACAACCAATTTGCATTGCATCATTCTAAGAACTATGCATTTCATGGTAGATTGAAGAACAATGACATTATACTCCATTTTGATTCGGATGTTATAGAATTTGAGATAGTGAGTGTCACTAAGATACCCATAGAGGACAATCCATATGATAATTTGACTAAGGTCGTGCCATTATCCATGTTCATGTACTGGCTTAAATTAAAGAACTTAGTCTCAATTATATAACTTATTTTGTGAGAACACCATTAATAATTTATTTAATTACAAGGTGGAGATTTGTTGTTTTATGCCCATGTATATGTTTCAATTGAATTCTATTAATCTTATTCATATGATTCATTCGTTTTTTACCTAAAGTATTTATGTTTATATGGGGTGTAATTCTGGCATAGGGACTGTTCACTTTACACTGCTTATTTTTTGTTTACTAGAAATATTCCATTTTTTCTAACCTATTTAAGCACTTGATTTTAGACCATTTATTATGGATGATCTAACGATTGTGAATTATCATGGTTGTTCTTGTTTGGATCTTCTTTGATTCAGATCACCTCTGCTTTTCTAATGGGGTGGTGCCACGCATTCCACCCATCATGCTGTCATCTATTAAAAGAACCACTCGTTGGATCACAACTATCTACGAGGCTTTCATCCCATAGTTTTTTATACACTACCTAACACTCCATTTACATGAAAGAATTACGTCAAACTTGCACTTTGATTTAGGGAAATCAATCCCTTTATCCCGTATGGTTTTTGTTTGGTTCACTAAGCACACTCTATGTGTGAGTTTCTGCTGTGACCAGAAGGGTTTCTCAAATGAGAAGAAGGGAAAATGAGACATTATAGCCAACCTCACTCCCCTTTATCAAGTTTGTTCCACCTCCTAGAACCGGAATACAATTCCAGTGGAGAGTTAATGGAGATCAACTCGATCTTGGGTCTAGGGAGTCTACTCACCAAAGGAGGTTCTATATATTGATTTTTTTTCATCATAATCAGGTTTTAGTTTTTGATTCTTGGACCAATAGTGACTTATTTATTTCTATCATGTATGAATATGTATCCTTTTGGGGTGTGTGTGGGCTTCCGTTTAGGAGTGGACGATGTTGAATTTAGGTGATTAGTCTCATCATTGCCAATAAGTTCACGAGGTCCGGGCACTTCAAATAGATTCTCTAGTTTTCTTCATTATAAATGGAGTATGCATGTATTTTCTTTTATTTTTCATAGTAATATAATAATGGTCTAGACGGTGGTTTCTCCATGCGTGTTGGATCACATTAATCTGAATCATATTACATTTGATGTTCTTTCTTTACATTTTTTTCTTCTGTTTTTGTGCTTCTGGTAGTTTGTTTGAAAAAAAATGTTTTCTTTCTTGTAACAAACTTTCAAATTGTATCATACTAAAATCTGTAACACAATAATATTCATTAGTGTGTCATAGATGTTCTAAGGGTTAATGAACTAACTCCAAAACATCCCCATAAATATATTTCTTAAAAAAAATTATCAACCCAATCACTTTTTTAGAATATTTATAGTAATTTTATCTTATATACAATTAGTATTTATTTGCAACTTGTTATCTTAGATTCCAGTTTCTCCTTGACTTTCATATCCTATTTCACTAACCACCACATGATAACATCCTTTTCCCTAGTTTCTACACATGATTCAAGTTCACAATGATTTTGGATAACCTCTAAGACTTTATTAAACCTTCACTTAATTTTATCAGCTTCATAAGTTCCCAAAAATATTTTTATCCCGTATCTTGAATGCCTCCAGAGAAGACAACATCACTAAACACCTAAACATTCAGATCATCTCCCACTCCCTTAATTGGGTATGGAAACTTTGGTTGAAGCTTCTCTCGATTGGAACCATCATTTTGGTTAGAAAATAGGCATCCTTATGTGCATGATTCTTTGATCTCACAACTGAAATATTGCAATCAAAAAAAAAATCAAGGGAATGAATTTAAAATTAAAATTTACCTTGATTCTTCCTCAGCTTCAATTAATGAAACTCGGGTGGTCTTCTTTTATCACAGTGCCTCAGACTCACTCACAATTATTAGGTCGGATTGATCTCCTTGTTTGAGTTTGTAAGGCTTTGGTTGATGATTCTATTCCTCAGTTTTGATTTATCGATCATCATCATGCCTACTAGGTATCTCCTCTTCAACCTAACACAACCCTCATCAGATTCAAATATTGAAGAAAATTCTGGTGATTCTCTTTTTTCCATTCATCAAACTAAGAAAAAATGTAACCTAATCCTAGTTTCTCAAACTATGGATTCTATATCCCTTCTTTAGTGCTTGGGTTTTGTTCATTTGAGCAGAACACAATTTTTTAACCAGCTAAAGGCTAGACTTCATCACTTCTGGTATGATCATCTTGGAATTTTGTTCATCCTGATACTCAGTATCGTCCAAAATCTCGACCGAAATCATGAACTTATAAATGGATGCATGAATCAAGGTATTACTCTTCAGATGGAACTTGGTTCGTGTTCTCCATGGAGATAGACTCTCATGAACAAAGATATATTCAGTCTTGGTCATCCGTATATTAAAACTTGAAAAAGGTAACATCGATGATTGATAACAATGGTTGTGGCTGAAATCAAATCATTGGGAGAGCTTTGAGGCCTCGTATTTATCTGTCATTTTTCATCGTGATGCTCCGGCTCTACTGGTTTTCAATTCGACTTCCCATGATTAGCATCGATCCTTCCATCTTTCCCCTACATCTTAGGCAAACATAGATCCCAACCAGTTTAAAACGGACATAGATATGGATTTTCATACTCCCTTCAGCTATGACAGCTCCACTTACATGGGATTCTTCCATAAATTTCTCAAAAGAGACCCAACTATAATCCATTTTCAAGCTTCCCTTGGATTCTTTTTATGGCCTCTTCTCAGTCTCATTTCTATAGTTTAGAGTGAATCTCAACTTTGGGGGATATATATGACACATATACCCCATCCCCAGCTGTCCCAAAGGTTATTTAATAAATTTAAAATTTTAATCCCAATTTGACAATGAATTAAAAATAATCCATTATTCCCACATTTCTATCATATAAACTCATTACTTAATTTTAATTGATATGGGAAATATGAATCAAATAAGACCACATCAACACCCTTTTGTTGTTTTAAGAGATCATTTTTTAATGTTATTAATGTCATTTTTGGAAATGAATATTGAGTTAAAATATATCATGTAATAATTATGTTTAATATGTAATTTAGTTTAATTTTATTCAGGGATAATGTTATTGGGTACATTTTTTGAAACAAAAACATATTCTTTAAGCTTAATACATTATTTAATGGTGAGGTAATTACGACTTATGAGAATAAAGATGTTATAAAATTTTGGGAAAATATATTTAGAGAATCATGAGATTGAAATTTTATTTGGTGACTAAGGGATTATGTAAATTTTCTTAGAAGTTCAGTAATTGGAAATATTGTATGATTATTGTAAAGAAAATAATATTTTTGTATGATGATATATTACAAGATGAATAAAGATTGAGTTCACATATAGATGCATATATAACTTTTCTAGGTTTAGGATGATTCATGTTATTTTTGAAAATTTATAGTATATTTTGGAGTATATATAATTAAGGTATATTCATTTTTATATGTGACTTTTTGGGGACTAATGTAATATATAGAAATAAATGTTTTTTTTTTATTTTTGTAAGAATATGTGATAAGATATTTATAATATTGGGATTAAAATTTGGTCAACAGTATTTGAGAATATTATTATGTTGAATTATTTATGAAATGATTTATGTTGAAATATTGGTGTTATTATTGAGGTTCTTAAGATTGAAGTATAATGGTTTATTTATATTTTATTAACATGTTCTGACCATATCAGTTTTGGTTACTTGGTAGAAATAAGAGGAATAAATTTTCATTAATTTTTTGATCTTATGACCCATTAAAAGATAATTTTAATTCTTTAGGAATGAAAAAATCATCATTCTTATATACATAATGACACGAAGAGGAGGTCAAAAAAGACTCAAAACACACTCAAAGAATGAAATTTTTTGAATAAAAACATGTATGTATATTATCTCACATTCTCTATATCAATGCTCAAATAATTCCTCAAAATAAAGTAATAAGAAGATATATTTATCGAGTACATGCTCAAAAGTATTACCCAAGGTAGGATTTATGAATTTATTTCACAAGTATGAGTTTCTTAATGGGTAATTCATGGTTTAAGAAATATTTTGGAAATTATATGTTTTCCAGTATCAACAAATACATCAATTCCATTTCCTAAATAATATGTTATATATGATAATTAAATGGAATTTCATGAAACATAATTATATTTGTCTTCAAATCCATAGAATTGATTATGATAATTCTCTAAACACTTTTTATCTAACATGAGATTAAATTAATAGGACATAATTTCTTTAATGGGGTAGAGTGTAACACCCCATGATTTTAGAAAAAAATTTCTCTTCAATAAATTTGAAGTGTGTGATAGCTTGTAATGAATTAATACTTTAACTTATGTTTATAATTCTTATAAATAATTAAACAAAGAACATTAAATTAAAATTAAATTCAATATAAATTTTCAAAAAATAAAATCTAATTCACATAGGAAATAATATTGATCTTAAAGAACTATTTTGATATATATTTTGTTCATTATCATTTTTTATCATATATATTTTATTTAAAAATTTATTTGGAGTATTAAACATACAAACGATGTTTTTACACATTTATAAAATGAATTTATTGGTAATAAATAAGTTAGAAATGAAAATATAAGTATTTGAAGGTAATGATAGATGTTTTTTCTGTAAAACTATATAAATGTGCATAACATGTATTTATCATAGTAAATTAGATTATTCTTTATTGATGAATGATTTTAATTTAATTTCATTATTATGCATTGAAATACTTCTATTGGTTTTCACTAGGCAAAGAATGAGAATAAAATCAATTTTATGCTTTAAAGACATTTTATATAAAAATGGGTTTTAATCATTTTGATCATAGATATTATAATTACTTTTCTCAATTCTAGGCATTAAATTATGTAAAATGGAATCCATATGCCGAATAGAAATAATGAATATTATTTAATAAGGTCAACACTATTTTTTTAATGAATAGCAACCATGGAAAATGTTTAACCCCTCAGTAAAGGTTAAAATGGATAAAATGTTTTTTAAATTTTTGGACATGGATTTAAAATCACTCCTAAAAATTACATAATATAATTGAATGTGTATATTTGTTTCCATCGTCTTAAGGAGATTATAAATATTGTAATTTGTTCCAACTTTCTTGTGATTATAAAAATTATATTATTTTATATAAAGAATAATTAAAAACTTTCACGCTCATTATTTTTATGTCTCTAATATATTTTGATACAAATAAAAAATTATTGTAGATGGTTATAAAGGGTTATTATGAAGGCAAATAAATTATTTGTATGAGAGTAATTTAATTTTAATTCTTGGTAATGGAATAATTACCTAAAACCGGAACACATCACTAATCTATCACTTGTTCAAGACGGTAAAAAAAGCAAGGTAAATATATTTTAAAGTATTAAAAGTGACATGTTTTTCCTATTTTAAAAACATAAAATGATTTTATGAATTAAAATCAAATTCAAGTAGTGGTTTAAATATTCAAATTTAAACCCCATGTGGAGAAACCCCGACCCTAGTAGCCCAAAGCCAATTTCTACATTATTATGTGGACATAATATATAAGGAATCACATCCTAAAGGATTGAATAGTTTATTATTATTTGTAATATAGATATATACATGAATATCACATTGTAATTGAAAACATAAAATACATAAACTATTTTCTTTGACAAATCAATTACCCCCCTAAGAATATCCCTGCATATTAGTGATAAATCATTTCCTGGTATCCCATGGAAAATAAAATATAATAAAAAGGTGTGCTCAGATGCTTAGTAAAGGTTAGTGTACAACATAAGATATAAATAAATAATTCATAATCAATATGAAATAGTAAACATCTAAAATACACACCATTTAATCAATAATTTGATCATAATATGACAAGAATAAAATATAATCAAATAAATCCATATAAATAATCACATGAGCTTGAAAACATAACCATGGATATTCTAACTGATCGAATAATCAATGGAATATCAATAAATAAATTAATATTAATGGAATGAATAATAATGGACATCTAAAACTTACCATTGATTCCTTATTCCAAGACATATGATACCTTCAAGGCCTTGTTCCAATACATCTATATAAATGTGTAAGTCTGAAAGGTGTTTTCGTGGGTGCCCTTAAATGATTAGTGGTTTTTGGGTACTTAGTTTCAACAGAGTAGCTGACCAAGGTTGTCTCTCAAAGGAAGAAGTAAATTAAACAACATATTAATGGAATTTCTGAAAATAAAATAAAAAGGAAATTAGAACACTAATTAAAAGTATGGGGGTTTTTTATCGGTTATAAATCAAGAACAATTTTTCTAGAAGTAGATTGTATTTTATTTGTTTTTATTTTTGAAATGATGTTCGATTAAAAAAACCCAACACGAAGTTATTTTTTAGAAAATATTTTAGAAGGAATAATCTATCTAAATATACCTATTCAGTTACATATTAATCATTATCATATAAATTAATACCCACTTAATTATGATCCCCTAATTGTTTAACCCTCAAACCCTATGGGAGTTAACCTAACCACAAAGATGAAACTACTTAAACCCTAGGCTAGCTTCGGAACACGAAATCACATCACTCTCCTTTGATTGATGTTATAAGGTTAGATTATGTTCAATGGTTAATTAGAGCACATATCTATTCTCGAAATGAGGATTAATTGAGTTTACTGATTATATTTGAACACTAAAAATTGGTTCTGTATGGTTCTGTATTACCAATTAAGTTCTCTCTCTCACAATTTACACAATACTCGACCTCGCATGTTTTTGTGTTAATTGTTCAATTGCTTGATTAGTTTATTCTAATTAAAAAACTCAATTCATAAATCATATAAATTAAATTACAGTATCTCAATGATTCAAAATAATTAAATTAAGAGGGTAAAAGATAGATCAATCACTAAGAGAACTACTCTTCCATGGGCAGTGTGGTCATCGTGGAGACATTTTGCATGAGTATAGTATTGAAAGGGTACAACACAATATCATCACCACTTATGAATTCCAACCCAAAGAGAAAGATTAATATAAGAATAAAATTGAAAATAATAGATGATGTGTAAGAGAAACTAAGAGTTTATTGAAAGCAAAAAAATAGTAAAAATAAGAAGAGGAAAAGAAGAGAATTTTGGAGAAGATCATAGCTTGGTTTCTTCCCTCCTCCAATTGTGAAATGAAATGGTGTAGAACCACTTATAATATGCTCCCAATCTCTTAATTTACGTCCCAACCCCTCCAAAAGAGAAAAAAACTAATTTATAGAGTGGAGGGGAGGATAGGTTTAAAGAGGTTTGACGTGTGAATGGGGAATCTCAACCAAATATTTTATGCCAACTTGCACCGCCCATTTGACCTCCAAAACGTGTGAACCATCTGTCTTTATAGAAGAATGATTTGTTCACAATTGAGTTGGATATCACCTCTCAATATTAAGGCCTAATCCATGATTTTATGAAGAAGTTATGGGCCAAATACCGAACCAATGTCCAATATGGAAGCCCCAACCCACCTTTGGCTCCATGATCTATTTAGTCCAACCAAATGCACGATTTAACTTCAATGTTCAGAACAAAAGCTATATCCCATTATGTTATGAAGACCTTTAAAAAATATCATGTTCAAATAATAAATATTAAAATATTTATTTTTTAAATACTACAGTTCACTATAAAGGGTAAAAATAGAATTTCCATCAAATTTTCAAATGAATGATCTAATACCAAATATTTTATAAATGAACATATTTAACATAATGTGATGAAATTTTATCATTTAATATCAATAAAATATTAAATAAAAATTTGTTTTATTATCTCCCCCATATGTAACCTTTTGCAGTCCTGGGAAAAAACCTCATATCACGTATTCTGAAAAATTGCGTCAAGTAAACATCAATATCAAGTAAAAATAATTTTTAAAACACATATCCTTGAGATCCAAAAATTCCACACCAAGAAAAAAAAGTTATTAAACCTCATAAAAAACCATTACTTCAAGTTATCCATTTATATCATTCAATATATTTCACCTTCATTTATCCTCCCATTCACAAAACACTTACCTCACTTGAATTTTCTCTTATCGCACTAATGTAAATTTTTCAGCAATGTCTTTCTCATCGAAACTCATACAAGGGTCAATATAGGATTGAAAAATTCCTACATCACCACCTGATGTGAGTCAAGGAGATATTTTTATCATGAGGAATTTCTAGGGGTATTTTGTGGATTTCAATTGGTAGGATTTAGATGTGAAAAATTCTGAGGCTAAATGAAGGTTGCTTGACACTTTTTAAAGAAAAATGGAATTAATCTAATTTTAACCTAAATATGGTATCCTACTCAATCCCTATAGCATCAATTCGTGTTTATCATCATGAAAAATAATGGAATGTTCAAACCATTCAACATTTCAGCAGTAAAAATGTCAATCTTATCAAACATGATTTTCTTGAAAGCTCTAGATAGGCACAAATTTCTCCCTCTATTAGAAGCTCTAGAAAGGCACAACTTCACTTATAATGAAAGATCTAGAAATGAAACAACTTTCAATATAATAATTATATTTAGTAGCAAAAAAATCTCCTGAAAATTTAATTTTCCACCCAAAGTATCACAAAATGTGGTAGCGCAACACAAGATAGCTTCTCCCACACTTAAGTTCAACTAGATTATGAAATTTCACTTCAAGAGTTGGTTGGATCGAGAAAATTGGATTATAATGTGGCTAACATAACATGCTGTTCATGGAAACTAAGGGATACAAGGATTAAATGTTGAAGTTATGACATTATAAAAAGGATTATTTAAAATATATTCTTTAATACCAAAAAAATTATTCAATCATTTAAATCATATGTACCTAAAACCCTCCAGTTTTGATAGGATTAAATAATTTCTGGTTAAATAAAGCATGGTTTGGATCCCTCAAAAAGTGAGGTAAATGTAAATAATATGAAAATAATGGTTCAGAAGCCTCACATTATAGTGATTTCAAATATAAAGACAGTGATATGTGGCATGAGATTAAAAATTTAGAGTACTTTTCATGAAATTACTAAAGATTTGAACTTGAAACAATGTTATTTTTGTCATTCATTTAAGCTCGGTTTCATGGGATAATTTTTTTCACTTATTGATATGAATTTAAAAATGGTTATGAGAATCATTTAAGATCAATTTTTTCAAAAACACACAAAAAATTGAAAAATAAAGACACAAAATTTGAAAAACAAACAAATATTTTTGAAAATCATTGAAAAAAGAAAACAATTGAAACTACTAAACTAAAAGACTCCCTCGACCACACATAAAATATTGCATTGTCCTCAATGTGAACCCATGAGATGATATATTCACATAAAATGTATAATTTTAAATAGGAAAAAGAATAAAAAAGTGAAAGGGTTAGGGACAACCTGATATGCTCAAGTGATTATGGGGTCATTCGGTGTGATGAAATACAATACATCAATAGGAAGTACCTCAATGTATCTCTTCAAACGTTTCCCATTGACTGTAAATCTCTTTCATGTGTCCTCTTGTGTGATCTCCACTGCACTGTAAGGAAAAAAATTAGTCATAACATAAGGACCTAACCATCCGGAACAGAACTTACCAGGCATCATCCATAGTTGTGAACTATAGAGAAGGAGTTTCTCTCAAACATTAAACTCCCTTTGTTTATCATTCTATCATGAGATACGTTTGATATTTCCTTTTAGAGCCTTGAGTTCTCATATGTAGAAAATAAAATCTCCTCAAGCTCTTGAATTTTCTATATCCTTTGAATTCCAGCTTGGTCCAAATGCATGTTTCAATTCTTTATAGCCCAATAAGCCCGACGCTCAACATCCACTGGGAGATGACATGGTTTCTCAAATACAATCCAAAATGGGGACATACCAACGGATGTCTTGTATGCTTTCTTATAAGCCCAAAGCGCATAATCCAAGCGCTTTCTCCAATCTTTCCTATTCTGGTGCATAGTTTTCTCCAAAATTTGTTTCACTCCCTATTTGAAACCTCAGCCTAATGATTTGTTTTGGGATGTTATGGTGTTGATGTTTTATGTGTCACCCCATACTCATGAATCTATGAAGCCAAATTATGATTGAAAAAGTGTGTCCCTTGGTCAATGATGTTGGCCTTCAATACTCCAAACCTGCAAAAAATATGTGCTTGGAAAAAGTTCACAACAACATGAGATTCATCAGTCCTAATGGCCTTAACCTCCACCAATTTTCTCACATAATCAACAACAACCAAAATATATTAGAAACCAAATAAACTAGGAAAATGACGCATAAAATCAATTCCCCATACATAAAAAATCTCACAGGATAATATGGGTTGTTGGGGAATCTAGTGTCTCTTAGAAATATTACTAGTGTGTTGGCAATGTGAGAATGACTTACAAAACACATGAGCATCAGGGAATAAACTAGTCTAATACAATTCAGAGTCCAAAAAATCCTAGCAATTCATTGGGGTCAAAAGTGTCTACCACAAGAAAGTGTATAACATAAATATAGAACAAAAACAAACTCATGATCAAGAGAATACCTCTTAATAACTTCATCACTACACATGTTCCATAAGTAGGGATCATCCCACACATAATACGGGGACTCAATTTTTATTTTATGGACTTGATATTTCTTTAAATTTGCTAGTATTTCAGATGCAACAAGGTAGTTCACTAAATCATCCTACCAAGGATGCGTATCTAAGATAGAATAATGATGATCATTGAGGAATGTGTTCCGAAGTGGTACCTGGTCCAACGTGTCATCCTATATTGTAGGAGTAAGATTACTCATGTGGTCTGCCACTAGGTTTTCTGACCCCTTCTCTTCCTTTATATCAATGTCAAATTCTTGAAGAAGGAGCATCCATTTGATTATCCCAGGATTTGCATTAGGCTTCTTCAAAAGGTATCTTAGAGCAGCATGGTCAGAAAAAAACTACTTTAGAGCCCAATAAATATGAACAAAATTTATCTAAAGAAAATATAATAGAAACAAACTCTTTTCTATGGTATTGTAGTTTTATTAGGCCAAATCCAATGTCCTTGATGCATATTCTATCACTTGTGAATGTCCCTCTACCCTCAGAGATAAGACAGCTCTGACTGCAAAGTCTGAGGCGTCAAACATAATTTCAAAAGGAAACTCCCATCGTGGGGGTTGTATGATCAATGCAGTGACCAAACACTTCTTTAGCTCATCAAATGATGTCCTGTAAGAATCATTAAACACAAAATCAGAATCCTTTTGAAGTAATCATGACATGGTATAACAATATTACTAAAATATTTGATGAAGTGTAGATAAAATCCTACATGACCAAGGAAAGATCTAAAATCATTCACACATGAAAGATAGGGTATGGATGAAATTAAATCTACCATAGATCTACAAACTCTATCCCATGTTTTTACACTAAATTTCCTAAGACAATCCCATGCTCTACCATGAAATGTCACCTTTTAATGTTTAAGACCATATTCTTCTCAATACAACTATTCAGAACCGTTCCCAAACTAGAGATACAATCATCAAATGAAGACCCATACACAGTAAAATCATCAATGAATACCTCTATAAAAGTCTCAATAAGATGAGAAAAAAATACTCAATATGCATCTCTGGATGGTACCTGACGAATTTTAAAGTCCAAATGGAATCTTTTGGTTGGAAAACGTACTGAATGGGAAAGTGAATGTTGTCTTCTTCTGATCCTCCAGATAAATATGTATCTGAAAATATCTAGAAAATATATCCAAGAAACAGTAGTGTGTTTTCCTAACTAGTCTCTGAAGAATATTATCAATACATGGGAGGGGGAAATGGTCTTTGCGAGTGCACTGATTTAGTTTCCTATAATCAATACACATATGCCAAATATTTTTCACCCTCATTGGATCTAATATTTATCATTTTTAACAACAGTAACACCACTTTTCTTAGCCACAACCTAAATAAGACTCGCCCACTGGGAATCTATAATGGGATATATGATACCTGCATCGAGCAATTTTTCAACCTATTTTTTAACAACATCCAAAAGTGTTGGATTGAGTCTTTTTTTTGGCTGCCTAACCAGTTTATCTCCATCCTCAAAAACAATATTATGCATGAAAATGGAGGGTCCAATACCTGATATGTCAGCCAAGGTCCACCCAATTGCCTTAATTTTCTCCCTCAAAATATTCAAATTTTTTTTTCATGTTCAAAAGGAATATTGTTAGAAATTATAACAGGTATTTTCTCACCCCTTAACAAGTATGTATATTTTAGATTTGGTGGTAATGGATTTAGTTCCAATTTAAAGGGGTTATCTATGGATAGGGAAATTCAAGGAACTGAAATATGTGCACAATGAACATCAGTATCATAATATACATCATCAAAATCAGAGAATAAAGCACCAAATCTATCTGTATACTCCAAAACCGTGTCATAATTAGATTGAACATGATCAAAATAAAAATATTAATTCATTCCAAAATCAATTCTAAGAGAGTTTTGTGAATTACAAACATGTGTTGAAGTACCCTTAGACTTAAAACCAGAAACAAAGCTCATAATCTCCCTAAGCACAGGACAATCAAAATCCATTGGGTTGTTACTTGGTGGATCAAAATGGGAAATAAAAAAAGCTGAATGGTCCTCTAAGGGGTACTTCATGGATTCCATGACATTAAATATCACAAATTCATCTCCCAATTTTGTGGAAAGTGTACCCTCATTGAAATTTATGATAGTTTTTTGAAATTATGAGGAAGGTCCTACCTAAGATAATAAGATCATGTGAACATACATAATCATCCTCCATGTTAAGCACATAGTAATATGCATGGAAGATCATGCCTCTTACCCAGAAAAGTACATCCTCAAGGACTCCCACTAGATATGTCACAACTCTATTTGCCAACTGCACCACTACCCTTGTTGGTTTCAACTGACCAACCTGCAAATAAAATAATATATAGTGAAACATCACATTTATGGAAGCTCCCAAATCACAAAGAGCATCAGAAAAGAGAAACTCCCCTATGATGCATGTGATAATGAAGGTCCCAAGATCCTTGCACATTTTTTGGAATTATTAGAGTTGGTGTAAATAGTGCTGAAACATTCCTTCCAAGATTGATCCTCTCATTTACCTTGTGCCCTCTTCTATTGGTACATAGTTATTTTAATAATTTCTCATACATTGGTTTTTGGTTAATGGCTTCTAGTAGAGGGATTTTTATCTCCACATGCTTGAAGGTGTCGAAAACCTCTTTTTTCATTACCTCCTTATCCATCTTCTTGGTTTCTACCGCCCTATTTGGAAAGGAAGGGGGTTTTGGAGGATCATAATCAATCTTTTTATTACATTTATCTTTCTCCTTTGGTTACTATTTAGATGGTCTTGAATGGGGATTCTACAGATTTGAGGTGAATCCTAGTGGAACGATAGGTGTTGATGTATCAGTTAATTTCTTCCCACTTCTCAATGTGATGGAACTTACATTCCCCTTGGGATTTGGAGTAGGCTGTGAAGGAAGATTTCCAAAATTCTTACTTACAAATTCATGGAGGGTAGTGGAAATCTAGTTCATTCAAGTCTTCAACTCCCTCAGCTCTGAACCTTGACTCTTCAGGTCATTCTGTTGATTAAGAACAATTTGTTTGAGAAGATCATCCGTATTAGAATCTACCTTTTTTTGAGAATTCCATTGTTGTTTAATTGTTGATTCTTGAGATTCAAATCTCCTTTGGGGTTGTTGGAAACCCTATTGGTAAGGTGGATGCTATTGAATGTTTTGTCGAAAGGGGGCCTTTGTTGTTGTCCAGATGCATATCTCTTGTCTGATTTATCCTTCCACAATTGGTTGTATGTTGGTGAAAAGGAATCAAGATTCTTTTGTGGATATGGTTTTTGTTGTTTCTGATATGGTCACTTAGGAAACACTGCCACACAATCTTCAGTTTCTTGTAGCAGGAGGCAACAATCTATTGGGTGGCTAGTCTTAGTGCAAATGCCACAAGGTCTGGAAGGAGTGGGTTGAGATGTCTTTTGATCCAAAGTAATATGCCTCGCCATATTGTTCAATTCATATAACTTGGTATCAATTAAGTGACTCTCAAGAAAAGGACTTACATGATGTACTCCCTTGATATGCGGTTTACCTCGATCATCAAATTGTTGGGTGTTTTTGGCCATTTTTTCAATCAATGCACATGCATTTACTGCAGACTTTTCCAACAATGAAACTCCAACTGTGACATCCAAAATTCTCATCTTCATAGGTGTGAGCCCTTCATAAAAGTATTGGATGAGGAGTTGCACACTGATTTGGTGATGTGGGCAGCTTGCAGACTACTTCTTGAATCACTCCTAGTACTCATACATTGACTATCCTTGGGCTTGCTTTATCCCATTGATCTCATTACAAATGGAAGTGGTCCTTGATGCTAGAAAAAATCTCTTCAAGAAAAGACATTTCAAATTGTTCCAATAAGTTACATATTCGAGTTGTAAATAATACATCCAATATTTCACAGCTCGATCAAGTTAGAATGGGAATGATCTTAGTTTTATTTGGTCTTCAGATACATTTATAGGTTTTAGGGTTGAGTAAACCACATTAAATTCATTAATGTGTTTATTGGGATCCTCACCAGAGAGGCGATGAAATTTTTGATGTAGGTGAATTAACCCAAATTCCAGTTCAAAGTCTAATTTGAGATTTGAGTATGCAATGTAATTTGGTTGATAATTAATATAATGTGAAACAAATTCCTGAATTGTTATATTAAGTCAATTTATATTATTTTAAGCCATTTTTTCTTGTTTTATGTTGTACATTGAAGTGTTTCCAATTTCAATGTCATTAGAGTGGAGAAAGTCTCCAACCGTTAGAATGTTGAAACTTACCATAGGCTGACAATGCCTTATTCGTGATCGAAGGTTACGTTCAATCTTAGGGTCAAGATCTAAAATATATTAGGATTAGTTCATGTCAAAAATAAACAAATGGATTTTTTACCATAGTTAAATAAAATTGAGAAGTTTTAGTTGATGGTCAAAAAAGAAGTAGAAGAAAATAAAAGCAGAAGAAAACATTCATATTGGGTAAAGAAGGAAGAAAGAAGAGAGAAAGAGAATAAAATGTAAAATAAAATAAATACCTCTAATTATTTGAAATAATTTATTTCATTCCCGATAATGGAGCCAATTCAAAAGGAACTATCATGGGAGCCCTCAAATTAGTAGTGTTTTTTGAGTACTTAGGTGCAGCAGAGTGGCAGACCAAGGTCATCTCTCAAAGGAGTAAGTAAATTTAACATAATATTAAAGGAATTTTTGAAAATAAAATAAAAAGAAAATAAGAACCCTAATTAAAAGGATGGGGTTTTTTTTTATCATTTATATATTTATAATAAGTTTTCTGAAAGAAGATTCTATTTTTTTTGTTTTATATTTTGAAATAAATTTTGATTAAAAAGACACAAAAAAAGAAGTTTTTTTAGAAAATATTTTAAAAGGCATAATCAATCTAACTCTGCATATTCATTTACATATTAATCATTATCATTTAAATTAATACCCACTTAATTATGATCTCTTAATTTTTTTATCCCTAGAACCCTACGTTAGTTAACATAACAACAAAGATGAAATTACTTAAACCCTAGGCTAGATTCAAAACACGCCATCACAACACCCTACTTTGATTGATGTTATAAGGATAGATTATGTTAGGTGGTAAATTTGAGAACATATCCATTATAAAAATGAGTATTAATTGAGTTTAGGGATTATATTTTAACACTACAAATTGATCCCGTATGGTTTTGTATTACCAATTAAGTTCTCTCTCTCAAAATTCACACAATACTCGACCTCACATGTTTTTGTGTTAATTGTTCAATTGATTTTTTAGTTTCTTATAATTTAAAAAATCAATTCATGAATCATATTAAGTTAATTATAGTAGCTCAATGACTCAAAATAATTAAATGAAGAGTGTAGAAGATAAATCGATCACCAAGAAAAATACTCTTCTACGGGTTGTGTGGTCATCATGGAGACGTTTTTCATGGGCAAAGGATTGAAAGGGTATAACCCAATCTTGTCTCCAATATTTAATTCCATCCCAAAGAGGAATATTAATAGAATAATACAATTGAAAATAACATAATATGTGGAAGAGAAACTATGAGTTTGTTGAATGCACAACAACATTACAACTAAGAAGAGGAAAAGAAGATCATTTTGGAGGAGATCATAGCTTGGTAGCTTCCCTCCTCCAATTGTGAATTAAAATGGTGTAGAACCACTTCTACTCTTCTAACAATATCCTAATTCACGTCTCAAACCCTCAAAATATAAAAACACCGATTTATAGAGTGGAGGGGAGGCTAGGTTTAATGAGGTTTCATGTTTGAATAGGGAATCTCGACCAAATATTTTAAGCCAACTTGCACCGCCCATGTGACCTAAAAAACACGTGAACCAGACATTCTTCCAGATGAATGGTTTTTGTACAATTGGGTTGGAGAGAGCCTCTCAACATTTGTGCCTCATCCATGCTTGTATGAAGAAGTCATGGCCCAAATACAGAAACAATGTCCAATCTGGCAGGCCCAACCCACCTTTGATTTCATTGTTTATTTAGTCCAACCAAATGAATGATTTAGCTTCAATGTCTTGAAGAAAAGTTTTATCCCATTAATTCAGGAATAAAATTTTAAAATTTCAAGTTTAAATAATAAATATTAAAATACTTGTCTTTGAAATACTACAGTTCACTATAAAGGGTAAAACTGGAAATTCCATCAAATTTTCAAATGAATGATCTAATCCCAAATATTTTATAAATAAACAAATTTAACAAAATGTGAGGAAATTTTATCATTTATTATAAATAAAATATTCAATAAAAATGTGTTTTATCAATGTCCTATAACAAAATCAAATCTAGTTTGTGTAATGAGAACTATCGATGTATCGAGGGGATATAACGGTCCCCTCTCATCACTTACTAGGTCCATTGCATTACTCATATGGAAGATAATTATATTATTATATATGAAGTTTTATGATATAATTATAGGTTATAAAATAGGAATGAAAAATAATGAGTTTAGTGAAAACATTTACCTTTTATTATAGAAACATCCTATGGATCACTCTTTAAGGACTGTAACGCCCCGACCCCAGCTACCCAGAGTCGGTGCATTACTTCGTAACATTGGCATGATCACAAAAGATCAAGTCTCGAAAGACCTATTAGTTTAGTAGCCTTGGAAACACTAGATACATTCACAAATGTTACATTACATCATAAAGTGAAAAACTACAATAACACAGTCTCCATAGTCCACACTCATATCCTCTTCTCACAATCCCTGCAGGTCATTCATAAAATACTTCTTCACATCCTGGAAAATATTAAAACATTGAAAGGGGTGAGCTCAGATGCTCAGTAAGGATAACAATATTGCGGAAGCTTGCATAAATAAACATAAAAATTTAAGGCAATGTATAACTAAAACAAAAGCCTTTTAAACTTGAACATCAACATAATATGGAAAAAGTAAAATGAGATAATGCCATTCACTTCTTCACATGGATATTCTACTGGTCGAATAATAACATGAAATATCAATAACCACTTTCATAATGATGGAATGCATAATGCCAGACATTCTAAAACATTTTGTCAAGGCCTCGGCCAAGACGTCTGAAATGATTAAGGCGTCGGCCAAAACCATAAATCAAATTGGGAAAGGGCCTCGGCCAATTCCACGTCTAGTTGTCTCATAAGACCTACCGATGCATAGAGGAGCTATAGCGGGCTCCACCCGTCACTTATTAAGTCCAATGCATTCCTCATATGAATAGGTTTAAACATATCATAAACCATAACATAATCGTATCACATAAAACATGCATAAAGGAAACATAAAATTTCCACATTTCAATCACAAGATATCAATACAACACATTTATATAATAAAAACGCTTTCAAAACCATTTTCAATACCAAAATAAAAGAAAAGTATAACATGGTATTTATTTTTTATTAAAAAAATATGGCTTGTAGAAGAAGCCGAAACTCAAATAGTGGTCACGGTGGCGGAGAAGTCGTTGTCACCGCATACATACGACAAAAACATTCCCTTTTTTCGTTTAGTAAACGCTTCGTATAAAAAATATTCCTTTTGAATAAACGTAAAAGTCAAAGGGGTTTATACACCGTATAAAAGAAATATGTGTATAAAACCAAATATGCCTCAATGAAAGGAGATTGAGACGAAGTACTTACAAAGATCATTTTTAAAATAAAATAGATATATTATGTGTATTCACTATAGGTACACATAAAGAAAGTAAAAATACAAAATAAGACATAATAATATCATGACATAATTTGAAAGTAGGAGATTAACCCAAAGAATGGAAGTTGGGTTAAGAAATTCCCTTACCTCGTGCCTGACTTGACTCAACCGTTCTTTAACCTCCTGAATAATAAACTAGAGTTAATATATACCTTATTAAGAACCATTTTTAATTTCATTATCCTTTTTATATCACTTATTACAATGTTATGAACATTATGTAATTATTTAAGTTAATAACGGTCGTTTTGTCGATCTTTGGTACTTGAGTCAACAATAAACTTCTTATAATTACAAGTTGTTTATGTGGTAGAATATCCATTATCTCCAGAATTATATTCATGATTTAGATGTCATATATATCATATATAACCAGTATATACATTCATTTATAATATTACGTAACATTTAGAGGTAAGAAATGAAATGCACCGTTCATGGAGATGGTAAGCCGTACGTACGCATGAACGCTAATTTCATTTCTATTTCGTATTTAATGGAATGAAATAATAATTATATAAATGTATAATATAATTCCAGTATAATATATTGTATAATACCATTTACTCCATCCTTTATACATCCCACATATGGCATTAACGATTCAAATCACTTTGAGGGGGCGGTAGTCCGCACTACCTAAAATGAAATTATCGCGTTTACCCATAATGGAAATAATAAAGTATGCCATAAATGAGAAATACAGAAGAATAAGTAAAACATAAAAATATTATATATCATATATAAATATTGTGACATCTTAATGGCCACCTTTGAAGGTGTTATATGAGTGTTGAACAATCATCATTTCGTGAGGCAGAAATTCGCCATCCACAGAAACCGTATGTTCTTTAACCATTAGATGTAGGTGTGTGTAAGTGTAGCTCGAATCCTTCTTATAACAACATCCTAGTATATTGCGGATACTGGTGTTGTTACAAAAGAAATTAATAAAAAGAGTTTAGGGGGTTGGAGAAGAAAAATAAAACAAAACAACATTAGAGAAGACATTACCTCAAAATCGGGTAACTCTTTTTGATTTGAGACAAAGGCTTCCTTGGGAAGAGTTCTGCCCAAAGTGAGGCTTCTAGGAGTAATAGGGGGAAGTTGGGAGAGTATTTGGGCAGATGTTGGCCGAGCCAAATGGCTTGAAAGTGTGAATGAGGTGGTAGAGGTGGGGGCCTTTTATAAGAGGAGAGGAGGGGCTCTTTTGGAAAGATTGAAAAGTCACTTTATTATAAAATGCGTTTCAGATTTTAGAGGTCCCAAACTTATATAATTCTAGGATAAGATGATAAGGGTTCGAAATCTACTCATCCAATAGGTTTTTGACAAGTGTACGCTTTGGAATTTACATTATCTTTCCATTTTATTTAAATCGTTAAATAATGAATTCATCGCTGCATCATCATGATGTCATAAATAATTTAATTTATTTAATGTCTAAAAATTATAAAAAAGCTACTATGATGTAGGAAATCTTTTTATCTTTCTAATGAATATTTATAATCAAAATATAGACTTGTGTAACCCCACTTAAAAACTATTTTAGTAAAACAACTCATGTTTGTGTCAATTTAATTTTAACATTAAATAAATATATATTAATGTCATTTCCCAACCAAAGTGGCTCCAGGGGGTCCCCAAGTTGACCCATGGGTTGTCTTGGTCGGCCATGACTCATCCAATAGGAGTAGGATAAGTGTCAAGCTCATATCATATTATTAAAACATTGTTTTTACCTTAAACTACACTAATTACCTCTAATCGCGATTAAGAACTTAAACGTTACTATTCACCAAAAAATTATTTTAATCTCATTGAACCAAATTTTACTTCTTAATGAAAACCATGTATGTAAGATTTTTGAAAATCAAATCATAGAAGTGGTAATATTTCATTTAAACGAAAAATCAGTTATTTAACTACCACTTAGTGGTTTCACTATTCATCAAAAATTGAAGTTTTTCAGAACAATGCCAAAATTTCAACCTAAGATATAATTGATATTCCGAATTGAAAAATTATTTCTATTTTAAAAAATTCCAAACATATAAGTTGCATTAATTAATTTTATAATTAATTCCCGCTGTCACAACAAATATCGTGTTTTTAAGAAACAATTTATATCAAAAGATTGGCAATTGTTTATGTCCAATTTCAATGTTAAATTAATTCTAATGAACACCATTGGATAAAATGGTAAAAATATATTCTAATTATACTTTAAAACCACTAAATAGTATAATTCATCACAATAAATTATTTTGATTAAAAAAGTTATTTTAAGTATTTTTCACTATTCATAAAAAAATTGGAAGTTCTCAGAAAGTTACAAAAAATTCAACTTAGGATAATTTCGATATTACGAATACAAAAATGAAGTCCATTTTGAAATATAAAATTTATATAATTTTAAAAAGTGGTTATTACTATTCATAACGGCTACTTTGATTAGTCGCGGTGTTTTAGAACTCGAAGTTGCGTACAATGTAAGCTATTGCATTATTGAATGAGAAGCGTATCGTGGAAGCTCGGGGTGTTACATTCTCCCCTCCTTCAATAAATTGAATCCTCTCAATTTGAAAATTTTCTTTGAAAATAAAAGGTTGAAAATAGAAAATACCTTTGTGGAAAACCCACATCGGAAATAAGGTTAATAAATATATAACATTAAAAGAAAGCAAGATAAGTACAAAGGTCACCCGATATAGCCCATTCTAGGATTCTATGAAAATATGGATATGGAGGAGAAACAAACCATCAAGGTCTGATGGAGAGTTACAGAAAACAGGATTAGGAGAAAATTTAACTACAAGAAAATCACAAACTTGTGATTGGTTAAACGGTCATTGAATCCCCAGTTGGAAAAGTTAACCGACAACATTTTTGTTTTAAGTTACCTTTTATAATGTTGAGGAATTTATTTAGGAGATTTACTAAGAACGTAAGGGAATATACATACTTGTTATGTATACTTTCATTCGTTAATAAATTTTTACCACAAACCCAACTTTTACTCCAAATGGTAACAGAACTCAAAAATATTCTATTTATCCTAATTGTATAAGGTTCCAAATGTTAACACATAACATTTAGATTAGTAAAATTATTTTGTAATAACCAGGGACTTTTTGTAGGCTAGTGGTAGGAAATAAAGGCCTGTCGCACTATGATTGTGGGTTTGATTCCTGTAGCTTTGTCCGACGCGACGGGTTATGCCCCACCCTGCAGGTTGTCCTTTTCCAAAAACCATAGTATCATAATATTCCAAAAATAATCTTCATAAATTTTTTAACCTTAAACAATACTATCCAAAGATCAACTTAATCCACTCCAACCTTTATAGTTATCCAAAATACCTCTGTCCATACTTTCTCTAAAAGTTCTCTTAATTCCAAAATCAATTTATCAGATTCCCCAAACAAGGTAAAGTTTCTCTTATTGTCACATACTAAAAATATAATTACCTTCATCATATTAAAACCTTACTGAAATCAACAAGTACTGCAATACAATCCTTATATATATATCACATTATTCTAATAACCAGAATATAATCCATGAGTCCAAAAGCACCAATACATTAGTTATTCTGCTTCAACTGTAGTAACAGCATAAGATTGTCCTTGATCCCTTGTCCTTTTCTGAGGTAAGTTTCCCTGACTCTTAGGACATTCATTTGCATAATGACCCATTTCTCTACAATTGTAGCATTCAACATTGATAGCCTCTTTCTTTCCCTTGCAATCACGCGCCTGATGACCTTTCCCCCCACATTTATAACAAACTCCCATTCCTTTTAGGCAAGTACCAGGGTGATTCTTCCCACAATTATCACATAATGGAAAATCCTTCTTTCCCTTTTTCCCTTTATCTGTCTCTTGTTCCACCATTCTCTTCTTCTCTTGATTTACTTTGTTGTCATAAGACTTAGAGAATTCCTTTTCTGTCGTGATAGCACATGAGACAATATCTTCGTATGTTGAGAACGATTGTGATACTAAAGCTCGACGGAGAAATGGTTTTAACCCATCAAAGAAACAATCAATCTTACCTCTTGGGTTACATATATAATCTGCAGCATACCTCGCTAACCTTGTAAAGTTGGCCTCGTACTTTGCGACATTCTTATCCTCCTTCTACCTCAGACTCAGAAATTGCCTTTCCATATCTGCTCGATGGTCACGATGAAAGTATTTTTCTAAGAAAATCTCTTTGAACTACCTCCATTACATATTCGATACGTCATCATCTTCCTTTGTGTTTTGAATCAGTGACCACCACTGATCGGCATCTCCAGTGAGGCGGTAAACTTCCATGACAACCTTCTCCCTTTCACTACTCCCCAAGGCATGGAATATTTTCACTAAGTAATTTATCCATTGCTCAGCTACTATAGGATTTGTACTCCCATTGAAGGTTGGTGGTTGTTGCCTCATGAAACGGTCTAGCATTGATCCTCCACATTGCGGATCAGGGTGCTCTATACGAGTAAGGTTATTATTCATAACCTGAGTGAGTTGTCCCAGTATGGTAATAAGTTGATCAACACCAGTTGTATCTCCAGATCCACAATAATTATCTTGAGCAGGAGGGCAATCCCTACATGGAGTTCGTGCATTGATACGGTTTCCATTACTTCCACTAGGCACTATTTCTAAACAATTGTGTAAACTAGATTAGTTTATGAATCAAAATACATAATTCCATACTTGTAAAACACTTTACATAAATTGAACTATTTATGGATATAATCCATAATCATAAAAAGAAATTTTTTCTTTGAGGAAGTATATACTCATAACCCATCATAGTGGTTTGTAAATAAAATGAGAATTATCCTAAGCATATCCCCCGGGAGTGTCGTATCCAAGAGTGCAGCAAGGCCCGTTGTCATGCACCAGTTCCCGTTCGAGTCTAGCTCAAAGCGAGGTTGTCAGGTTTTACCCCTAGGTACATCTGTTCCAGATCCGCCTCTACCTGCTCTTATCCAGACAGGGATGTATTGCTCGGAAAACTCACAAAATCTCTACAATAACAAAATTCTAGGAAGTTCTTCTGTACTAATCCTCAAAGTCTATCTTTGGGATATGTGCTCTAATCAGAGTTTATCTAAATCTAGCTTCCAAGGTTAGTACTAAACTACCTCTGATACCAACTGTAATGCCCCGACCCCAGCTACCCAGAGTCGGTGCATTACTTCGTAACATTGGCATGATCACAAAAGATCAAGTCTCGAAAGACCGATTTGTTTAGTAGCCTTGGAAACACTAGATACATTCGCAAACGTTACATTACATCATAAATTGAAAAACTACAATTACACAGTCTCCATAGTCCACACTCATATCCTCTTCTCACAATCCCTGCAGGTCATTCATAAAATACTTCTTCACATCCTGGAAAATATTAAAACATTGAAAGGGGTGAGCTCAGATGCTCAGTAAGGATAACAATATTGCGGAAGCTTGCATAAATAAACATAAAAATTTAAGTCAATGTATAACTAAAAAAAAGCCTTTTAAACTTGAACATCAACATAATATGGTAAAAGTAAAATGAGATAATTCCATTCAATTCTTCACATGGATATTCTACTGGTCGAATAATCACATGAAATATCAATAACCACTTTCATAATGATGGAATGCATAATGCCAGACATTCTGAAACATTTTGTCAAGGCCTCGACCAAGACGTCTAAAATGATTAAGGCCTCGGCCAAAACCATAAATCAAATTGGGAAAGGGCCTCGGCCAATTCCACGTATAGTTGTCTCATTAGACCTACCGATGCATCGAGGAGCTATAGCGGGCTCCACCCGTCACTTATTAAGTCCAATTCATTCCTCATATGAATAGGTTTAAACATATCATAAACCATAACATAATCGTATCACATAAAACATGCATAAAGGAAACATAACATTTCCACATTTCAATCACAAGATATCAATACAACACATTTATATAATAAAAACGCTTTCAAAACAATTTTCAATACCAAAATAAAAGAAAAGTATAACATGGTATTTATTTTTTATTAAAAAAAAATATGGCTTGTAGAGGAAGCCGAAACTCAAATAGTGGTCACGGCGGCGGAGAAGTCGTTGTCTCCGCATACGTACGACAAAAACATTCCCTTTTTT
This sequence comes from Viscum album, assembly GCA_963277665.1. Lineage (NCBI taxonomy): Eukaryota > Viridiplantae > Streptophyta > Magnoliopsida > Santalales > Viscaceae > Viscum > Viscum album. The sequence continues at coordinate 945,876,021 of OY728139.1, read as the reverse complement.
GTTTAGTAAACGCTTCATATAAAAAATATTCCTTTTGAATAAACGTAAAAGTCAAAGGGGTTTATACACCGTATAAAAGAAATTTGTGTATAAAACCAAATATGCCTCAATGAAAGGAGATTGAGACGAAGTCCTTACAAAGATCATTTTTAAAATAAAATAGATATATTATGTTTATTCACTATAGGTACACATAAAGAAAGTAAAAATACAAAATAAGACATAATAATATCATGACATAATTTGAAAGTAGGAGATTAACCCAAAGAATGGAAGTTGGGTTAAGAAATTCCCTTACCTCATGCCTGACTTGAATCAACCGTTCTTTAACCTCCTGAATAATAGACTAGAGATAATATATACCTTATTAAGAACCATTTTTAATTTCATTATCCTTTTTATATCACTTATTACAATGTTATGAACATTATGTAATTATTTAAGTTAATAACGGTCGTTTTGTCGATCTTTGGTACTTGAGTCAACAATAAACTTCTTATAATTACAAGTTGTTTATGTGGTAGAATATCCATTATCTCTAGAATTATATTCATGAGTTAGATGTCATATATATCATATATAACCAGTATATACATTCATTTATAATATTACGTAACATTTAGAGGTAAGAAATGAAATGCACCGTTCATGGAGACGGTAAGCCGTACGTACGCATGAATGCTACTTTCATTTCTATTTCGTATTTAATGGAATGAAATCATAATTATATAAATTTATAATATAATTCCAGTATAATATAGTGTATAATACCATTTACTCCATCCTTTATACATCCCACATATGACATTAACGATTCAAATCACTTTGAGGGGGCGGTAGTCCGCACTTCCTAAAATGAAATTATCGCGTTTACCCATAATGGAAATCATAAAGTATGCCATAAATGAGAAATAAAGAAGCATAAGTAAAACATAAAAATATTATATATAATATATAAATATAGTGACATCTTAATGGCCACCTTTGAAGGTGTTATATGAGTGTTGAACAATCATCATTTCGTGAGGCAGAAATTTCCATCCACAGAAACCGTATGTTCTTTAACCATTAGATGTAGGTGTGTGTAAGTGTAGCTCGAATCCTTCTTATGAAAACATCCTAGTATATTGAGGATACTGGTGTTGTTACAAAAGAAATTAATAAAAAGAGTTTAGGGGGTTGGAGAAGAAAAATAAAACAAAACAACATTAGAGAAGACATTACCTCAAAATTGGGTAACTCTTTTTGATTTGAGCCAAAGGCTTCCTTGGGAAGATTTCTGCCCAAAGTGAGGCTTCTAGGAGTAATAGGGGGAAGTTGGGATAGTATTTGGGCAGAGGTTGTCCGAGCCAAATGGCATGAAAGTGTGAATGAGGTGGTAGAGGTGGGGGCCTTTTATAAGAGGAGAGGAGGGGCTCTTTTGGAAAGATTGAAAACTCACTTTATTATAAAATGAGTTTCGGATTTTAGAGGTCCCAAACTTATATAATTCGAGGATAAGATGATAAGGGTTCGAAATATACTCATCCAATAGGTTTTTGACAAGTTTACACTTTGTATTTTACATTATATTTCCATTTTATTTAAATCGTTAAATAATGAGGTCATCGCTGCATCATCATGATGTCATAAATAATTTAATTTATTTAATGTCTAAAAATTATAAAAAAAATACTATGATGTAGGAAAGCTTTTTAGATTTATAATGAATATTTATAATCAAAATTTGGGCTTGTGTAACCCCACTTAACAACTGTTTCAGTAAAACAACTCATGTTTGTGTCAATTTAATTTTAACATTAAATAAATATATATTAATGTCATTTCCCAACCAAAGTGGCTCCATGGGGTCCCCAAGTTGACCCATGGGTTGTCTTGGTCGGCCATGACTCATCCAATAGGAGTAGGACAAGTTTCAAGATCATATCATATTATTAAAACATTGTTTTTACCTTAAACTACACTAATTACCTCTAATCGCGATTAAGAACTTAAAAGTTACTATTCACCAAAAAATTATTTTAATCTCATTGAACCACATTTAACTTCTTAATGACAACCATTTATGTCAGATTTTTGAAAATCAAATCACAGAAGTGGTAATATTTCATTTAAACGAAAAATCAGTTATTTAACTACCACTTAGTGGTTTCACTATTCATCAAAATTGAAGTTTTTCAGAACAATGCCAAAATTTCACGCTAAGCTATAATTGATATTCCGAATTCAAAAATGATTTCTATTTTAAAAAATTCCAAACATATAAGTTTCATTAATTAATTTTATAATTAATTCCCGCTGTCACAACAAATAGCGTGTTTTTAAGAAACAATTTATATCAAAAGATTGGCAATTGTTTATGTCCAATTTCAATGTTAAATTAATTCTAATGAACACCATTGGATAAAATGGTAAAAATATATTCTAATTATACTTTAAAACCACTAAATAGTATAATTCATCACAATAAATTATTTTTATTAAAAAAGTTGTTTTAAGTATTTTTCACTATTCATAAAAAAATTGGAAGTTCTCAGAAAGTTACAAAAAATTCAACTTAGGATAATTTCGATATTACGAATACAAAAATGAAGTCCATTTTGAAATATAAAAATTCTATAATTTTAAAAAGTGGTTATTACTATTCATAACAGCTACTTTGATTAGTCGCGGTGTTTTAGAACTCGAAGTTGCGTACAATATAAGCTATTGCATTATTGAATGAGAAGCGTATCGTGGAAGCTTGGGGTGTTACAAGGACACTTAGGATAGACTTTTGCAAAAATTAGAATATCTAAAACGAAGATAAGTATGTGGGGAAGGGCATTTGGAAGGGGTTAGTCAAGCCAAAATTCATTAGAGTTGTGAATAAGTGAGGTGAGTGAGTGCCCTTTTATAATTGAGGAGTGTAATTTTTGTGAATACCCAGAACGATTCAATAATGGGAAGTCAATCTCACCCCAAGTATCTCAAAAAATAATAATTAAAGGGGTAAATGGATAATATGGTCGATGAACACATCCACCACATATAAAAACCACTTTTAGTTAACGTGCTGTTCCATAACTTCCATGTTTCATTACTTGTACCATTTTAGTTTTCCACTATTGTAACATATCTTTTTAACCTAGGTAATTAATACTTTAATACAAAAAATAAAAGGATTATTATTTGATAATTTTGAAGTAAAAAACAAATTTTTTAACACAACCAAATGTAACTCGAAAAAACACTATTTTAACTTTATCTGTGATAATAACGTTTTTACTCTGTAGGGGTCAATATAGTCACTATAAAAGAACAATTAGTCCATTAATGTAAAATATATTATATTTTTAATCATTTAAAAAGCACTTGAAAAAAGATATGATTTCATTTTGGAATTTTAAATCATTTCATAAAATATTATTTATTATAAAATAAAATTAATGTGAATTTTGAAATTATTTATATAGTTTGAATATAAAAAATTTCAATACAATGATATAATTTGAATATATTATTTCCACACCTATATAAAATTATATATTGGTCTAAAAAATTAATGGAAGATAATAATTCATTCTATTTATTTTACATTTAATATTTCAAGTATCTTTTATTATATTTTTCTATTTCTTAAATAATAATTTTATTGTCCTTGCTTAAGAATTTTAAGTAATTATATGATTACAATAATTTAAAAATAAATCAAACTATTGAAATTAATTTCATTATTCTAAAAATTCCCATCCATAATCATTGACATATTTTTTCCTTTGTGAAAACCTAATTGAAATTTAAAACCAAGAGTGTGATATTTTGTATTTTTTATTACATAAATTCATATATAGTTCACTCTCTTGTAAAAGTGTCCCAAAAACTCATAAAAATTGAGCTTATTTTAATAATTTTTGAAATATTTTCATAAAATTAGAATTAAATAATGGTTTAAGTCATTTTAACCCTTATTGTGGTCGTTTAACCCCACAACAAACTCGTTTTATCCTTAATTGTGGTAATTAATTTTTAATATTTTTAATATTCATGAAGAGAAATAATGAAGTTAAAATTATTATATAATATTAGTTATTTTGATTCCAAATATGGAATAATTTTTATCAAACTCAAATCACAGAAGTGAAGAAGTTAATTTAAAATTAAAGTCACAGGCACGATGAAAAAACTGTTTTCCAAAGAGAAAATTCTCATAATTATAGAAAGTCTTAATATGAAAATTGAATATGAAATTGATTCAAAAGAACTAAATTTTATTTATTATAATATATTTGAACTAATTTTACTTGAAAAACAATTTGAAAATAAAAATTAACGTTTAAATGATTTAAATGAACAAGTTGTTTTCAATTAACACTATTATTTTTCAACAATCATCGAAAAATGAATCTTTTCAGAAAAACTCAAAAAATTAACCCGAAGGTAATTTTGATATACTGATTTAAATTTTTTTTACAAGATTAGAATATCAATTTTACACAAAGATAATTTTCCTTTAAAAAAAATATAATATTTACTTTTCTTTCTTTACTATTCTTTTTGTTTTTGTGCCTCCAGTAGCTACTTTGAAAAATAAATCTGTTTTTTTTCTTGTCACAAAATATCTAATTGTATCATACTGAATTTTTAGTCCGATAATACACATCAATGTATATAAAAGTTCTAAGTTTTAATGGATTAACCTCAACACATCCCCCAAAAAAATATTTCTTTAAAAAAGAACATCCCCCCAATCAATTTTTATGAATATATCCTATAATTTTATCTCATCGATTATTAGAATTTTCATGAAACTTGTTAAATTAGGTGGAAGTTCCTATTTTACTAACCACCACAAGATATGAGCCTTTCCCCTAATTTCTTCACAAAATTCAAGATCAGAATGATTTTTCATAACCTTGAACACTTTATTGAACATTCAATTAATTTTGTTTTCTTCATAAGATCCCAAAAATCATTCTATATAATATCTTAAATGCTTATAGAATAGAAAACATCACTAAACACCAAAACATTAATATCAACTCTAACTCCATTAATTGGTCATGTAAACTTTGGTCAAAGATGCTCCTGACTAGAACCATCATTTTGGTTTTAAAGTTGGCATCCTTACATGCATAGTTCTTTGATCTCACATCCAGAACAATATAATCAAAACAACATCAAGGGAATGGATTTAAAATATAAACCCTCCTTGATTCCCCTTCATCTTAAATTGATCAAATTTTGGTAGCCTTCTTTAATAAAGTTTCCTTGGCCTCACTCGAAATTTTTAGGTCTGGTCGATCTCATTGTTTATGTTTTCAAGAAATTGGAAGATGTACCTAGGTGTTTATTTTGATTTGGCCGATCTTGTCATGTCTACTGGATATCTCCTCATCTACCTTAGATAAAACTCATTAGATTAAACTATTGAAGATATTCCTAGAGATTCTCCTTTGTTATTTCATCAAACTCAAAAAAATGTAACCTGAATTCTCTCTCCCAAATGATAGATTCCATATCCCTTCTCCAGTTCTTGGTTTTTGTTCATTTGAGCTGAACTCAATTTTTTGAACAACTATAGATCAGACTTCATCAATTCTGGAATAATCATCTTGGATTATTTTTCATCTGGATACCCAACATTATCCATAATATCCGACAAAATCAAGAAACTGAAAATTTTTACGTGAATCAAGGTATTCCTCTTCAAATGGAACATGTTTCATGTTCACCATAGAGATAGACTCTCAAGAAAAAAGCCGGATTCAGGAATGGTCAACCATAGCTTTGAACTCAAAAGAGGGAACAATAATGATTCATAACTATAGTTATGGATGAAATCAAATCATTTGGATATCTTTGAGGAATCGACATTGTTTTTCTTTTCCCATTGTGATGTGTGGGATCAACTGGTTCAGAAATAGGCTTCCTTCAATTAGAATCGGTCCTTTTAGCTTTCCTATTCATGATGGAGGTTCCATCTACATTGGTAGGTGGCTAGTGCACCAAATACACCCACCATGGTAGGTGGGGGTTGGTGGGGGAGTTGTGTCAAACATGACACCCCCACTGTGGTTATTTAAGGAGGGCATGAGGAGCCCTCTAGCAATCAGTTCGAGCCAACAGAGCTCCATTGTTATAGAGTGCATTTAGAGTTCTATCTAAGAGAAAGAAAGGGTGGTGTGGGTGGGGTTTATTGTAAACCTTGTTATTATTGAAATAAAAGTCTCATTTCCTCTTCTATTTAACTCTCTTCATGTTCAGTGAACCACTATAGTGGTATCATATCAATTTTCAGTGCAACAAAGATGATCAGTTTATTTTTTTTGAAGACAAGAAAATTCATGTTGCTTGAAATATGATTTTGAAGTTTTATTCTGAAATTTTGTAGCAAGATAATTCCAATGGCACAAATGGCCTCAAAAAATGGATCTAGAATGATATTCCTAAGCTCAGTCAAGGTTCGGTCAAACCTTGAGTTCTATAGTACCCCCTTACCAAAGATGAAGGAACTGTTCGAGGACCAACAAAATTTCTAGAATATTTCTAGCAGCTGCTCTGACATGCCATAGTAGCCCCACGTCATCACCACATCATCGATTGATCTCAGCCATTGACACTATTTTGGTCATATCTTGAACAATCGGTGTCCAATTTCGATGATCGTGGAGATTATTCCACTATTTTTGAATTTTTCAGATGCAATGATAAACTCCATTTTTCTATACTATAAAACTAACTTTACACAATTAAAATTCAATGGAGGGATCATCCACCAGAGGGATGATCATGTTAACTTATCTGAACTACACCATTTAGAAGTCTTGAATGGAATATCTCCTCAATGATAATGATATTTTTAACCCCATTGATAATGAAGGAGTCAACCCCAATTCCACCAAGGAAGTGGACTGAGAAAAGATGAATAATAAGACGGTCGTTTAAATCCACCAATGGATTGATCATTGCATTTTACACCATTTTTCTCAAGAGAATGGCATGTATGAAATATAGATGAAGTTGGAAAATATGTTCTAGTCCAAGATCAATCATAACAATATATTATTGTCAAAGATGTTGATGAATCTTCAAATACAGAGTGGATGCTCTATAGCTGAACACACCAATAAGTTTCAAAGCATGGTGAACCAATTGGTGGCTATAGGTAAGATTCTAAATGTTAAATATTAGGAGAACCACATACTCTACACACTTCCCAACAACTGAGATAGAATTTTTTTCTCTGTAAACAACTTGATGCCCAGAATAAAACGTAACATAGTAATGGTAAAGGATACAATGTTCAATGAGGTGTCCCAAAGGAAGGACAAAAGTTACAACCTAATAGAATCTCTAATTCTGGAGAAGCAAAGTAGATAACAAGGATGAAGTCAAGAGGCATGAACTAGAGTTTGATGAAAAAATATATTAATATCCAAAGATGGTATGAGGCCATCATAAACATTCTACCATTGCGGCATTTAGGGACAGATGAAGAATTTTCGATCAAAGTTTCTCCAAGAAAAGCGTCAACGTAGAAACCAACAAATAAGAAATGTAGACACACATGTGTGCATAACTAGAGATTTTTTTCTTTGATCCAAATATGAATAAGAAGAATACCTTCATACATTAGGCAAAGAAATAGAGTGGGTAGTAGATACCGCAACATCGTACCACATCACTTCGCATCGTGAGTATTTCTTGACTAATCAAGCTGGTGAATTTGGTGCAGTTATGACAAGGAATACCGGTTAAGAAGATATTATTGGCATGAGTGATATCCAATTCAAGACCAAATTTTGATACATAATAACCCTAAATAATTTTCAGTACATTCCAAGCCTATGACTCAACCTGTTATCAGGTATAGCCTTTAATCGATAAGAATACGACAATATCTTTAGCAATGGATCATAAAAGATGAAAAAAGGAGACATCATAATCGCCTGATGACTGTGTGGTACATTGCAAAAAAATCATGTGATGATATGTGTTTACAACCTCAACATGGTGGATGGATAGACATCTTCCAACATGTGGCATATGATACTTGGCCACATGAGTGAAAGAGGGTTATCTACCATGACAAAGAAGAAGTACATCAGTATTGACAAGGATTTATCCCATGGTACTTGAAAATACTTATTTTATGGGAAGCATCAAAGAGTCTCATTTAATACTGTTTCATTATAGAGATCAAAGTTGTTGAATCTGGTTCTCTCTGATGTATACAGACCCATGAAGGTGGATTTAATGGGTGGTAAAAAATATTTTTTTATCCTTTCTTGATGATACATCTAAAAGGGTGTTTGTGTTCTTCTTGGAGACGAAGGACCAATTATTTGACTACTTCAAGATTTTCCATGCCATGGTGAAGTATGAAACTAGAAGGAAGATGAAGTGTCTCTATTTAGATAATGTACGAGAGCACATATCCAGAGAATTTGATGCATATTACTGGACATAGGGCATCTTACATGAGAGGAAAGTAACACGCACCCCACAACACAATGGAGATTCAAAAAGGATGAATAGAAATGTCATGGAGAAGGTAAAAATCATTATGAGTTTGGAAAATCTCTCTAAGTCATTTTGGTGAGAATTTGTTTTTGTTGCATGCCACCTCATCAACAGATCACCATCAGTATTGCTTAATTTTGAGATTCCATAGAAGATATGGTCTAGTAAACATCCCTCTGACACTCATTTATGATTATTTAGATGTTTTCCATTTACACATGTATCCAGGGAGCTTATGAAGATATAGACATGAGATTAACTCCACAAATCTTCATCAACTATGGAGATGAGGAGTTCAAATAAAAGATTTGGCACTTGAAGGAGAAAAATGTGATCAGAAGTATAGATGTTTTATTCTAAGAGAACCAGATGACCTAGGACATTCAAAATCCTAGAATATATCAAAGGGAAATTCTTGAGGAATATATTCATGTTCCAACACATGTACCAGCACCGCCTATCAATGAAGAAGAGGTAGTGTAACAAGACTTACCAGTAGTAGACCAATAGGTAGTGAAATAGGATATTGATCAGGGGAGACTCAATCCTCTCCATAAGAATCTATAGAACCATTATAGGAGCTAGGTGATGTTGTGCCCCCCCAGAAATAACATTTCCCAGGTTCAAAGATCTTCACAAAGAAGGATTTCATAAAAAAATATTCGAAGTCAGAGCAATTGTTGCTGACTAATGAGGGGGAGCTAGAAGGATACCATGAAATAGTGTCTCATTTTGAAAAAACTCAATTGGATGCATGCAATGGAGGATGATATAGAGTATTTGATTAAGAAACAGATATATGATTTGTTGAAACTACCAATTAGTAAGAATTCACTAAGGAATAAAGGGGTGTTCAGGTTGAAGAAGGATGGAAACAAAAAGGAGGTCAAACATAAATCTTGGTTAGTTGTCAAGGGATTCATTCAGAAGAAAAGAGTTGAATTTGATGAGATCTTTTCACCCATGTTGAATTTTTCTAGAATGGGGGTTATCTTGGACATAGAGTTTGAACAGATTGATGCGAAGACAACTTTTCTTCACTGTGACCTCTCCGAGGAGATATATATAATATATCCTGAAGGTTTTGAAGTGTCTAGACAATAAAACCTTGTCTTTAAATTAAATAAGATCGTGTATATACTAGAACAATCTCCAAGATATTGGTTCAAGATGTTTGACTCATTCATGGTGTGCCATGGATACAAGAGGACACATGTGGACCAATGTTTTTACATCCAGATATTTTATGATGGTCACTTTGTTTATCTTCTAATTTATATTGATGACATTTTGATAATTGGAATGAATGAATTAAATATTATCCAGTTGAAGAAGGATTTATCCAAATCATTTTATATGAAGGACTTGGGTGCAACTCAACAGATTTTGGGGATGTAGATTATTCATGATAGAAAGATGAGATTGTTATGGATATCTTAGGAGAAGTATATCGAATTTTTTTTATACAATTCAACATGGACAAATCCATACCATGGGGAATTCATCTTCACAAAAATTTGAAGTTGAGAAAGAGTTCATGACAGTCATCCAATAAAAAATCGAGGAGATAGAGATGATACACTCCTCTATAGTTGGAAGCTTGATGTATGCTATGGTGAGTATGAGGCAAAAAATTTCTTATTCAATGGTGATTCTGAGGTAATATCTATGTAATCCTGTGAAGTAGAACTAGGATGAAATCATGTGGATTATGAGGCATCTTAATAGAAATTCAAAGATATATTTGTTCTACATGGAATATGAACCTATCTTAGAGGGATATATAGATGCAGATATGGTAGGAGATACTAATTGTAATAAGTATATATAAAGATATATCTATAATTTTTCAATAGGCAATCTATCATGGTAATCACGGTTGCAGAAGTACATTGAATTATCCATGATAGAAGAAGAGTACATTGATACTTCAGAAGAAGGCAATGAGATGTTGTGGCTAAAGAATTTTCTCTAGGAGCTTAGATTTATTAAGAAGGAGTACAAGGTTTATTGTCATAGTAAATGTAGTTGGTACTTGAGAAAGAACTCTATTTACCATTCTCGGAAGAATCACACTAATATTCTCTTTCATTTGATACATGAAGTTTTGGATCAATACTTTCTGTGACTTGAAAAGATCCACACAAAGGAGAGCCCGTATGATATATTGACAAAGGTGGTTGATCAACAGAAGATAGAACTTTAAAGATGCTCCAACGGATTACAGTCGGAGGGGTAGAATTTATGGAGTTTCTAGCTTCCATAACATGTTGCTGGTGCACCAACTCTACACACCATGGTAAGTGGGGATTGTTTGGGATTTGTGGGGGAGTAGTGTCAAACTTGAAACCACCACCGTGGATATTTAAGGAGGGCCAGTGGAGCCTTCCAATAACCAGTTCAACCCAAGGGAGCTTCATTGTTTTTTAGATCTGTGAGAGATCCATGCGAGAGAAAGAAAGGGATTTGTTTGATGGTTCCATTGTAACATTTTGTTCTTGTTGAAATAAATGTCCAGTTTCCTCTTCTATTTACCTCTTTTTATGTTCAGTGAACCCCATCACTTCTCACACATTCATAGATCCCAAATAGTTCAAAACTAACATAGATCTAGATTAGAATATTCCCTTAAGATATATTGGCTCTGATTATATTAGATTCTTTAATCAATTTCTCAATATATTACCAACATCAATCTATTTCCAAACATCTCTTGGATGATTTGGATGGCCTCCTCTTAGTCTCATTACTCTGGTTTATAGTGAATCTCTTATTTGGGATAAATCTATGATGTGGATACCCCCTCTCCAACTATCCTGAATCATATTTAAAAAATTTAAAATTTCATATACAATTTTGAATAAATTCATAATACTCCATCATTTTCACATTTGTATCTTATAAACACATTATTTCATCATTATTGATATGGAAAATATGCATCTAATAAGGCTAAATCAACAAATTTTTGTTATTTTATGTGATGGAATTTTATATTTATTAATGTCATTTTGGGAAATGATTATAGTGTATTAATATAACATTGAAGAATATGTAAAATGTTTGGTTAATATGTAATTTAGTTTAATGTTATATTGGGAGAATGTTATTAGCTACACAAGTTGAAACAACCACATAATTTTTAAGACTAATACATTCTTTGGTGATGCGGTAATTATGGTTTATAAGAATAATGGTGTTATAAAAGTTTGTGGAAATATATTTAAACAACAATGATATTAAAATGTTATTTGGTGACTAAGCGATTAAAGTCATTTTCCAAGATGTTCATTAATTAGAAATATTATATGATTATGGTAAAAAAATACTTTCCTAGGATGATATATTTATTAAGGAATAATGATTGAATTAACATGTAGATAAATATATGATTTTTCTAGTTTTATGGTTATTCATGTTATTTTTGGAAATTTGTTTTATATTTTATAGTATATATAATTATGGTATATTTATTTTTCATATGTGAATTTTTTATGACTAAAATTATACATAGAAATAAATTTTTTGTTCATTTTGGAACAATATGTGATCAAATATTTCTAATTTTGGGCATCAAATTTGGTCAACTATATTTGAGAACATTATTATACTGAATTATTTATGAAATAATTTATGTTTAAATATGGGTGTTATTATTGAGGTTTTTGATATTGAAGTATAATGGTTTATTCATATCTGATTAACATACTCTAACCACATTAGTTTTGGTTAATTGGTAGAAATAAGAGGAATATTTTTTCATTCATTTTTTTATCTTATAATCTGTTAAAAGATAATTTTAATTATCTTGGAATGAAAAAATCATCATTGTTACTTACATTTTTATATGAATTAGAGGTGAAAAAGCACAAAAAACAAAACCAAAGAATAAAATTTTGGGAAGAAAACATATAAGTATACTTTCTCACATTCTCTATATCGATGGCCAAATAGTTCTTCAATATAAAGTAATATGAAGATAAATCTATCCAGTACAAGGTTATATATATTACCTAGCTATAAAGGTAGGATTTATGAATTTTTTTCACAAGTACTAGTTTCATAATGGGTAATGTGTGATTTACAAAATATTTTTTAAATTATATGTCTTCTAGTCTCAATAAATACATTAATGTCCTTTCCAAAATGATATGTTATCTATGGCGATTAAAAGGTATTTCATGAAACATAGTTTTATTTTTCTTCAAATCCTTATATTTGATTATGATAATTCTTTAAACTATTTTTATCTGACATGAGATAAAATTATGAGGACACAATTTCTTTAAGGGAGTAGAGTGTAACACCCCGAGATTTTAGAATATATTTTATCTTTAATATATTTGATGTGTATGATAGATTATAAAGAATAAAAACTTCAACTTATATTTATAATTATTATAAATCATTAAATGATGAAGTTGAATAGAATTTTAATTAAATTTAAATTGCCCTGAATAAACATTAATTCAATTATGAAATATTATTGATCCTAAAGAACTATTTAGTATCTTTTTTCTCAATTATAATTTTTTATCACATATATTTTATTTAAAATTTCATTTAGAGTAGAAAAGATATAAGATATTTTTTTTTCACATTTATAAAATTAATTCATTGGTAATAAATTTGTTAGAAATGAGAATATAATTATTAAGAGGAAATAAAAGATGTTTTTTCTTAAAAAACTACATTAATGTTCATAATGTGTATTTATCATAGTAAATTAAATTATTCACTTTTGATGAATGATTTTAATATAATATTTTTATTATTTATTGAATAAAATATATTGAATTTAATCTAATGGTTTTCACTGAGAAAAAAATTAGAATAAAATCATTTTATGATTAAAAAGACATTTTCTATAAAAATGGGTTTTAATCATTTTGCACACAATTTTTTTTCAATTCTAGTAATTTAATTATGTAAAATGGATTCCATATGTAGAATTGGGATGATTAATATTATTTAATAAGGTCAACACAATTTTGTTTCATAATGTTTAGAAGCCATAGGAAAGGTTTAACACCTCTATTAAGAGTAAAATGGGTTAAATGTGGCTTAAATTGTTGGATGTGGGTTTAAAATCATTCATAAAAATTACCTAATATCATTGGATATGTTTTTTTCTTCCATCATCATAATGAGATAAAAAATATGTCAATTTGTTCCCACATTCCAGTGATTAAAAACATTATATTATTTTATATAAAGAATAATGAAAAAATGTCAATCTCATTCTTTTTATATCTGTAATATTTTTTGATAAGAATAAAAAGATGTTGTAGAAGGTTATAAAGGGATATTATTAATGTAAATAAATTATTTTTATGATAATAATTTAAATTTAATTCTTAGTAATAGTATAATTACCTAAAACTCTTGCACGCCACTAATGTTGAACCTATTCAAGAGGGTGAAAAATAAAGGTAAATAGTTTTTAAAGTATTAAAAATGATATTTTTTTCATAATTTAATGTCATCAATGATTTTATGAATTAAAATTAAAGGCACGTAGAGTTTTATATATTTATTTTTAAACTCCATGTGTAGAAATCCTGATCCAATAGCTCGAATCCGTTGTTTACATTATTATATTGGTATAAGATACAAGGAATCATATCCCGAAGTACCAAATATTTTAGTAGTATTGGTAAGCTGGATACATACATAAATCTAACATTATAATTGAAAAAATAAAACACACAGAGTGTTTTATTTGACAACTCCATTACCCCCATTAGTATATTCCTTCATATCAACGATAAAACATTTCCCGGTATCCATGGGAAAATAAAATATAAGAAAAGGGGTTCCTCAGATGCTCAATAAGGGTTTGTGTACAATAGAAGCTATTAATAACTAAGGAATAATGAATACGAAAATATAAATAGTTGAAATACATTCCATTTATTCTATAATTTGATCATAATATTGTTGGACTAAATGATGATCAAATAATTCTATATTAATAATCATACGAGCTTCAAAACCTAACCATGGATATTATATAACTAATAGAATAATCACATGGAATATCAATAAAAAAATTAATAATTATTGAATTAATAATTATATACATCTAAAAAATACCGTTGAGACATTATTTTAAAATATCTAATGTTGTCAAGGGCTTGTTTCAAGACATCTATATAAATGCGTAAGTCCTAAGCCAAAACCCAATATTGATTTTCTCATGAGACCCGCTGATGAATCAGTGGGATATAGAGGGACCCTACCATTACATACTAGGTCTAATGCATTTATCATATTGTATATAATAGTATTTTTATATTGGAAGTTTGAATACATCATTGTATGTTGTAAAAGAAGAATGAGTTTAATGAAGACAATTATGTTCTCCTAGAGAAACCTCAATTGGATCAACTATTAAGGAAATAAAGGATGGTCATTTTTAAATACTAAAATCTATAAAATGTTGATAAGTAAGTTTTCAAGGGATTTTGGAAGGGTTTGGTTGATCCAAATGGCTGGAGAGTTGTGAATAAGTAAAGGGAGTGAGTTCCATTTTATAATTGAAGAGGAGTGTAATTTTTGTAAATAAAAAAAATGATTCAATAATGGGATGTCACTGTCAATCCATGTGGTTCCAAAATTAATAATTAAAGGGGAGGAGGGATTATACGGTCAATCCACACCTCCACTACACATAAAAAACACATTTTGTTAACATGTTGTTCCATAACATCCAATTTTTCTTTACTTGTACCATTTTAGTTTTCCACTACTGTAACTAATCTTTTTAACCTTGGTAATTTAATCTTTAATAATAAATAAGATGATTCTTAATTTATAATTTGGACATAAAAACACATTTTTCTAATACTAGTGCATGTATCTTGAAAAACACCATTTTAACCATAATCACAATAACAATTTTTTAATTATATATGGGTCAATATTGTCACAAAAAAGAAAAATTAGTCCATTAATAGACCATATATTATATTTCCAATATTTTAAAATTAAATTTATAAATTATTGTATTTATTTTATTTAAATCATTTCATAAAATATTATTTATTGTAAAATAAAATTAATTTAAATTTTTACATTATTTATATAGAATGAATTTAAAAAATTTCAAGACAATGATCAAATTGAAAAATATTATTTCCCCACCTATATAAAATTATATATTTATCTAAAAAATTAATGGTACATAATAATTCATTCAATTTATTTTACTTCTAATATTTCTAGTATCATTTTTTTCTATTTATTAAATAATAACCATGTTGGCATTGCTTAAGAATTTCATATAATTATATGTCTATTAAAATTAAAAAAATATTATCTCGATGAAATTAATTTAATTATGATAAAAATTACCATCTTATTCATTCACACAATGTTTTTTCCCTATGTGAACAACTAATTGAAATTTAAAAGTAAGAGGGTGATTTTTTTCTTTTTTCTTTACATAAGTTCTTATATAGTTTAATCTATTGAAAAAGTGTCCCAAAAACTCATAAAAATATATATTATGGGGAAAAATTTGAAATATGGTCATAAATAGGTATTAAAAAATGATTTCGATCATTTTAACCCTTATCATTGTCATTTAACCCCACAAAAAACTCGCTTTAAACTCTATCATGGTAATTAAGTTATAATTTTTTTACTATTCAGGATGAGAAAACATTAAGATGAAATTAGTATATAATATTAATTATTTTTATTATAAATATGGAAGTTCTTTTTATCAAAATAAAATCACAAAACTGACAAAAGTTAATGTTAAATTAAACTCATAGATACTACGAAAAATGGTTTTCCAAAGAGAAAATTGGCATAAGTATAGGATGTTTTAATATCAAAATTAAATATGAAATTGATTCCACTTACCTAAATTGAATATATTATAATTTATTTGAATAAATTTTACTTTAATTTTTTTTAAATAAATATGTGAGGTTTAAAGTATTTAAATGAACAAGCAATTTTCAATTAAAACTATTATTTTTCACTATTCATCAAAAAATGAAACTTTTCCGAAAAACCTAAAAAATAATCCAAAGATAATTTGGATATGATGGTTTCAAAAATCAGGTTCATTATATAAAATATGTTTTAAAATATTTGGTAAAAATTAATTATATAATATGTTTGTAAGGCATGACGAAACCACCTTTTAAAAAAATACAATTTTTTAGGAAATATTTATTTTTCATTAAATTGTTTCTTATTTTTATTTATAATCAATATATAAACAAATAAAATCTTAAATAAATTTATTTTAATTATATATTTAGTATTATTTGTACCCCCCCAACTTAACAGTTAGGTTATAATGGTCATAAAAATATTTTAATTGGGTATTCTGTTTTGTTTAAACCCGATATTGCGCACATCTCAAGATATCAAAGAGATTGGATTTATTTATTAATAAATATATTGTAAAGTCTTAATGTCTTAAATTTTCATCCATTATTGGTGTTTCATGTCATATATGCTATCGAATATGATGTTCCTACATTAAAATCTCATGGGGTTACAAATATTTTTTTAATGATGAGTTAGCCCAATATAGCTCATGATATTGGGTGATCTAGATATTTATCTCTAATGCATTGGATATTTTGATATAGTTAACTAAATTGATGTTAATATTAAGGGATAATATATTTTATTGAATATAGTTAAATCTTATGAAATGAAATATTTAACTAGATGGATGTTACTCATATAATGTTTCAATTATCCTATTCGGGAAATTCTGTGATGAAAATATGATATCCCTTAATACAAACATGATTTATCTACAATTTCGATGAATTTTAATGGTTCATTCAAAAAATATTTAATTCACATAGTTCATGATTTTTGAACCATATAACTACTGTATTATGTTAAACATTTTTTCCATGACTCTGGTTTTAAGATATAGGTTTAGATGGGTATGATTTATTTTATGATATGATAATGCACTTTTATTATGATCCTCTAAACATATAAATATATTATTATTAAAAATGATAATTAATTTATATATTCTATTATTTCCCTTATTGGGAATCTACTCTCACATGTTATTATTTTTATACTTCCCTAGGTAATGAATAATGATATTATGTATGACATGATGAAGCATGTATCATGTGTAGGAGATTTTTACGGTGTTGTTGATATATTCTTATTGAATAATAAAATTATGTTATAATATGAAAAAGACTATTTAATTATAAAAATATTGATTTTGGAACATTGTAAGATTTTTTTAACTCTATAAAACTCTATACCAATAATTTCATTTTTATTCATGTGAAACAATAATAAACATTGTTATTGTAATTATAGAAGGATAAAATTAGGTTTTTAAGTTGGTATCAAATCTAAAATGTAAAGAATATGTTTTTAACCCAATATTTAAGTCTATGTTTATCGAAGTGTAATATCAGCATGTAAGAGTATATGAAAAATAAATATGATATTAAGGAATGTTTTTCATGTTATTCAATCTACTGTTGAGGTAGAATTGGATGATGATTTGCTAGTGAAGGAAATATTGGATATACCATTGGTGGACTGGTAGTTTAATTCCAATTTGATATATGAAACCAACAACCACATGTTATTAAATAAAAATATTATAATTGGTACATTAATGTCGTATGAGAAAAATTTTAAAATAGATGTAGAAATTGAAAAAACAAATAATGTGGTAGCTTTTTCTTCCACTTTTGGTAAATCTATTTATGATAATATTAATTCTGGAGATAAAATTTAAAACACTATATTTATGATGAAGTGTAAACATAAGTCATATTATAGTAGTTTTGTTGATAGTTGGAATAAATTTCCTCAACTTTCTAGAAGTATGAACATAATATTTTGGGATAAAAAATCCATTATTCTTATAGAAATTGTCGGAAGGGAATGCATGATATGAAAGATACTTTAGAACTGAAATTTTGTGAATAAAAGAAACTTAATTTTATGAATCAAAATTTTATAAGATTTATGTCTAAGTAAAATAAATCTAATATAGATTCTGGTATTATAAGAAATATGTGGTTCAAATCTATTGATACTTGTACTGAAAGTGGTGGATTCACCAATTTTGAGAGTCTATAAAAAGATAATGATAACATTAAAAAATTGGTTGTTACTATAAAAATGTTTATAATAATGATAAATGTTTTATTTTTATGGTAATTCTAAAATCACATAAATATTTAAACATGAATTCTAATTTTTCTAGTATATTGGATGATTAATATAATTCAATATCTTTTAAACATGAAAAATTTAAAAATTTGGAAGATGAATAATAAATTTTTAAATTTGAATAAATAACTAGATAGATAACCTTAATATAAATGAAAAATTTATGTTAATAAAATATTTAGATTATTATAATTAATAAAATAGAAAATTCAAGAATAGGATTTCAAAAATTAATTTTGATATTTCAAAACATTCATTTGATTTAGATTTTAAGCCTAATTATAGTTCATAATTTGATAATCATAATTTTTTTATTAAAATAAAATCTGATTTTAGTGGATTAAAGATCATTTTATCTAATTTTTTTTAATTTTATGGATAATTTCTAAATGTTATACCAATAGTTAAATCAATTTTAAACATAATTTAGAATATGATTTATTACTACAAAATCAATATTTTCATAAAATTACAATTTTTTTAATAGTTATTATTCTTTATTAAATATGAGGTCTTTATAATAATTAGGGTCCAATTAATAGATTTTAAACTTTTGGTTTTGGATAATATTTTATTCTTGAAGATATTATAACCATATAACATATAATGGTCGGACATATTTGGGATTATACAGATATATTTTCTAATGTAATTGTCACATCTAATGGGTTTTATGTTGGATCTACTGAAAATAACTAAGGATTCTAGATATTTTTGAAGGTTGAGGATATTAAAATTTCAATGATTGATGTGAAGATATCCAATCTTTTTAGAAAGGTTTAATTGGTTGAATTATTATACATGATGAATAATGAAAAAGGAAATGTATCCCATATTTTACATTAATATTTTTTCTAATTCTTAATTTTGAAAGGATAAGAGTTTATAATTAATTATATTAGTGATTTTAGTGCTTTAGGAAGATTGGAAACCTACATTCTATTTTAGAAGGCCACATCAAAATCTGGTTAAAGATGAAGGAAGACTAAATCACAACACATTATATGCATCATGGAAGTCATATTTTTGGTAAATTATAATAAGTGTTCATTTCTAAGTCTATTATAAATCACACCATAGATTATTAAACCATGCTAAAAAATTATTACTTGTCTAGAATTCCATACTGTTAGCTATTGGTTGTAATGAAAAAGTGTTGGTGTTTTTTAATGGATTTATAATGTTTAAAACATCATGTTCATAAATGACATATTACATTGTAACTATAAATTTAAATGAAGTTCATATAACTATAACGTGTTACACACCTTAAAATAAGACATGTTATGTTTTTATAAGCTCTTTAACTTTTGGGTCTCTCACACCATAATACATGGTTCACCCTCCAAGTCTTTTGGTAGATAGAGATTAACAGATGAAAAAATCTTGTACACATAGTTAAGTATACTATCATGTAGTTAAGAATGATAAATGTGTAGTTAAAACAACAATATTGAGGTATATTTTTTAGATATTTTTTCAGTTATATGGAAATTCATTAACTATCCATTCGAATTTCAATGGATGATATTTATCAAAGGAAAATTTAAAAGAAAGCATTTAGGAAAGAGAATATAAAAGTCAACATGATATTTGAATTTAAAATTAAAATCATTCCATGATATTGGATAATATACTATGAAAATTTAAAAAAATATAGAATATATAGTGGGAAGATAGAGATAGGCAATGAAGAGAAGATAATTTTATCAAATATCTTATGGAAGAATATATTAGCAGTGTAATAAATTGCATATATGAGATTATGAAGTAAAATAAATAACTATTGGAAATATAATAAGATTATTATTTTAAGAATATATATTTATATTCAATTTATAAAATATTTTGTATATAAGTACAAATAATCATGGAAAATATCATTATTTTTATGTACTAAATTTAATATTGGAATCTTATAATATTGAGCTATGTTTTGAATCTACTCTTAGATCCATATTGAAAAAATTGATTAAATGAGAGGAAGAGGTCATTGGCCATGGTGGATTAGTGTGATATTCCCAGTATTTTTTCCTTATACTTCTTTAAAAATGACTAATCTATAATGTCAACATATACTTTATACGCGCTCCATAGAGTAGTATTTTATATATGAATAATGTAAAATTATTGTGTTTGTCATTTTTCCCCAAATTTTTGTAATTAAAAAAAATATTAATGATTTTTAAAAAAAATATTAAAAGATTAAAATTTTGTTTTAATAAATAATGAAATTACACTCACATTAATTATCCATGTTAGACTGCTTTTTGGGGCCACTTAGAACAATTAGTGGTTTCAGATCCAAGGTTTTTTTGTTGAATCAATTAAGACATTGTTGTATCCATAGAGAAGACAAATAATACTAATAGTGTACCTTAATTAAATGGATGAAATTATCATATATATATATATATATATATATATATATGTATATATATTATGAAGATGATTTTTCATTTATGGAATCCTGATATGGATGTATATTTTGCTGTAGGACATGGGATTTAAGTTCATGGTACTACATAATGATCAGTAACATAATCCCAAAAATTATTGTTAAATGTTTATTATAAAACTCATCATATCTAATAAAAAGTTATTTCTAATGATATATATATATATATGCTATCGATTTTTCAAAAATAAAAATTATTTGGGATAAAGTTGAATATATTTTTAAGGCGAGAAAAAGTGAAGTAGGTAAAGATAAAATTATTATATAAGAACTTTGAATATATAAATATGAGATATAGTGAAAATAAATATGGTTTTATTAATCATCTTACTGATTTTATTAGTCATATTAGAGGGCTTGGACATAAAATTAATGATTTTGACATTATGAAGAAGATTTTTTTAAACTGACCCAAAATTTAAAATCCAAACGAACTAACTCTTGTAGAAATAAATCCAATTAAGTTATTTTTTCATGACATACATAGAACACTGGTTGGTTATAGAATTATTGTGGTTCCATAAAAATCATTTTACCATTCATGTAATGATATATATTTCAAAGTTATTGTGAATTAAGAATTTTCCATGGTTGAAAATGAAGATGATGTAGGGGATGAATTTATTCCACCGATCATAAAAAAATTACAGTAAAATATAAATGATTTAAAGAGAATATACCTATAGAATTTTTATTTTCATAAAGGTGGGAAACATCGTGGATAAGTTTTAAATAAGTTTTATTAAGATTTTATTGATTTTGAGTTCCCAACAAAATAGAAAATGTAATTTTCCTTAATAAGGAAGTTCATTTCTAGGAAATAAATTGGAAATTTTTTTAGAGAAATATTATTCTTTGAAATGAAGAATATAATCTAGAGGAAGAACCACTAGAGGTTATTAGAACTGAGTTCATCAAAAAAGTGGAAGATATAATTATTTCTTTAGTTGGGAAGTCCAAAACTGTATAAAAAATAAATGATCATCCATAAATAGTTGTATACCTTCATGTTAAATTATACATGGTAATTATGAGATTGATTCATAAATAATGGAGAAGAAAATTATTGGAAGTTTCAAGAATTAGTTATTGAGCTATGTTGATGAACATGAAGTAGAATTTTATCATATCTAATAAATATTTTGTACCACGTGAAAAAACAATGTGAAGTATGAAGATGTTGTGAGTTATAGATTGAATGTTTTTAAATTGATTAAAAAACATGATGAACATAAATTATGTATCAATAATAATGTTAAGAAATTTAATCTTTTAAAGAGTAAATAACTTTTTTTTGTGAAATATGGTTAAACTTGAGATCTAATTAATTATTAAAAAAACATATTTTTTGGAGGGTCTAAGTTAATGTTTTGAATGATAGATATTAATGAGGAACAAGAATGTTTTAAAAAATGTCAATTCGTGAATGGAAAAATTTAAATGAAACATTTTTTTAGTTTTGATTCTAAATATTTAATGAATGTTTCCCTCAACATGAAGAGAACATGGTATTAATTAACATATCAATATTCTAAACCAAGGAGAACCTATTAAAAATCAATAAATTAATTAAAATATGGATTCATATAGAGAGGATAGAAAAATAATTTCTTACAATAATGAAACGTTAGTTATATGATTTTAATATCCACACTATATATTATCTATGTTAAAGATAAAACCTATATAAAAGGTTAATATATTGGAATAAAACAATGGATATTAGGGACATACACTTTATATAAAAGTTGAAACTATTTCTATGGTTAATGTTTTAAATTCTAAATTATTTGACATAAGCTAGTTGATCATAGGTAGAAATAAGAGATAAATATTTTTATTAAAGACAAATAAAAATGAAATCCAGAAAGTCTAATGCTTTTTCCTTAAATAAATTTTTTTATCTACTTGAAGAAGAAGAGTTTTATTAGATTGATTATGCTGAAAATGATTGGAATATACCAATCAAATTATTAAATCATTTCAAAATAAATTTGACACAACTAAGAGTGGTTGATAAATAATATTTTGTCTAACATTATTTAATATATAAAAATAATTGTATCACATATATTTTGGATAGCAGGTGTTCATATCATATAAAATTAAATATGAGTTTCTTAATGAATATTTAATAAAGAGTTGATAGAGCTATATTCCTCATAAATGATGGTGGAATGAAGATAAAATGATTTTGAAAAACTCAATAGGATGAATATGAGTTGAAAAAAAAAACAATATAGAAGTTATATTGAAGATTTAAATCATAATTTATTAATTGTTAGTCAATATTTTCCATCATGTGTGATAGTCACATTCAGCTAGAAGGGATGTACCATCAAGGGAACGTCTTAAAATTCCATAATGAAAGGTTAGAGATCGATTTTAACCATATATCAAATAAATAAAAAGGAAAATACTTCTTTATTAACAGTGGATGAAGAAAATATATTTTTGTATTGGAGGATCAATCACATCAATAAACAAGATAAAAACTTATCAATATTCAGATCATTATAGAATATTCCTAATACAAGGAAATATTATTAATGGATTTATTAATCCAACATATAAGAAAATATGGTTTGAAATTTATATCATTTATTGAATAATAGAGTATCAGGTTTGTTGAATTTGGTTCACATTGATATGTGTGGTTCGGTTGGTAAGGTAAGAACCTATAGTGATTGGCACACTATCCCATTTGTGGAATATTATTTCACGATGGTTTGTTCTATGTTCATACATTCAGAAAAAGAAGTTATGTAATATATAAATTGTTACTAAAACATTATTGAAAATAAAATTGGAATGATTATGAAAATTATTAAATCAAATATTATAATGGAGTACACATCTTATGAGGTTCATAATTTTCTCCAAAAGAATGTGGTATTAATCACAAAGTGTATTTAGTGAGTACCCCAAATTAAAATATAGTTATGGGAATAAAAAATACATGGTCAAAAATATAGAAAATGAATTGTCGATAGATGATGGAATATAAAGTCAGTACAAGAAGTAAAATGTTCGAGTGGTTATATATATTCAAAATAGATTATTAATCAGTTTGATAGTATAGAACATGACATACGAAATGTGTAAATAATGTAAATCCTCAAAAATTCATCTAATATATTTTATAGGAATTAATCCATAAAAAATATAGAACACAATCATTGGAAATACTATTATATAGTCGATGAAGGAATATTACTTAGACACTCAACATTTATAATGGCCTTTAAGGTCTTCAAAAAGAGTTTCAATAAAATAGTATAATTCATTGATATAAAGGTAGTTGTGGATGAAAAAAATGAAAATTTATGAAATTATTTTATAGAAGAAGTGCCTAATGAATTTTTTTAAACCAATATTGTTTTGGAAGAATACTTTAAATTTTCATGTTAATTATTATTCAAATATTAAATCAATAAAAGAACCAAGTAAAGAGGTAAATGAATCATTAATTCTTTCATAAAATAAAACGGATCATGTTGATCGAATAAATATCATTGGAGATAAATATAATGCAACTAAAAATTTAATAATGAGTATATTAGAGTATATTTATATATTATTTAATATAGAACCCACTTAATTTGATAAAGTATAAAAGTTGGAATCATAGGTGACATCCATGAGTAAATAATTGTATAAAATTGGAAATTTTAAATAATTCGATCTTGTGGATAAACATATGTGAAATAATGTTATTAGTATAAAATGGGTTTTCAAAAACATGTTGGATGAATATAAAATGGTAATCCATGATATCCCAATATTTAATTTCCATGTATATTATCATATTAAATTATTTAATGTCAAATATTCATTGGAACCAGTGATAAGAATGGAGAGTAATATGAACTTTCTAGTAGTTTTCATCAAAATAAAGTTCAATTTTTTTATAGATATGTCAAGGTAGTGTTTCTTAGTGGAGTGTTGAATAAACAACTATATATCAAATAATTGAATATATTTTTCCTTGGTAATTACAATTCCAAAATTCATGGGTTAACTGAAGATTTTTATGGCATAAAATATATACATAATTCTTGGTATGCATGTATGTATAATTTTCATACATTTATATAGTTAAAAATAGGAGGGACGTGTCAAAACCTCTATATAAATATTTATGATGAGGAGTAGTTCATGGATTTAGTCTATATAAGTGGTGTCATATTTAATAGATACAAGATGAATTATTTTAAAAAATTTGAATAATTGATGCATTTTGAGATTGAAATGTTAATGAAAGGAGAGTTGAAATATATTCTAGGGATGAAAGTTCATAAAAATGAATAGAAGAAAATTATTTCATAGACTAAATATGAAAATGAAGTATTGAATAAATTTAAAATAGATTATTGTTAGATTTTTTGAACACCAATAGAGGTTAGAAAATAGTAATCATAAGGATAGCGGCGAAACTTATTCTCCCTTATACATAAGAATCAATGTAGTTTTACTCTACCTATCTATGACGAGGAAACTATTTTTTTATTGAAAAGTTATTGGTATTAAGGATTCAATGAATCCCAAATAAGGAATATTTCATATATATGAGAATAATAATGATGTATATTTAAATAATATTGAATTATAGTTTTTTATATATATCTTAAAATAAAATGGAATTATTGAAGTATTTGGATACTGATTGGGATAGTGAAATAGTGGATTGAATGTCCATAAGTGGAGGGGAATTCACATTGGGAACGATTGTGTTGGCTAGATAATAAATAAAAAATATTGTATTTCATTAATCATAAATGAGTTAGAATATTTTTCCATTACCAAAACAATTACACAACTTATATAGATGAAGAATCAATTAAAAAAACTAGTGATGTTTTATAGTACCTAGTGATGATTAATTATGATAAAAAAAGTTTTATGGTGTGGAATAAAAATATGTTTTAATAATATATCATAAATAAAATTGATATCTAGTTTTATTTTATAAAGGATAAAGTGGATAATGACATAGTGAGTATATAATTCATTAAAACTAAAGATCAAGACGTCGATATCTTCCCAAAACTATTATCATCTATGTAATTTGAAATTCATGGGTTGAATCATAGAGTTTAACCAATTTCCTCAAGCTAAGTAGGTTTAATGTTTCCATTATCCCCAATCAACATAATGTTATAATTTGGTATTGATTATTTTTCTGGAATATATATATTTGGTAGTATGAATATTGTGGGGATACTATTAATTATATCTATAAAAATCATGGCAAGTGTTAAATTTTCTTTTGAGAGAAATAATATAGTACAAAATCATTTCTATTATTTAATATGTCGATTTATGTCTCAGTTATGTTTATATATTAGTTAAATTTTCATTATTAAGGGTTTTTCCCAAAGTTTGTTTATATTTTCTTACAGAATTTTCAGTTTTGGACAAGATTACCCCATAATCATTTTTTTAATTAGAAGAGTAAATGTAAGAATACCATTTCAATTTTATTTATAATGGGAGGGGGGGGGGTAAGAATATAAAGACATGTTTTTAGTAGGAAAATTTATTATCAAACTTATGATTCTTGTATTCTAAAATAATGTTGGAATAGAAGAGGGATTCATTTTATCTCTTATGGGTTTTCTATTTTACATATTTATTCATTTTCAAAATATCCAAATTAATATAATGTTACAAAAAATGGGTTTTATACTATATTTACTAAAAATAATTGAGTTTGTTTGATATTTTAAAAAGTTTCTTCTATTGAATTTTAAAGGATTGATATGATGATATTAATTTTTTGAAGGGTATTTACTTGGTTTAAATATTATTTAATAATGAAGAATTAAAGTTGAAGTGTATCATATATTTATCCATATTTTGTGGGTGTGATAATAGATGTTAAAATATTTGGAGTTTATAAGAAACATACTTGGTGATTTTAGTGGTTTTATAATACTAGAGACATTCACAATGAAGAGGAAGTCCATGCCACAATAAATTTGGATCTAAAGAAGAACCAAGTCAAAAAAAAATTATTATGTTGGGGTGGGTGATTTTTTTGAAGAGGATAAGAAGTTCATTTTTCTATGTCTAAAGTAAACTATGTCATATATTAGTATACCAGGTTAAAATAAGATTAGTTTTAGATATTTCTATTATAAAAGCTATAATATTCGTATTTAAATAAAGATTGTTTTTAGTTGTTCTATTAAATTGAATATATATATGTTATTATTGAGATATTTCATTGTAATTAGGCGATTGAAATAATTTTACATCACAAGAAAGTCTTACATACTATAAAGGATAACCGGTTGAATTTTTGGTGGCTCTATAATTTTCAGGCCACTCATACTATTGTAAATTCATCACACTATAAATCATTAGGTTGTTGGAGATTAACTTATGAAAACAACTTTTTCAGCACATAAAGTATATCATCACACCATGAAGCCTAATAAATAGGCTTATCAAAAAGTAATATAGATTTAGATTTCCATGGAAATATTGTGGTTTTCTCGACACCCATTAACTATTAATGAAAATTCCAATAGATTAAATTTATCAAAGTAATATATAAAGTATTATATTTAAGTTAGTTAAGATATATATTAAGAAGAGATGTGAATTTCATGTTCACAATATTAAATTATATATGTTAATCTGCTATGAAAATTTCAAAAAATATAAGAATGTATAGTTTATTCATATAAAAACATAGAGAAAGGAATAAAATTCTTTGAATATCAGTTGTAATATCACAATAACAATGGAATAAATTTCTTATTCATATTTATGTATAAAAACATGGGAATTTTTGAATTCATTAATGTCTAGGATCCGAAAAAAAGAATCTACTATGGATTTCATTGTATATATAGTATAGAATTGTAGAGCTTCATAGAGAACACCATTACTATTTGATAATTAATTTCATATCAAAATCTTATAAGATCAAACAATGTTTCAAATATACTCTTGTAACACTCTTGAATTATGTGTCTTAAAGAGAGGAAGAGGTTTTAAATATTGGTGGAGTAGTATAGTCTTCTTAATATAATAACTACATACTGGTGAATAAGTTCTTAATTGTGAATATCAATATATCATTGATATATTATCCTTGGATAAGACATTTATAGGTGAAACAAGTAAAATCAATGAGTTTATGATTTCCCTTTTTAATCATTATTTTTTATTCAAAAATTAGATTCATAATTTATTTTAAAATACAATAACAATATCAAATTTTTGTTTTAAAAAAGAAGAAATATCAATCACATAAATTGAACCCCACCCTAACCACCCTTAGGATGTGTAGTGGGACTACATTGTTCAAAAATAAATAGAACCATGAAATTTTGGGTACCTAGAACACATGATTTTTGTTTTTAGAAAATGAGGATGAGAACTATTAGTTGAAACACGTAGTACATGGATAATGGTTTTTCTTGACATATGATAGGAGACAAGTCCAACATATAGAACATGAAAACATTGAATGGTGGAAGAGTAATTATTAGTTATAATTCATGGGAAAAAATTATCCAAAAAATTATTTATCATTTCTTTTCAATTAATTCATTTTTTGGTTTTTTTGAATGTTCTATGACTTAAAAACGATTTTTATAAATTTATAGATATGCGATGAGATATATCTTGTAATCTTCAGGAGTGAAAAATGTACTATTTAATTTTCAAAAGGTACATTTATTTAATCATCTTATAGTCATGAGAATGTTATTATACATTATATAGAAGACATTAGATATATGAATTTAAATTTTTTAAGAGAATGAAATTATTTGTCATCGAATCATAATAAATGACCAGGACCCTAAAATGGCTAATCTATTGAAAAACTTTCCACGAATGTCTATGAAAGTAATATACTGGTACTAATGTTTAACTTCATTAGAATTTTTTATCATTTTCAATTAGGTATGAAACTTAAAAGTATATTAAAACAAATCAGTGATGTCTCAAATTATAAAAAATTATAATTATAGAACATGTAATTTTATGCTCCAAAAAATCAAGGATTATTGGAAGTTTTTTTTTATTTTTAATGGTTTATAATTATAATATATTAAATTGCATCTAAGATTTTTCATGAAATGAGTATGATTTTATATTTTTAAAAGTTTTTCTGATTATTTAAAAAATGTGAGAAACCTATATTTGGTTAATTTGTGGAGGTTGATAATGTTTTGTTTGAAAATTATAACATTGAAATTATTTATAGTATGAAAGGTATTAATATAATTTAACAACTTCAAGAACTCAATAATATATTGTGGTAGAAAAATAAATATAATTATTCTAGAAATTACTCGATCATTATTGGGAGAATATTCTATTTAAAAAAATTATGGATTGAAATTTGGAATAATAATTTATATAATATAATTTATGTTTTAGATATCCTTTTTCTTAATAAAATACATGTTGATTTTTTGATCTAATGAGAACCAGAATGTTAAAACTCTATAGTCTTTATGTGTTTTCTATTTATTTTTAATACTAATGGAAATATACATAAATTGGTTCCCATATTTGATAAAGATATTTTCATTGGTTATTATAAAATTTTTAAGGAATATAAGATCTTTAATAAATGAAATAATGGTTTTTAGGGTACAATATATATAATCCTTGATGTAACTGAACCAGTTAATTTTGGGAAAACATCTATAAGTTAACCCTCTGAATGTTTTTTCTTTAAATTTCTTAGGTTAATTTACTAGAAGATAAACCAAAACAAACTATAATAATTCCTTTGAATATTATAACAAAAAAAATTCAAATTATATAATTTTTAACTGTTGATGAAGTAAATAAAATTAGTAATGAATAAATATCATCTTTATCAAGAAATATATCATTTTTATGGAAGTGTCTTACTTGTTACATTAATAGAGATTATGATAAACAAATCAAAACTCATATTTATTATAAAATAAATGTGAGAATCATTCATTATTACCAAAATATTATACTAAAACAGTAGATGACAGATTGGGTAATGAAAGTTGGATAAGTTATGTGCGTAAGGAGTTTAATAAATTTTAATATAATAGTGATATTATTGAAGGTGAAAATTTTGGTAAAATATTGGTGATAGGGGTTTAAAGGTGTTTAAGAAATAAATAAAATGAAAATTAAGAAAATGTAAAGAATAATTAATGTTTTTTATAAGGGTTATTTTTAGGTATAAGGATTGATTATGGAGATTCATTTTTACTAGTATCTAGGATAGAGCCAACCTGATTCATATTATTATTTGAAGAAAATTTTAATTTTACATTATTCAAAATTCATGTTTAAAGTCCTTTTCTTATAAAATATTTTTATTAGGATGTTTATATTGAAAAATATTCTATTTTTGAAAATGATAAATTTATATAATATGTATATAAAATTATCAAATCCCTCTACTACCTTTAAAAATCACCATGAACTTGATATGAATCACTATCATGATTTTTACTTATATATAAATTAGTTAAATAAAATAAAGATCCAATTAATTTATCAGGAAAAATTAAATAGTAAATCCTTATCTAAATATATTTTGATAATATCAATATTGGTCTAACTCAAAAATAATATTTTGTGGGTTTTTAAAAAAAATAACCAAAGTGAGTTTGACATAATAAAGATGGTAAAATTTTTATTTTTCTATGGTTTTCAAATTTCTCAAAAACTAGAAATAAATATTATAAACATTGTATTAAATTTTTATATATTTACTAAAACATTTATTATTTAATAATCCGTAATGTAGAAGTACTCAAAATAAAAATAATGCCCAACATAAAATTGATACAACATTGAATCAAGTTAATCAAAGAAATCATATAGTTATGATATAAAATTTATTTACCAATGTATATTTAAAAATATATTATGATTTCTGTGTGTCTACACATGTGATTTAATGTCTATTTAGATGAATAAAATTTAAAAAATGTTAAGGGTATATTTTTTTTCCTAATTTTACATTGGAGCAAATCAATTTTTATTTCTCCTAGTGTGGTTTCATTCTTATGATTTCAACATTTATTTACTTTAGATGTTTTGGGATAGATTGAAACATTATTTTTGGAAAAAAATTATTTTTTTGGAGAGACATCAGTTTCATGTTTTATCAAGACAAACCACTCAGAAATATTGTCCACTATTGACACTAAATATATAGTTTCTAAATGTTATTATGATCAAACATTGTGGATGAAACACACACACATAGATTTTTGGTTGGGTTTTAGTCAAACCAAAATTCATTGTGATAACACTTGTTTTGTTTCATTACATAGAAACCCATAACTTCACTCATGTGTAAAGCATAAATATATAAGACATCATTACTTATGGAATCACATAGAAAAATAAGATATAATTGATGTTTTCGTTATAAATTATGATCAAAATATAAATATTTCCCCTAAAAAGTTAAGTTAACATTAATTCTATTATATTAAATAGAATATAGGTTTTATCAATGGTAAGTGATCATATCATAAAATTTTCATATCAGTTATCCCTTTTCATAAACAAATTCCATAAAATCAGGTGGGATGATTATTATTTTTGTTTTGTACTCTATATATAGGTAAATTCTTATCTATCTAGTTGTTAAAGAACCAAAATTATGTTCATTAGAAGTTATATTCTCATAAAACTAATTGATATTAAAATATATAATGTGATGTTTACATATTATGTAACTCTTATATGTCCATAAATGTTTTGATGATTAATTTCAACTATACTCTAATATAAAATTTTATATATACAAAGATATTTTTTATATCTTATCATTTAGATAGTGATTAGATAACACATCATACATTTTATGGACCGGTCATTTATCTCTAAAACTATATTAAGTGTTACATTTTATATGACATAATATTTAGTGTATTTAAAATTTTCATGTTATGATTCAATGAATTACAAAATTAAAAACCTGGAGTTTTTTCTCTAATATTAATTCTATCATTTTGATTTTTCTATTTCTATATATCTCAATCCTCTCATGAAAGGTGAAAATTTTCATAACTTTTCTATATCAGTTTATTTTTATAATCTGTAATATAATAAAATTCAGTTTGAACATTCTATAAAAGCATAATAATGAATAAGACCACTCATAGATTTCAATAAGTAATTTTTTGAACGTTTATCCTTCATAACTAGGTAATATAAATATTTTGTGAATCTCATTTACACATTGATATTTAATTTTCTTTTTTAAATATTCTCAAAATCTTCTTTCCATTTATTTTAAAGGGGGGGGGGGTGATCTTTTTAAAGACTTTATTCTAAGGTTGTTGATATCATATTATATTATTTTCCCTTTTTATATTTATTTTTTTAAATCACAAAGGGGAGATATTTGTAACTAAAATTACCTCACTAAGAGAAATATTTCTCAAGGTGTATATATCTTAGTGGGATAATAATGTTTTATGTCTTCCTAGGTTTTTACTATTCATCAAATGGGAGAATCTGAATTATTTTTGGGGTTGAGAAAATATTTTTTTAAATAATGTGTTTTATCATGAATCTCCATGACTGTTATAATCAACAGCAAAGAAGTAAAATTTCCTTGTATATCTACATGAATTATTTCTATTAAAGTATATATCAAATTTTATTTTATGTATCATTTGATATAAAAAAGTGGATTTATGAGATAATTAATCATTTCCATTCATTGTTTTTGTAACATCTTCAATCCATCACATTGTGTTAGACATGACATGAATTCCACAAACATTAGAAAAATTTCTCAGACACCAAAGGATAATAATAAATTCAATGAGCATTATATGAATGTGGGGGATGATTTATTTTCACCTAAAGAACAACACAAAATATATTACACTATGACAATATTATAACATGTTTAGTAATAAGAAATAGACCGAAATCTCACATATAAAATATAAAACCGATCATATTTATAGATTTTATAAAACATATTGTGACAAATTAATACAAAAATACCATGTTTCAATGAAATAAAAATGGTTTAACGTAGCATAATCCCATGGATTACAAAAAAAACTCCACACTCCCATCTCCATCACCCTAGACTAAAGCATCCATACTATCCGTTGACAGGTGTGTGACATCCCCTTATCCAAAACATATAATACAATTACTATATATATAGAAGGATGAAAATATGAGGCCGAGTATTTATATTTTGTAGGAAACACCCAAATGATCCACACACAAGATACATAAAAAAGAAAAAGACAACTCAAATTTTATATACAACATGAGATGATAGTAATGAAATATATCATCTATGAAAATCATGTTGATTACCCATTCCAAAAATAAAATTTCCCATGAAAACAATAATTTTTTCTAAAAACACCCATACTACTACTCACCCACACCATCCATGAACTTAAACCACTAATGAATGCATCCCTATAAAATGAGAAACTACTAAAAAGTGATCCAACTCATGATAGGGATCCTTTTAATAAAACCAAGTCATCTTATGAAAGATTACTAATACAATTTACCCTAATCTTACACTAATAACCATTTATGAACCAATAAATTCAATCCCAATGCAACATGAATATAAACCATCCAATAAAATATAGTATGTCCCAATTTCATCTTGGAATCAATTACGAAACCATAATGTACATATCCATGTACATAATAAAAAAACACACAAACCCATTCTTTGCGAAAAAGACATTTCAAAATTAAAATTTCATAAAATATTAGTAAATACACATTTTGGTAAACTATTTTTTTCTAAGAATAAATTCACCACTAAGGTTTTCAAACATTAATGATTGATTTAAAATATGCATTATAATCTTAAAATAACTAAGACTCAATGTTATTGGAATTGGAAGACTGAGTGACAATCCACCTACCTTAACCTTGTTCATCCAACAAATTCTAAGAGAAGGTTCTTTGGTAGGAATGAAAATAAACTAGAATTACCTATTGAAAATTATCCAGTTGGATAACCCTAGAGAGGAGGAAAAGGATATGCTATTTAGGGAAGTAATCATGAAAACAAATATAATTATTTACCCTATAAAGTGTCGAATATTATTTCAAATTCCTGTCAAAAACATCATCCCCAAAATCATTCATCCATTTAATCTATATAAAACTAGTTGGACTACCACCATGGCTTGGTCAAAAGTGTAGTGGATCCAACCATGTAATTTAAGACCTCCATGAACATGAACAAAATATATTGAATGCTCCCTCTCAAATTTCTTCATTACATTAAACTAATCCCTCTATTGGACTCACAAAAATATCATAACCATTTTCCCACTATTTCGACTGTCCCTATTTTTCATAAAAGAAGCATCCCATGACACATTCCAACTACCACATGAATATGGGAGTCGTGATCCCCATTTATAACTCACCGACCCATGTTGGCTGCACCATGCCCATGTAATACAATGGTAAATACTACACCCATTAATTTATACCATTTTGATCAAGTAAAATCTATTATTTAAAAACATCCACAATGGTATAAGGGGTCTCCTTTCATCATTTTTGACACACTTACACGAGGTTGAACCTAGATCAATATAGACAACATACAAATATATATGATTTATTGACCATTATATTTCCCACATAGACACCCTCTCCATTAAAAACCCCACAAAAAACCATACTGATGGTGTTCTTCCCCATGGGGTTCACCTTAAAAAACCTAACCACCACACTTGAAGCAACAATTTCATTTCTACCAAGGATTCCACCACAAGGTACAGAATCCAAGAGAAATAAAACATTTCCTTCTTAATAATGGCCTCTAAAAAATATATTCAAACCATGAGAATTATTTTTAATATAAAAATATATAATATAACATAACCATAAATAAGAGGTGTCACATTCTCCCTACCATTAATATTTCCTTCCTAATGAATACAGAGGCTAGTGGTGTCTACACATAAGTTCAACCCAATGATCTTGAATGCATTATTCTACTCGCAAAACACTCTACATACACAATGATTCCACTATAAAAAATGTACCAAAGGTATACTTAAACATAGAAAGAGTTTACCTTGCCCATACTAATAAATGATACCTTGTGAGAACCCAATGGAATATCTAATTAAATATGAAAATAATCCCAAATAATTATTTGAAAGAGATCATCTAAAATTTAGGACATAATAACCCTCCCTCATGCAGATGATAGTTTTAAAATATATGATATATTGAAAAATATTTAGATTTCCATCCATAAATAGTAGTGAAAAATAATGATAAAAAATCTTGGAAAACTAGTGATCGACACAGATGATCATACAATGCTCACAATTGGGAAATATGAAGCATCATTGTACTAACCAGTAATGGTAAAACTAAGGTCTCTATGAGAGACTATGTAAATAATTACATTTTTAAACTATTATACTTCATAGAAAAACAACCTAGCCAGATATTAAATAGACATAATTTTCTCAAATTAGAATGAAATACATAGACACCATGAGTCGATCAAGTAAATATATAATAGAATAAAACATCAGAAGACATCTCAATGTCAAAGAGCACGATCCACCATATATAATTGTATTCGTATTAGTAACAACATTCTCACCGATCAGTGTTAAAAAATAACCATTATCCTTATATCGGAATCGAAAATACCCTTTGAACTACCTTAAATAATGAAAGAACCACAATTGGATCTCAAGTAACATGATATAATTTCTTTCATCTACCCACCCTATAGAGGGTCCATACCATTATAGATTCACTATATTTTAGGAATATATGAATTTTTACTATTTAACAACCTTAAATATGTTTGGACAAGTTATTAATTAAATTCAGCTAATAGAAACTATATTTTCATCCTAGTTTGTGAAACCCAATTGCATTATAGATTGTTCACCTATGACTCGTCACTATTCTTTTTATTTTACTAACCTATCAACATTATAACTTATTATTAATACATGAACTATAGATTTGATCATGAACATTCCCATCTACTCATAATATTCTATAATGGTACCATACAAGAGAACACACAAACAAGGAATGGGAAATAACCCATTACGCATAGAGGGTTAGAGACATTGAGGTTTCCAAAAATAATACCATTTAATCCTACTAATAAATAACATCACACATCACTAATTATAGGGAAATGAATGTGTTCTAACCCATAGCCTAGAAAACATCAATGGATATTACCCTTCTTAAAGCTACACAAAAAGAATCAAACCTAACTAAGAAACTCAACATATGGTGGTTACCAAAATGAAAAGTGAGACCTATTTCCCAATCCCCCAACATAACTATCTATTTTCATAGTTTGATTAGAAATATAAAAAATATGGTTCCAACCAGTCTCAGCTACTCTTCCCCAATTAATGTACCAACTCCATTGTAAAGATGAAAAACTATATTAGAATATGGAATAGTGACTCGCCATGTGTGGAAATCATTATTAAATTAAATGATTATAACTACTTCATTCCATATATTTCAATAAATACAGTACTATGAATGTAAATTACTCAAAATATGGATCGTTTTAATGTTAACAGGGCATGGTGCCCAATATATATCAAAATATATCCTGCTACACATGATATATATTAATTCCCATCCAATGAGACATTATCAAAACTTCATATTTATTTTCAATGTACTATTCCATATCATAGAGAAATAATTTCCATCCCATTTAGTGAAATTTCGATAATAACTATGAAAGAAAAGATAATGAAATGGGCGGAATAAGGATAACCAATACATCAAACACAACTATCACAAAACATTTCTAAATAAAACATAAGTCCACATATTTCCTTGACACTATAACTCACTATAACCCATTAAAACAATCCATTCGATAGTTTCCACCTACCAAATCCCCACATGAAAAAATCCCCAAATAAACACTCACAATGCTATTAATTTTCTAAAACAGTGAAATGGTTTTAATTAAATATTTCAATTTTTAAAAACCCATTTAAATAAAACATTCTAAAATCCAAACACCAGTACACCTATTCTGGAAATAAATTTTTATAATATATATTTAACTACCAATATAAAATGATGACAACATTAAAATATAATAAATTATATTGGTATAATATAATTTAAAATATTCTGGAAAAATAAAAAAAATCCTTATCACTAATATCACATAAAAATAACAAAATAAATAATGTCAGTACCAATAGAAAAAATTGAAAAAAATTCAGAATTCCTTTAATATACATGAAATGTTACAAAATTCATTATCAACTAATTATGAATCAATAAGTTTAATGAATAAATAATCATCTTATGTGATAAATATCACAATCACGTAAAATGATTTTAAAGAAATAAGAAAAAATGTTTTTGGGAAAAATAATTTACCAACTTATTTCATTATATTATGTTCCCAGGTTAAAAGTTTTCCCAAAGAAATTCTTTCACCAATAAGTCATGCTCAAATAATGAAAAAATTTAACATGCATCATAAACATATCACAAAAATAAACATTGTAATATAATAAATAATGTATCAATTGTAGTATATAAAAATATATTATATATTATAACATGTTTTCCCTCCTAAATATTCCATGATTACACTTTATAAGCCACTCGTTATGTTAAAAAAATTTATCTATTTTTTTAGATCATGGAGTAACAAAAGTTTGTTCTTATATTTCCAATTTATCTTCAACATATCCAAACTAATAATATCTCCATTTAATATGAATTTTTTTTCTAATCATAGCCAATATGAATGATGAATTAATATTGTAATCTTTAAGTCAAGATAAGAAATATCATGAAATCTTATAATGAGAAACAAATACAATTTACTGTTTCATCTTTAAATTTCTTCTATTATATGGGAATGGAAACAATTATTTAACAAGGAATACATTAAAAATTGAATGAGAAAATTATGAAATCTTACTAGAAATTTTTACAATCTCTTAAAATGGATTATATTTTTACTACCATTGATAAATTTATTCTAATAAAAGTCATCGCCAGTTTAAGTTCCATTTCCACACTAATTCCATGTTCCATTATTCTATATAACACAAAGACAGAATAAAAAAAGCTAATATGGATTTGTATAACACTCAAATTCATAAAATATTTACAAAATTTGAAAAAAAATTCTTAGAGGCTCTTAGTTTCATCCACAATAAAAACAAACCATTTCTAGTAATCAAGGTCATCATGATACCATTTACCAATGTGAAAGGAATAAAATAACACTTGAAGCCTAGAATCCTAATGGGTTTAATTTTTTACTATTTTATAATACATAAATATAATTGGATTAACCTATGATGACGATATAAGAACAAACATATAAGTTGTTAAAAACAATTTTTATAACCAAACAACCTGGGTAACATGATGTTTAATATAAATATATTAAATGTTCCTTTTTGTACTCTACATTTCATGTCCTGAAACATCCTATCATCATGTATACCATCCCATTTCATGGACTATTTCAAACAAAAACCACTTATAGAATCTTGATCTTGGCCCAATGTTTTGGATAAGACAGGAATGACTGTAAACTTACGTTCATCCCAAAGACCCCAAAGGATGGAAAAAAATTCATGGGAATTATCAAAATATATGGGATAATTTTTACAAAAATATAAAAACACAAATATTAAAAAACATTAATAAAAGATTTATCACATGATGCATAGATAAAATAATACCTAACAGTAATATATAAAATTTAAAAATAACCCGATTTAGAGTGTATACAAAAATAATACAACCAAGTAATACTAAAAGGATAAGAATAAAAAAGAGAACAAAGTGAAAATGTGGCACACTTCCTAATTATAAAATAGTGATATCTCTAAGATCCCAACTCTAATAGTCAAGACTATAACATCCATACACTCTATTAAAATTTTTATAGTCCTCCCCTTATCTGCATTATATCAAACAACAACTACATATATATTGATATAAATATGGATTGGGTGAGTAAAAAAACTCAAAATGTAATCCCCAAAAGTATTCCCAATCAAAAACCTAATCTAGAAAAATTTAGATCAAAATCTATATGAAATAGCATAAAATTTTAATAAAATAGAAAATTCAAGAAAATCATATAGATAACTCAAAATAAAAACAACATTTCCTCTAAAATCATTTGTATCCACCAAAGCACTGGCACCAAATCTCACCCGCACATTACATAAATTCACACACTCAATGCATGCACCCCCATCAAATATATATTTAAAAAACCATAAAGAATCATAATAGGAACCTCATCCTTGAACTAAAGACCTCACATTATTGAGTAATAATAAAATGTTCCCCAATATGGAATAGAAAACCTTTTTGAAACCAAAAATGACTCACACAATCCATCATGAACACACAATATCACATGCAATCTAGTGGGTACCAATTTTAACATTGTGGTTAAGTTCAATTTAATATTGCATAGAACATATGCCTCATAAACACACAGAAAATATACATACTATTTAGTATAATTTTCCAAATAATAATTTCATCAAACAATATGTGAAAACAAAGTTTCTCAAACTATATTTCACATTAATAAAATCACCCATAATTGTTTCATAAATTTATCATAGATTTAAAAAAAACAATGATAATCTTAAAATACCCATAGTTTTAATTTATTAACATAAGTAGTGTGATTGTAAAGTTGTCTAAATAAACCACATTAAGCTAGAAGAGTTAAAGAGAATGATTTTTCTAAGGGTAGAAAGTCACCCATTAATCACCTCTAAAAATAATACATTTCTAGAGACATATAGAAGAGAGAAATAAATTTATTTTTTAGGGGGTAATCATTTTAAAAATTCAATTATATCCCCCTAAAAAGTTTTAAAAATTATCTTATTTAAGGTATGGAGATCGTCCCAAAAATTCAACCAATATTCCAACTATTTAAAACATGTCTGGATGCCACCATACCTATATACACTATATAATAGATCCTCCCATGAAATTTTAGCCTAACATGCCTATGACCAAAACAGAGTGAATCCTACCTTTAATGTTTCTCTATTCCCACATAGGATATCCAATAATCAACTCATGTAACCACTATTACCACCTATTCAATGTTTCAGCTGTCCCCATTTTTGAAAAGTTAACCAACCAATGAAAAACTCCCACTACCATGGTGTAATGTACCGAAACTCACTACTTCCGACTATCCCACATAGCTAATCCACATTATACACTATAAAAACCAAAACGAAAAATAAATTCATGGAGTTGTTAACATATTACATATGTATATTCACACATGTAAAACACCTTTTAAAATGAATGAATTAATCATACTTTACCATTTTAGACTCCTACATGAGGCTGATCATGACTCACTATGGTCACCTTAGAAACCAATATTTTGTTTTGGTCATCTAGCTTACCAAAGGGATACCATTAACATATATACACCCATCTCCATGGTATTTCATACCCCCTAGGTTCACCCAGCTTACAAAACCCATCCAGCACACCCATAGATGCACTATGTCTTCTATCATGGATTCCCCCACATCATAGTGAAGCCTAAAGAAGAAAAACCTTAACAATACAACCAATTCGTTCTCTGAAACATCCCAAAAAAATATGAACAATGAAATAACTTAAAATATAAAATTACATTAATGAATACCATAAATTGAGGGGGTTTAATTTTTGAAAAAAACACACACACATAACTATGAGTTTGATTTCACTTGATGTTTTTCTAATAAGTTTTTTTCTATGAAATATGAAAATCATGTGAACATAAATTTGTTGAATTTAATTTTATGTTTTAGAGCATCTAAATTTTGTTATATGAAGTTTCATGTTAGATTGATTTTTAAGGACGATGGAGCGCTATACTAGAATATATTGATGTCATTTGAAGATACAAATATTTATCAAATCTATTCATTGATGGATGTTATATATTATATTACTGTTACAACAAAACCAATAGTTTTTAAAAACCATCAATTAGAGGTGACTCTATAAATAGTAAAAGATGTTTCATGGATCAATTGATTTTTACAAACTAAGATTACTCTAATAGGGCTACTTGTATTTTTCAATCTTACAATTTCTTGTTTTTAGTGCATATAAGATTATATTAGTTTCTCATTATGATTATATTTTCATAGATCAATCATTTATAAATATATTATTGTATATTAAATATTCTACTTTATTATAATAGATGATATTATATCCACCTTGTCAAGGATATTATGTTGTGTAGATGATGGATTTTTATAATGGTTTTGATCATTGGGATTATAGGGCCTGGAGGAAGGTTGTTTTCTTTATATTGATGATGATATTATATGGTTAGGATTCTACTTATCAACATGGTGTTAGAGAATCTTCCTATAGTTGAAGCATAGTGTTTTTGAAATATCTTTCAAGGAATTCACTACTTGTAATGGGATACCAAGAATAATGTTAAAGACCCTTTTTCTACTTTTTCTCGAATAAAATACCTTCTAAATTAGATAGTTGTATCCTTTTATAATATTATTTAAAGGTATTATTGGGTTTTTATCCAGTAATCCATGTATCATTTTAATTTTAATTTTTTTAAAATATCTATATATGTTTATATTACGGTTATTATTAAATGTTTTATTACTTTTTTTGTATT
The DNA here is from genome assembly GCA_963277665.1 of Viscum album. NCBI lineage: Eukaryota > Viridiplantae > Streptophyta > Magnoliopsida > Santalales > Viscaceae > Viscum > Viscum album. Next base: position 945,834,184 of record OY728139.1, on the reverse strand, counting down.
TATTTTGGATTTATCACATTATTAGTATCCATGGAATCTATTTATTATAATAATAATATTATTTTTGAATTTCATAGCTACCTATAAGTTGAATAATCATATGGGATTTAAAATAATGAGTTTCCTTTAGGTTGTAATCACCCCTATCTTGTACCATTATCTTCTTTTTTTATCTGGGACATGAAGGTGCTACTAGTTAAAATATATAGTTCTGTGAGAAAAAAAGTCTGTTAGAGAAAAATAAATTATTTATATAGAAAAAGTAGTAGAATTATTTATATAGATATTTAAATATGTTAAATGTTCTTATAACTCGATGGAATAATTTTTGGATATTTTATACATTTTAAATAATTCAACATAAATCATTAATGGTTTTCTAATGTGTTTGAAAATAATTCATAATTTTTTTTAAAAATGGTTATAATGAGTGGAAAAATAAAACGGGTCATTTCCCTATTAAATTTTTGGATAAATAGTATATGAATAAAATGCATACCTCTTATATATTTGTTGTGGTATAAGGATATGAGGTTCTTTAAAAATTATACAAATTTTAGATAATTTAAAGATTAGATAGTTATGGTAGGCTTGTTAATATTATAATAGGAAGTACTGAAATTAGTGTAGTTATTATAAACACTACAATATTCATAAGATCAAAGATTCAATTGGATTTTTATCCTCAAAAATTTATTCATTAATATAGTATGTTGGATCCAAAACTACTTGTTGGTCAACACTATAATAAGAAACTATATATCCTCTAGAAATAATAATAATAATAATTTTTTGTTTATTCGTTTGAATTAAATTATATACATATATTATTATTTTTTAACTCATGTTAGTGCCATATTATTATTTAATTCATTCTTATATCTAAAATTTTTTGTCATGTTTGAAAAATTAATTATCATATAACTTTTATTTATAAAATTAATTTTCGATATAACAAATGTTGGAGATAATAATAATGGGTTGTATAAAATTTTAATCATGATATTTTATTTAATAATTATTTTTTTATTAGTTAAAATGTTTATATTTCATATTATATAAAATTTTATATTTAAATATTATGGGTTTTAAGATCATTAAAAAGGGGGATATGTGTGTTGAATCCCCCTGAATACCCTCTCAAAATGTTACCCGACCTAATATGTCACATACCCAAAGGGCGTTCTCAATCCCAATGAGATGGAGGCTAGCACTGGGGCATCAAACAAAAACTAGAGGGTATGATTTCTGCTGACCTAAAGCAACAACACGATATATAAAAATAATAAAATTATGAAAAGATATATTTATGCCATAATTAAAAGAAAAATTCTAAACCAAACAACCCAAGAGTGTAAAAAATATCCAAGTATAAGTCTAACCACAAAAGACTACAAAAAGGGAAAAGCTAATCCATTAGATAGCATGAGAAATTTCCCACCATCTCACTACTAGCTTCCCATATCAGTTAATAGAAAACCTCACAACCTCACTGTGTCTCCTTGAATTTCCCTACATCTAAATACATAATAAGTTATAAATACAATCAAAGAGATATGTAGGGCGTGATCTAATAGGATGAATACTTTGTCACCCCGATATTTCATATTATGTCTCTGGAAAATAATCCAAGCATACTGAACTTTATAGAAATTAATCCATGATAACAGATTAACAGTTCTTATATTAAAATCATGGAAAATAGTTGAATTTCCCAATTTTCAACATTTCCAAATAAAGTAGGTAAATCAATTTCAATGAATGTTATATACATATATTTTAGAAGATATATCAATTGAAAAAAATCATGCATCATTTCTAATATCAGGTCTATGGAAGTAAAACCAAAAAATAAACCAAAATCATAGAGACATGTAACATCACATTAGGGATCATACTAGGTCAGGATAGCCAGGAAACTCATAGCTAATAGAGATAGCTTTTTACACCTCAGGCCAGTAGACTTATGCATCAAGTCAAGAGTGAAAAAGAACACCCCTGTAAGTGAACCTCCCAATACGTCTAACAAGTCCCTATATAATTTGGCCTAGGGAGATGAGGAAATCCTCCAAAGAAAACCTCCAGAAAGTCGATGTGACATACTACTATACCTTCCAACTAATTACCCAAGTCTTCTAATGTTCTTTATTTTCCAAATAAATAAAACAAACCATTTCATCATTTTAGGATTTGAATTCCATTTCATGATTTCAATACCATTTCACATAACCTTTTTAGAATTCTTTAAAACACTTTTTCATTTACCAAAACTAGGGGAAACCATCTTTTATAAAAACCTAGTTCTACACACACATAAATAAAATCAAATATATAATTAAATTAAATTTAATAAAACAATTTATCAAAATAGAAGCAATACAGTTCGCCAACACATTCTAGAGATAGAGCCACCTACCTCAATACTCATGGTCACACACACCCAAAATGGAACCCACTACAAAGGGATTCAACAAAAATAATGGAGGAAATAGAACCAATATACAAATCATAGTATTGATTAAATTAATGAAAAGGAATAATAGAAAATAGGAATCAACACATACCTCAAGAATGTACACCTACCAAACCAGAAACAACAAAGAAATGGCCCCCAAAACAAGATCATCCAATGGATCTAGAAATAACAATAATCAACATAACCGTAGGTCAACAGACCCGATAACACAATGAAAAAACATTACCAAAATCAAATAAATTAATAAAAAGTAATTCATAACCATATGGAGAGACACAAACTAAACAAGGTAGTGATAAATGACATAACATATTAATCTTGATCGAATAAAGACTCCCAAAATCGATGGATAAGCCTTCTAGGTTAAGAAAAATGGAGCTGCAGAAGAATGAAATAACATATCACCCACACACCACCCTAAAATCTTTGTTCCTAACATTTTCATGACATGTAATCCATTTAAAAATCATTTAATCCTCAAGACTTAGATACATCAAAAACCCATTACATTTTTATTAAAAATAAATCCTTTATTATTAAATGTTGTGTAATAATTTAATGGTGTGTAATAACTTCACACTATGTACTAAATTCATGAAATATGAACTGCATAAATTATATAGTGTATAATCCTATTACATTATTTGTATTTCTATAATAGTCTGAAAAGGTATCAAATTCATACACAAAAACAAGAAAACACATTAGGCATCCTGAAAATATGGGGAGAACCCTATAAAGATATTAAAACATTTATACCTAGACTCCATTAATTTGGAAAACATAAATCCCCTAAATTTATGACACCATAAAAAATGATCTCTATCATTGAGAGTCCCAAGATTCACCCAATTAAACCTGAAAACACCTAAAGGGAAGACAATTTTTTAAAAGAAGGTAACATGATGTTACAAACACCCAACCTTAAGAATTTTCATAATGAAGATGACATGTGGAAGAATGAATTCTAGTAAGGATGTGAGGCCATTTATCCCTCATCAAATAATTGTTCTCCCAATTCTCACAAGAATATGATCCGTGCCACTATAACACTTTGAAAAAAATTGAATTCCCATGACGCAATTTCACTTGATAGTCAATGATCACAAATGGATGCTCAAAAATGGAAACATCTAGCTCAAACTAAATATCTTCTTAACTCAGAAGTTGAGATGGATTAGGATTACTTTTTTTTATCTAAAATATGTTGTAAGATCATGAATTCTTGTCAACTGAATTGAAAATTAGAAATGATAAGCAATGTTCCCAAGCTTCTCAGTGACCTCAAAAAATCAAACATATATTGGGGCCAACATTCCATGTTTTCGTAGACAATAATAACCTAATTGAGGATAATCTTTAAATAAAACCTGAAAATATATGGAAAAATACAAATGATTATTACATTGATCCATATAAGATTTATGCCGACTTAACACCATAACTAGACACCGACTTATTTTCTGAATCATCATAGATGTCTCCTAAAAAAACTCGATCCCACAAAAGAATCTTCTCCCACCTTTACTAAAAAAAATGTGACCTATATAGGTGACCAAGAAATTCCTCTAAATATCAATTATAATTGATGATTGATAACTATTATTATAAGAATACTCAATCAGTCCAATATAGATATCCCAAGATCCACCAAAATCCAAGACACATGCATGAATAATATCCTCCAGAACCTAAATTACTAGCTATGTATGACCATATGTCTATGGGTGATAAGCTATACTCAATTTTAACTAAGTTCCCATCACCTCCTATAGAGTTCTCCAAAATCACTATGTAATCCTAGGATCCCTATAAAAAAATTGGTGAAAGAACCCCGTGTAACTTCACAATTTCTGATACATACAACTTATCCAGATCTTAAACCATTATGGTCTCTTTGATCATAATAAAATGAGATGAATTTATTAACTAATCAATCCCCACCCAAATAGCATTCCTCCATTGGGGAGTCAGTGGTAATATGATAGAATCGTCCATAGATACCTCAAACGATTTCCAAATAGAATCTGGGAGAGGATAGAGCAAACCAGAATGTTTTAAATACTCTTCCTTTATCTATTGGAAGGTGTAACGATGGGACACATAAAAAATAATGACAATCTTTATACTAGACCACCAGAATCTCCATCTCATTTCGTAATATGTATTTTTAGTGCCTAGATGAATGACCAATGATGAACTATGAATATTATTAAAAACTGAGCAGCTTATAGATATTAGGACAACAAATAGATCACCAAAATTTATAATACCACCTGAAGAGAGAGACCAAGCCAAAATGGTCTACCCAACATATAGGGTTTATAAAATTCCTCTAAATTTTTCATCATACTACTAACTCTATAGAATAGTCTCAAGGAGAGAAGAATATAATTCAACACTAGTAAAAAAAATTCTTGAAACATTATACTGAGCATCCAGATGCAACTAAAAACAATACTCATAAGGTTCCAATCCTCCTTTGATTATTGAACATCTTGTGATGGTAATTTCTTACAAAGTGAAACTGAAATGAAATTACCCTTCCTTGATGTATAAGTGATATTGAATTAAAATGTCTTAAGATATTTCACGCATCATCACAATATAATATTAAAGTATCTCTATGAAAATATATACATCAAACTGTTATGTTTAGAAAATACATTGAACCATTTCCACAAAAGAAAATTACACCAATAATTAAGTGCAAAAATAACTACAATATTCTATAAATCATGAGTGGGGTAATTTTTATCATGCTGTCTTAGATAATGTGAATCATATACTACAACATTATCATTCTACATGATCACACAACCCAAACTAGCAATAAAGAACCCCAAAAAACAAAAGACTCTTTAGAGGCATACATAAGATCAAAATAGGAGCTCATGTCAGAAGTATTTTCAGCTCATTAAAACAAGACTAAAATTTTTCATCCCATGTTAATATCACCACTTTTCTAGTAAGATAAGTTAAAGGTGATTCCAAATTTGAGAAATCCTTGAAGAATATTTAATAGTAACTAGACAGAACAAGTAAGCTCTACATTTCAAATACATATCATGGACCCAACCATGAAAAAACAACCTTTAACTTCTTAGGATCATCTAATAATACATGATTAGTAATCTTGGGCCCCAATAATTTCAATTCATGAATCTAGAATATGTATTTAAAAATATTCCCATATAGACAATGACTTCTCAAGATTCCCATAACTAAACTAAAATGGTTCTTTTGATTATGATTGGATCTCTATTAAACCTAAATTTAATATATGAATCCTAGAACAAAATGAAGTGCCCAGATCAGTGTGAATCACTGAGAGGGGGAGGGGGTGAATCAGTGATCCCTTAAAACTTTTTACTAATTGATTCTTAATCAATTAAAACTCTATGGCTGGTTAAAGCCTCGATCCACTCTTCTTGTATCTCTCAACCTTTCCCGAATAATGCAGTAATGAAAAGGCACAGGACACAAGGATTTACAAGGTTCAGCACCAAAGGCCTACATCCTTGCCATGCTCTCCCAGTATGGATTCTCCCATTATAACTTGTTAGAATTACAATGGTCGATACAGCTTCCCACCGTATCTCTCCTGAGTCCCACAGGAGGGTCTTTATACTGCGTCCCACAGTGTTACCAGAGTCCCACTGGCCTGCTCCAGAATCCCACTGAAGACTTCTTCTCCCTGAGTCCCACAGGGTCTTCTCTTGGCTCCTCGAGTCACACGAGTAGCTCTTCTTCACTTTAAGCTTCTTCAAGTATCTTCAGCAGTCTGGGATAAAGACTGCTGGCCTTGCTCTGTACCTCTGATCACTTGTGACGATCAGGTATTCTCGTCTTGCTCAGGATTTATCTCCTTCTTCTCAGGATGACCTGGCCTCTCTCTTCAAGAATCTTCAACAGCCTCTGAAAAGGTCTGTTGGTCTTGCTCAGCAATCTTCTGATCACTTCACTTGATCAGGCTCTTCTCAATTACTATATACTCAGACAACTGATGTCTTTAACTTCAGTCTGGTCCAGTCTCACTTAAAACAACTTCATGCACTGAGTGCATGGCAACTCTGAATCCTCATGCACTGACTGCATGGCCTTCTCAATTTCTTCAAGATCCTCTGGTCTTGTACTACTCAGATGCACACAGCCTGATTTAGCTTTGTTCACGTGTGCACGTGCATGCATGCAAGCATGCACTCCCCTTCTTCTCTTCTTGGTGCAGTAAACCCACAAAGGGTGTAGTCTCTTTAAGCACGCACCTTCTTTGAACTTCACACAATTAATTCAATTTGCTTACACACATAAAAGTGTGTTCTTCTTTGTGTGGATGTCTTCTTCTTCTTCTAAGTGTTTACACTTTTAGTGCACACACTAGTTTCGGCCTTCGTGTCTCTTTGTACACAAAACTTCTTCACTTTGGCACACACTTGAGCTTGGCCTTCACTTGTTTAGCACACTCACTTCCTTGTTCTTTTAATCTTCTTCAAAGTGTGCACTTCACTTATGCACACACTTGGTTCTTCATTTTTCACACACAAGGGCTACGGCCTTCTTCTTCAAATGCACACACAAAGTATGGCCTTGTTTTGCTCACACCCACTGCCCGTAGGGTACTTAGCACACACAAAGTGTGTTCTTAACTTGGTGCACACACAAGGCATACAAGCCTCGGGTCCTCTTCTCCTTGCACAAGCCACTGCCTGTAGGTGTTCTTGTCTTCTTGGCACACAAGCACAAAGGCTCGGCCTTCTCAATGTTCACACACGAGGCACTGCCTCGGTCTTCACTTAGCCTTCGGGCGCGCAAGGTGCACGGCACAGGGGCGCGCAAGAGTATGCTTGAGCCGCGGCCAACTCCTTCTCCAACAGCCGCGTAGGGTCTTGGTGCAAGGGCCACAAGGCAGCGCGCAAGGCCTCGGATGGCCACTGCCGCGCAATTGCTTACCGCGCAGGGGGCCGCGGTGCACAGAGGGGGTGCGCAAGTTTCCGCAGCCCAACCTCTTCTTCTTGTCGTGCAAAGGAGTTGCGCGCAAGGGACTCCTTCGGGCCAAGGATGGCATCGAGGACTTCAGCCGCGCAAGTAATTTGCGCGGGGATTCTTCTTCGTGAGGCAGAGGGCCCTCACGGATCAACGGATCTCCAACAAAAACATCAGCAAAGCCTATTCATGCCTCGGGTGCTCCTTTTATAGGCAGAGAAACACTTCTAAACATCCGCGTGATAATAACTCAAGTTCCCGAAAGTTTCAGATATCTCAAGATTCTGCAAATCTTGATATCTTCCTCTGTTTCACACGCGGGTACTTTTCTCTCCTTTTTTTTTTAATTTTCCTCTCCTCTTCGTGCATGCGACTTGGAACGCATGCAATCCTTCGGTTAAGGATAATCCATGCAAACCATAAACCACACAAGGCCTCGCACCTTCGGTTTGCTTCGGCCTTCTTCGAAATTTTCCATACGTTGCATGCATGTATATTTTTAAGCATGAATGTGATCAGTAGGCTCAGACGATCACAAAGGACACTTCAGCTCGATTTATGGTGGCCGTGATCTCAAAATCCATGCTCGGGAAGCCACTGGTTCAGCGGGGGACGTCGGGTGGCACGGGGTGTCCTCGGCTCAAGCTCGAGGAAGGAGATTCCTCAGAGCCGTCGGATGCGGCATTTGAAATACATCGGACGGCCTGGATCTGAAGATCTCGCGCGGGATCGATCGTGCGGTCGAGATCTGGCGCGCGATCGATCGAGCGGCAAGGATTCGCTCCCGGTGAAAAAATGCGCGTCCCACATCGAAACGGTGGCCGATGTTTCCGCGGTTTATCACCCAGGCACTTCCATCAGCTCAGCAATTGAATCTTCTCCCCTCTCGGTGCCGCCCCGCGCCGAGTTCTCCCTGCGGGCGCGCTCTGTGCCCACTCTGCTCCCTGCGGGCGCGCCACTGGCGCCCGCTATGCATCTCGGGCGCGCGGGTTTCACCACCGCGTGTCCTCGGGGGCTTACACACGGCCCCCTACCGCGCTCCTCCGGGCGTGCCCCAGGCGCCCATGCGGTGTCCTACGGGTGCGCCCTGCCGCCCTGGCTCGCCCCACGGGTTCCCCCGGGCATGGTGCCCTAGTGCCCATGCCTTGGGGTTGAACCCCCAAGGTGCCTTGGCTGGCCATATTTTTGGCAAAGGGTCAGAATGTTACTTTGTCAAAAAACAAAGTACTCCATATGAAAAATGCCCATTCTAAATGCCAAGCCATTCTTCTTCAACATTTTTCTTCTTCTTCTTAAGAATTCAAACATTAATCTTCTTAATTAGAAACAACTCCTCAATTTATAATTCTTCTTCATCATCTCATTTTCTACTTAGGAGATAATTCTCAAGGATCTTCATCAATCGAACTCCTGAATCACACATGTTCTTCAACATTCTTCATTGATCTAGTCAGAGATCAATTGGATCTTCTTCTGATTCACATGCACTAAGAGTTAGTACATGGACTTCTTTAATCCACTTCATCCACTTAGAAGTTGTGGATGGATCTCTTGCTTCTCCTCATGCATTGTCAATACAATACATGGTCTTCTATCATTGTTGTGACTTTGTATCATCAGGATACAAGTTCTATGAACTTAAAGATCAGCTCAACAATCGTCAGATGTAACTAGAGAATGTTTCAACCACATCATCCTATGTCACTTAGTGAATCTCCTAAGTGACATGCATCTTAGTACTATGGCCATTCTCTCTTTAGCACCAACACCATCACAACCTTTGTCATTCACATCTTGAAATTCCTTGACTTCCATTCATTCCAAGACAACCTCATGCCTCATTGACAACAAATGCAACACAATGCACTTCAATCTCCCCCTTTGTATTTGTTGTCAATACACTCTTTCAGCACATATGAATGGGTCAATATGTGTGCCAATATTTTCTCCCCCTTATTGGCAATCAAATGCAAAGGTGTGGTGTGGTTCACTTTCAAAAATATCTTCCTCCCTTTGAATAGCATCTTCTTGAAAATCACTAAGAGACGGATGATGCCACATGTTCTCTTTAGCAAAGAACCTTTAGTAAATCAACTCTAAGTCTACTTGGGCTAACCTGGTGTAGAAAACAAGAGTGATGTAACCAAGGAACTCAATGCTGTCCACATTCACTACACATGTGAGATCATGCTTAGGGGTTGAATTTTTTTTAGATATTCAATGAATTGCTGAATCCTGCACATACTTCACAAAACACATTAGAATGTTCAGGTGCAAAGATAAAGCTCCCCCTTTCATCCATTTGTCTTCAATCCATACTCCCCCTTAATTGACAAGATAAACTCAATTAAGAAACAAGGGATGAAAGTATGATTGGAATACCTTCACTTTTCTCAAGATGGTATTAATCTAAGAATCCCATCTTCTCCAGATTGGCTCCCCCTCAAGGGGTGCACTCCATTCTGTCCAAACCACTCTCCAGATGAGAATGATCATCATATTCAATTCCCTGCAATGTTAGAACATGTAAATACAAGTGATTAGGGAATAAGATGGAACCTCCTTGGTTCATCAATGTGAACAACAAGGTTGAGAAGATTCTCCCAACCGAGATGTCCCATTTTCACCATTCTTCACATTTGCACATCTGATCTTCTTTGATGTTTGTGCTGGTGTGGATCTCAACACATCTTCATATGAAATATTCTTCTTCCCTTTTGCCTTAGCAATTGCCAGAACTTTATCTTCAACTTTTTGCAGATCTTTGGCAAGTTGCAACCGATTTGGCCATATGACTAGTAAATCATTTGGAAGAGTGGCCTCAGTTTTGGAAGTTCCACATGGTTCTTTGGATGCTGCTAAGCTACCTCTCTTAGGCAACTTATTTTCAATCAATCCCTTCTTCTTCTGGATTGATTGTCTTTTGGAGTTCAGTCTGCTTCTATTGAGTTTCATGGCTTCTTTACAAAGGTCCATGATGTGTCCTTTCTTTCCACAGTAGAAGCATGTTTTCTTGGTGGTCCTTCTGGATGCATCACCATTCTTGGATTTCAATTCCAAGGACTTCTCTTCATTCTTCAAACTCTTTTTGGGAGCATCTTCCACTTTCTTCTGCTTGCTTCCCAAGGAATCTCTCTTAGCCAGGTTCAGTGATCTTCTCTTCATTCCAGCTTTGGATACAGTTGGAGATTGACATGTATCATTCTTTTGACCACTTTTGAAGCCATCCCAGATGTTGTCAAGCAATCCAAATCTGTTAGCAGTAAACAGATGTCTCTGGACCTGTGGATGTTGCTTATTTCCTTCTGGCTTACTCCCCCTTAGCATGGGCTTCCTTTGTGCTTTGACATTTAGTGGATTGTACCAACAATCCTTTGCACAGTGCCCATACTTGTTACAACACCAGCATTGTCCCATGAATCTTGACCTCTTCAGTACTTCTGATTGTAGGGAACTTTTCTTGACCTGTTGTGCTGTTTCAGGAGAGCTCTGCTTCTTTACTGTCTTCATCCATATTTGTTTGGAATTATTCTTCCATCCTGCACTTTTAGTAGAAACACAATTAGAAGCATTAGTACAAGATGGGATGGATGGTACCTTCCTTTTAGAAGATGTTGCCCTTTTATTAGAGGATGTCCTTCTTTTAGAATCATCCTGCTCAATGCATACTTGAGTAGCAACATTTCTACTTTCAGCTGACTGGGAGGATTTGGCTTTGGGTGATTGCTGATTTTTCAATATCACCTCCAGTTCTAAGCATTTCATATTGAGGGAGTTCTTCTCATCCTCAATAGTTCTTAGCCTTCCTTCCCATTTCTCTTCTAGCTGCTTTATCTGGTCTTCAGGCACCCTTTTTATTTCCAGTAATGAATTGTCCAGCTCCTTCACCCTTTTTACTTTGTCTTCAAGTTGAGCATCTCTGACATTCATTGAAACTTTGTGCCTCTTTTCCAGTGCATGGAAAACATCTCTGACCATTATTTTAAAGAAATCTTTCTCAGAAAGGCTTCTTTGCAATTCTTCAGCAGTGTCTTCATATCTTTCATTGAAAAGAGAAACAGTTTCATCTTTATCCTTCACCAGCTTTCTGAGAGTGTTGGTTATGCCAACCCTTTTTGCCAATTGATCTTCCATTGCATTGGCTTCTTCTTCTAACTGTGATTTTTTTTCATGAAGATCATGGATGCCTGTAGCTATACACATTGCCACTTCCTTGGGGACTCTCTTCTGAAGATATTTGATTGCATTTAGAAGATCATTGTTTCTTCCATCTTCATCACAGCTAGAGCAGGCTTCATCAGAAGAATGATAAAAGGAATTGTCATCTGATGTGACTTTCACATTTCTTTCCATAGAAGGAGTTTCTCTGATTGCACCAGCCTTCTTCTTCATCTTCTTTGCCTGTTTCTTCATTATGTTTTTCAGAGTCTTGGCAGATATCTCCATTTGAGGCTGTTCTTTCATTTCCTCAAATCTGCACTCCATATAGACTCTCTTGGATCTTTTAGAGGTAACCTCCCTCTGATACCAATTGAAGTGCCCAGATCAGTGTGAATCACTGAGAGGGGGAGGGGGTGAATCAGTGATCCCTTAAAACTTTTTACTAATTGATTCTTAATCAATTAAACCTCTATGGCTGGTTAAAGCCTCGATCCACTCTTCTTGTATCTCTCAACCTTTCCCGAATAATGCAGTAATGAAAAGGCACAGGACACAAGGATTTACAAGGTTCGGCACCAAAGGCCTACATCCTTGCCATGCTCTCCCAGCATGGATTCTCCCATTATAACTTGTTAGAATTACAATGGTCGATACAGCTTCCCACCGTATCTCTCCTGAGTCCCACAGGAGGGTCTTTATACTGCGTCCCACAGTGTTACCAGAGTCCCACTGGCCTGCTCCAGAATCCCACTAAAGACATCTTCTCCCTGAGTCCCACAGGGTCTTCTCTTGGCTTCTCGAGTCACACAAGTAGCTCTTCTTAACTTTAAGCTTCTTCAAGTATCTTCAGAAGTCTGGGATAAAGACTGCTGGCCTTGCTCTGTACCTCTGATCACTTGTGATGATCAGGTCTTCTCATCTTGCTCAGGATTTATCTCCTTCTTCTCAGGATGACCTGGCCTCTCTCTTCAAGAATCTTCAACAGCCTCTGAAAAGGTCTGTTGGTCATGCTCAGCAATCTTCTGATCACTTCACTTGATCAGGCTCTTCTCAATTACTGTATACTCATACAACTGATGTCTTTAACTTCAGTCTGGTCTAGTCTCACTTAAAACAACTTCATGCACTGAGTGCATGGCAACTCTGAATCCTCATGCACTGACTGCATGGCCTTCTCAATTTCTTCAAGATCCTCTGGTCTTGGACTACTCAGATGCACACAGCCTGATTTAGCTTTGTTCACGTGTGCACGTGCATGCATGCAAGCATGCACTCCCCTTCTTCTCTTCTTGGTGCAGTAAACCCACAAAGGGTGTAGTCTCTTTAAGCACGCACCTTCTTTGAACTTCACACAATTAATTCAATTTGCTTACACACATAAAAGTGTGTTCTTCTTTGTGTGGATGTCTTCTTCTTCTTCTAAGTGTTTACACTTTTAGTGCACACACTAGGTTCGGCCTTCGTGTCTCTTTGTACACAAAACTTCTTCACTTTGGCACACACTTGAGCTTGGCCTTCACTTGTTTAGCACACTCACTTCCTTGTTCTTTTAATCTTCTTCAAAGTGTGCACTTCACTTATGCACACACTTGGTTCTTCATTTTTCACACACAAGGGCTACGGCCTTCTTCTTCAAATGCACACACAAAGTATGGCCTTGTTTTGCTCACACCCACTGCCCATAGGGTACTTAGCACACACAAAGTGTGTTCTTCACTTGGTGCACACACAAGGCATACAAGCCTCGGGTCCTCTTCTCCTTGCACAAGCCACTGCCCGTAGGTGTTCTTGTCTTCCTGGCACACAAGCACAAAGGCTCGGCCTTCTCAATGTTCACACACGAGGCACTGCCTCGGTCTTCACTTAGCCTTCGGGCGCGCAAGGTGCACGGCACATGGGCGCGCAAGAGTATGCTTGAGCCGCGGCCAACTCCTTCTCCAACAGCCGCGTAGGGTCTTGGTGCAACGGCCACAAGGCAGCGCGCAAGGCCTCGGATGGCCACTGCTGCGCAATTGCTTACCGCGCAGGGGGCCGCGGTGCACAGAGGGGGTGCGCAAGTTGCCGCAGCCCAACCTCTTCTTCTTGTCGTGCAAAGGAGTTGCGCGCAAGGGACTCCTTCGGGCCAAGGATGGCACTGAGGACTTCAGCCGTGCAAGTAATTTGCGCGGGGCTTCTTCTTCGCGAGGCAGAGGGCTCTCACGGATCAACATACCTTCAACAAAAACATCAGCAAAGCCTATTCATGCCTCGGGTGCTCCTTTTATAGGTAGAGAAACACTTCTAAACATCCGCGTGATAATAACTCAAGTTCCCGAAAGTTTCGGATATCTCAAGATTCTGCAAATCTTGATATCTTCCTCTGTTTCACACGCGGGTACTTTTCTCTCCTTTTTTTTATTTTCCTCTCCTCTTCGTGCATGCGACTTGGAACGCATGCAATCCTTCGGTTAAGGATAATCCATGCAAACCATAAACCACACAAGGCCTCGCACCTTCGGTTTGCTTCGGCCTTCTTCGAAATTTTCCATACGTTGCATGCATGTATATTTTTAAGCATGAATGTGATCAGTAGGCTCAGACGATCACAAAGGACACTTCGGCTCGATTTATGGTGGCCGGGATCTCAAAATCCATGCTCGGGAAGCCACTGGTTCAGCGGGGGACGTCGGGTGGCACGAGGTGTCCTCGGCTCAAGCTCGAGGAAGGAGATGCCTCGGAGCCGTCGAATGCGGCATTTGAAATACATCGGACGGCTTGGATCTGAAGATCTCGCGCGGGATCGATCGTGCGGTCGAGATCTGGCGCGCGATCGATCGAGCGGCCAGGATTCGCTCCCGGTGAAAAAATGCGCGTCCCACATCGAAACGGCGGCCGATGTTTCCGCGGTTTATCACCTAGGCACTTCCATCAGCTCCGCAATTGAATCTTCTCCCCTCTCGGTGCCGCCCCGCGCCGAGTTCTCCCTGCGGGCGCGCTCTGCGCCCACTCTGCTCCCTGCGGGCGCGCCACTGGCGCCCACTATGCATCTCGGGCGCGCGGGTTTCACCACCGCGTGTCCTCGGGGGCTTACACATGGCCCCCTACCGCGCTCCTCCGGGCGTGCCCCAGGCGCCCATGCGGTGTCCTACGGGTGCGCCCTGCCGCCCTGGCTCGCCCCACGGGTTCCCCCGGGCGTGGTGCCCTAGTGCCCATGCCTTGGGGTTGAACCCCCAAGGTGCCTTGGCTGGCCATATTTTTGGCAAAGGGTCAGAATGTTACTTTGTCAAAAAACAAAGTACTCCATATGAAAAATGCCCATTCTAAATGCCAAGCCATTCTTCTTCAACATTTTTCTTCTTCTTCTTAAGAATTCAAACATTAATCTTCTTGATTAGAAACTACTCCTCAATTTATAATTCTTCTTCATCATCTCATTTTCTACTTAGGAGAGAATTCTCAAGGATCTTCATCAACCGAACTCCTGAATCACACATGTTCTTCAACATTCTTCATTGATCTAATCAGAGATCAATTGGATCTTCTTCTGATTCACATGCACTAAGAGTTATTACATGGACTTCTTTAATCCACTTCATCCACTTAGAAGTTGTGGATGGATCTCTTGCTTCTCCTCATGCATTGTCAATACAATACATGGTCTTCTATCATTGTTGTGACTTTGTATCATCAGGATACAAGTTCTATGAACTTAAAGATCAGCTCAACAATCGTCAGATGTAACTAGAGAATGTTTCAACCACATCATCCTATGTCACTTAGTGAATCTCCTAAGTGACATGCATCTTAGTACTATGGCCATTCTCTCTTAAGCACCAACACCATCACAACCTTTGTCATTCACATCTTGACATTCCTTGACTTCCATTCATTCCAAGACAACCTCATGCCTCATTGATAACAAATGCAACACAATGCACTTCACAAAAGTGTTGAGATACCGATGGAATATCTGATTCAACAATTCCATGAAAACTATAGGAGTGGTAGTGTGGCTTCCTAAGTAGTATCAATGAATCAATGATATGGTAGTGATTTTTTTTATTTTTTTTATTTTGAAATAATTATTACCTCTTTTTAAAGAGTTATCACTTTTCTGAAAACAAAACAATCAAACATCTACATGCACACTAAAATTTACGTTGTTCACCACTAAAAAATAATATCTACATCCTTGTTATTTTTTGGAAACAATCCAATACCACACACTACCCAAGAAAAAAAATCATTTTTGTGGATACAACAAGTAGGATATTCCCTTACACTTGTGTAGCACTATATTCAACACAATAGTTTAGGTGATTCAAGATTCATGAATTGATGTAATACAATTTTGTGTAAAAAGTTAAAAAACTTTTACCAAATTATTAAAAACATGTTATGGTTCTACCTTGTCAACTTTCAAAAATAAAAATTTTAAAAAATTTATAAAATTTCTTACCCAACAGTAGGTAATAACTTCTATGTACTATATAATGATGCTTAGTCTGATTTTCTAGTCTGATTACGCTGTACGATTTTTCACACTAGAAATATTACTCTTCCAAAAAACCACTAAAAAATATGATGTGATTCTATCTCAGTCTATAATTTTTTATTTTATTTCCAAATCTGATGACCTAGGCTATTCTGAGAAACTCTGAATATGATCTCTCTTCTTCTTCTTCTTATGTCTGGAAAGCATCATTAAGAATGATCAAACTGAAGAGTCATTATCTCTAAAAACTTTTATCACCCTTCCTTCCCTCTTCAACCTTGAATATTATTTGTGTTAGAGAGTAAAATTCCCTAAAAAATTTTTATAGGTGTTCCAAATTTGGTTTTGGTGGGATTCTTAGAATATTTCTATCTTAACCAAATTTCCTGAATATTTAAATTTCAATAACATTTCGGCACAATATTTTACTTCATAAATGCTTATCAGATCTTCTCATTTCTTCTCAAAACTTATCAAATATTCTCATGTATTTAGAAACCTATAGAATTTATTATAATTATTTAGTCTAATTATGATTTCATTACAATTTGTTCATTATGATAAAGACATTTGGTCACTCCAATTTTCTTGACCCTCTTTCTCAAAATCCATAACTGAAGACTTATCGTCATGATGACCACTTATAAGAAAACTTCTCATTATAATGATCAGTACCAACTGATAAATTATTTAAACATGCCTTCTATATCGTTATATAAACTCTATTATACTTCCATTTCATTTATTTTTCTATAATCACAAATTCTAATGATTTTATCACTTCCTTGATTACACTTCAACATCGAATTCAAAATTCATTTTCAAATTTTCTGCCTAAACATTTCAAAAATCAAGCTCCCATTAAAGAAAAAATTTGTAAATTCCTTAAGAAGATATCATTTTATTTTTTTTTCCTTAGACTGATGATCTTGCATCTTATAAAGTCTAGCATCTAATGACTTTTATTACTATCTGTCTGTGCCTGATGAATTGGTCACTACCTCAATTTGATAAACTATGTCAGTGATAATCCAATAAACCTTAACCAAATTGATAAAAACACGATTCAATTTTTCATTATCTCTTGAAACAATAGAATACATATCAGATTGCATCTTTCGTTCTTGATACAAATGAATAAAATAAATCAATCTAATGAAAGTGGTTAACTATATTTCTGATCGGTCTTCAGAAATCCTCTATGCATCTGTCCAAAAAAATCCACTCCTTTTTCAATGGTCTCAATGACTTCCAAAAAAACAGTTCTATCTATAATTAAATTTTGTAACCATCACTGTGTTTGATGATCTGTGGTACACCATGTTCAATGGACCTGTATTAGAATCCTTTATTTCAACAACTTATTATTTTATAATTACTATTCCTGAAATCTATTTTCATCAATGATTTGTATCTTGTGGATTATTAGTTTGAATGAAAAATAGCATCTTCATATTCTTAGTTTTTGAACAAAACATCCCATACTTCAAACAAATATGTGTTCTCCAATCCCACACCAACAAACTGTGATCAGATATCTTGGACTTTAGTTACTTCTTTCTTCCCCAAAATTATGCATGTATCATGAATTAATCTTAACATAGAAATATTTTTTGATTGATACAGAATCTTCTTACTTAAATTGGGAGATATTTTAACTTCTTGACCTTCCAATGACTTCTTAATTTCCAATCAAACCTCAATATGATTCAAAGCACTTGTTCTCACAAATTCATTTAAAAGTATTTCATCATATGTTTTACAGATTACTTATGATTTATGAGAACTAAAAGATCAAAAAATCATCGTCATGTTTTCATTGGAGACTTTTAGACTACTATACCTCATCCTCATCCTGATCAAAACATTTCATCCTAGACTCAAAGTGAGTCTGATGAAACTTTTTTAGAAGAATTCCTCTCAATCCAATGGAATTTCTTAAGAATTTTTCATCCGATCAATTGATTATGTTTATGAGTATAATCACCAAAAAACACAAAGTGATGTGATTTCTTTTCTCTTAGAAAATAAAATACATTACTTTCAAAAAAAAAATCTTCCAAATTCCAAAAATAAACTTTTTTCAACATGGTGCCAACAATACACCACCATTGGAATTTTTTATCAACCACGGTTCATAAATCACTGAAATTTTTATCCTTAAGATATTTATTACTTATCAGAAATTCTAATCCTACATGAGCTATATCATTATAGTAAATAATAAATATTGAAAAAAACCATAATGTCCAATATTAGTGACTCATGAAACTTCCTTATCTTTTCTTCTTATCTTTCTTCTTCAAATTTACTATATAAAAGTTTCCTACAATCACCCAAGAAACTATTATAATAGTTTAAACACTTACATTCAAGATTAAAAGCTTACCCATAAACTCCCTTACATACATTCTACTGAAAATGTATAATAAATATCAATGTATTGATTTATATAAAAATCCCCCCTTGATAACACTACCCAAAGACTATATGAGAGATAAAAAACACATAACTCAACCTTGATGAGAAAGAGGTTGGACACCCATGTTCAACATCAATTTATAAAAATAATCCTTTATTAATGGTTTTGTGAATATTTTAGTAGATTGTTCGAATTTGAGAACATATTTCATATTCAATTAATTAGTCTCCACATGATCTTTAATGAAATGATATTTGATATTATACTAGGTTTCTGGTAAGGCTGATGGTACTGTTATTATCAGAATGCAAGAGAAAGGGTAACTTATCTTCAAGAAGTAAGTAATCTAACCCTGTCTTCATCAACATAAGTTTAGTAGTATCTTGAGTGGAAGAAACATACTAAAATTCTACCATTCTAAATGTTATTGGTTTTTTAGGCCAACTAACACAATTTTTTCCCAAAAAGAGAACTCCATAAAATTTGGATATTCTATCATCAATATTTACTACCCAAGGAACATATGAATACCCAAATAAGTCAATAGTTTCAGAAATATCATTCTTTATTCCCAAATTTTTTGTTCCTTTGATATATCTGAGAATTAATTATCCAACCAATTGATGTGATTCATTTAGAGAAATATGAAATCTTGAAGAAAAGGTAACAACATTAACAATGTAGGGTATTGAGGTAGTCAACTATAAAAATTTACAGTCAACTTTATAAAATAATTAGGGTTAACTTACTTTTCTTCTCTATATTTAATCAAATTGGTTCCCACTAAAGTTTATGTGGAACTGGTTTCCAATTATTCATTCCAAACTTATTAATAATTTCTTTATCACACTGTTATTGATAAATAAAAATGTGTTTATTCTTTTGTGTGATTTTTAACCAGAGAAAATTATATCATTTCTCCCTTGATGGTTATCTCAAAAAACATTTTCATTTTTTTAGAAAATATTTCACTAGATATTTCATCATTCCCAAAAAAGATGATTTCATCAACATGAAAAATTACATTGAAAGAAAATCCCTAACTTCTTTGATGTATAGATTATTATCAACTCTTTAATTTTTAAAAAACACATTCCTCAAAAACTTAGCAAATTTGGAATACCATGCCCTCAAATCTAGTTTTATCCCATAGAGGCATTTCCTTAACTTTCACACATAACATTTATCATTCCCAAAAATAAATCCATAGGGTCGTTCAATATAAAAATACTCACCATGGAACCTAATCATAAATGCGTACTTCACATCCATTTGAAATATTTTGCAACATCATTGTTCCGTAATAGAAGCAAAGATTTTTTTTTTATAAACCTTTCCCATGATGAAAAAGTCCCATCAAAGTCAATGCCTTCAATCTGTGAGTAACCATTTAACACTAATATTTCTTTGTTTCTTAATAATGAAATATTTTTATTCATCTTGTTTTGTAAAACCCACATTGAAATGATAACATTTTTATCATTGCTATTAAGTAAAATATCCCAACTACCCTTCTTTTTTATCTAATACAATTCTTCATTCATAGACTATTCCCATTCTAAATGATCAAAATATTCATTCACATATTTGGGCTCAAATTTTGAATATAAAGAAGCTTGCGTAGAAACTTTTTTTGTTCTTATTTTTTGATCCTTTTGAGTTTGATCACCAATGATTTTTTGAGGTTTAACTTGCATCATTTTCCAAAGATGAGATTTTTGAGATTCTTCCACATAACTAGGAATAACGGAGTCATAATCCTCTACTTTAGTATGATTGCCATTGTAAGTATCCTTATTTTCATTGTTAACATAAATTATTTCATTATGTTCACATTACATATCAATATGAGTTTGTTTAGTATTTTTTTCATTCTTTTCAATAATTATAACATCAATGAAGTCAACTAATATTCTTAACCTTTCTTGAAACATCTTTATCCTCTACCTTTCTTAGTATAGTTAAGAAAAAATTCATGTTCACCACTCTGTTCAAGCTTTTTAAGGTTCCAAATTTTATTCTTTACGATGTAAGGACAACCAAAAACTCACAAATGTTTCAAACATAAAGTTATTATAAAAAATTTCATTAGGATTCATATATAAACTTGGCATATAGAAACATTAGTTTTGAATATAGACAATAGTGCTAATGGATTTCCTCCTAATGTAACAAGAGATTCCATGTTCAAGTAACAAAGTTCGTCCCATTTCTACAAGACTTATATTCCTCCTATCAGAAACACCATTTTATTGAGGTGTTTATTGTTTACTAAAGTCATGATTAATTCCTTTATTCTCAATATAACTTTCAAACTCTTCATTTTTTTATCCCACAAAATTGGTTATTATTAACTTTTTTACTGAATACTCACATTCCTACTTAGAATTTCTCCTAAAATGTTTAAATATTTTCAAATAATTTGACTTATATTTCATATACATAACAAAACTAATTCGAGTAATGTCATCATTGAAAGTAATGAAGTAATTATCACCATGATTTGATTGTTTTTTCATTGGACCACAAATATTTAAATGAATATGTTCAAGTTTTCATTTTAAAAAAATGTCAATATTATTATCCATAGAGTTGTAAATATTTCATTTCTAAAAAATTATTCAACACTAATATCTTATTCTTGACATGTATGTAATATAGTGGAAATTTTAACATTTTGTTAACTTTATCATGTTTATATGACACATGTGTCCTTTATTTTTATGCCACAACTTATTTTCTTCCACCATGCCTAATTAAAAAGATTTATGTTCCTCACCATCTGGGAGAGAGTTCCCTTTTTTTCACTGAACTCTTATATCTAAAATTATTTATTACTCTATATTCATAAAAAATACTTATTTTTGGAAAATTAATTTGCTTCCAACATAAAAATGTTTTGAAACACTAAGAAAGTTGGGTTTCATCCCATCAACAAAAATCCCCCCTAAATTTCATCATTTATTCCCCAAATATGGTAGATCCAACACATTTGATTCCAATAGATTCATTATTGAAAAATTTAAATGTAATTTATTATAAGTATTTCACATTATTGAACAATATTAAGCATCTTTTCGTATGAAAAGAACACCCACAATCCATGATCTGATCGCATTGTCAAGTGCGTCAAACTAGATGTTTAGTTTTACTTGATTTTTTTAGTATAGTTGGAACCCTAGGTCATCTCTTGAATACTAATTAGATAATTAATAAAAGAAAAAGTTTATGATTATGATAACTAAAGGAGAATTGAATTTTAAAAAACACGGGGGTTGATAATATAATATGTCAATAGAAAAAATAATGTGATCAAACAAAGAGGAAATTAATAGAATTGATTAATTATGATCAACCCAGGGAAATATTGTGATGCTCATCCTTTATAACTTTAATATATAGGGTTTATATATTTTAATACATGGTGTGTTAAACCTGAAACCATAATTTACTAAGTTTATTCTAGAGAACCTCATAGGGTTTGGTAAAAAACATAGAATGATTCACCAAATACCAGTAATGATTGACTGATTTATGTTCAACTTCATAACCAAAACTCACCAACACAACACATAAAGATCTCAATGTGATGTCCAGGTTTGTTTGTTATTGATTTGTTATACCATTACAAAAAGTTTCATATCCTTGATAGTTTTGATGAGAGTTCCATTGACCAATATGAACCACACAAACACCATAATTGAATGGGGGTAGAAAAAGGGATGAATGATGTGTAAAACATCACATGAAAGGGTACCAAAAAACATGACCATATGAGTTTGACCAATACATACTAGTATATAAATCAATTATATAAGAATATAGGATGAATAAAAATAACATACAACTTGGAATTAAAAATATCATTCAACATAATATTGACATGAAGCTCAGGATTGCATAACGTTCTTCCCCATGTGATCACGAGGAGTTTATAAATCCCTGGGAGGGAGGAAGAAGAAGATGTTGAAGTGGAACTTCCCATAGATTTCATAAATTCTTGGGATGATGCAAGGAATACTTTGGGACTCCAAAATTTCTGAACCTTGCCTCCTGGTCAAACACCTAAATGAAGTTCCCAAGGTGCTCTTTTATAGCCAAAAGGGGAGGTGGTTTTGGGAACCATGATTTCAAGAAACCACTTAGACCATGGTTTTTGGCCAATAGACAATATTATCTTGATTTCTACAGAACTAGTGACTTGTTGGGAGACATACTGTATTTCTCCATATCAAATTTGGAGGTAATATAGTTTTCAAAATAAGAGATATTTTTAAAATACATAAGCAAACTTTTGACCCAGTGAAGATTTATTTTATTAGATTGATCAGTTTAGATGAGACTTTTATTGTATTAAGAGGTATTGTTTCCTTAATGAAAGTTTTATCCCACTATATTTAGAATCATAACTCAAAATTTCATCCCATTTAGATGCATGTATTATTATAAGTATGTGGTTGAGTCCATAGATGTTCTTGGATTCCTGAGCAGTTTGGCCAATTTTTCATCAACTTTGTATTAGGCATTCCAAATCACCTCTACCTATAACAAAAACATAAAAACATGTGAAATTTACCTTTTAGATTTGACAATAATTTAATTATTTAACTAAACATGAAGTGAAATTTGTTATTAAACTTGTAATTTTCAATACAAAACGAGTTTAATACATTGGTATAAGTGTGAAATAAAACAGTGAGTCTTAGTATGATCACACCCCCAACTCTGAAAATTTTTCACTCCTAGAAATATTATAATATCCGAATTAAGTCCCATTACTAAATCAAATGTGTGAAAAATTTTAGGATTCTTTTGAAATTAAATTCATCATATCTCATTTATAGAATCCGTTATCTTTTTTCTTATCTCATATTCAAATTTGTTCAAATTCATTTGATCACCCATGGAACATGTCATAACCTACATCACCTAGAAATTTTACCTCTTCCCTCAAGGTATATATAAAAGTGGTGTTATGATATTTTACCAGAGTTCATGTGATCTTTCCATATGTTTTCCATGATTATAGGTTCTCTACCAGTAGAAACTAGTGTGCCACTTAAGAGGACTTCCAATAGGTTGTTCTGAGGTTCAAGGGTTGGTAGGATTTAATGTTTAAAAATATGAGGGAGAAGAAGAGTGTTCAATCTATTACATACAAAACATGTAAAAATTACACAAGTGTTTATAATGAATGTACACACTCACCCCTAACAAACTGTATCACCTCCAACTCACTATCTTCATTGTCCATTTGTGTGGGTCACAACCAAATAGTGAATAATAACGATTAAACATCCTCTTTTTCCATTTTTTCTTTTGTTATTTTTTTGATGTATAGAACTATTTTTTTAAAAATATTTTGGTGATAAAGACATAATAAAGTGTAAAACAAATAATGCAATATGGATTGTGAACCCACCACCCATGAAAAATGTAGGTACCCTGAATATCAACCCATAATAATGATTCTCTCCCCATAATTCCCATGGAAACATTCTCTCTCCCCAAAATTTATGAAATTAAAATAGTATTATAAATAATATATCTGTAGGTAGGGATAAAATAACATGTAACATTTCTATCTAGTAGTAATTTCAATGTCACTAAGGCTCTAGAAGGTTAAAATGTCAGGGTGGAAAAATAGAGGTTAATTGTAAAAATGGATTTTAAAAGAATGATTGACTCTATAAGAATGTAGCATACTCAATCCTAATGGTATAAAATAGAATATGGGTAAGTTCTTGTTTTTCTACATGACTAGAGACTCCCAAGAAAGCGATTAAAAGGAAAAATATGCAATAAAGGGCGTATAATATCTCTCAGGTAAGGGATTAAAATATTGGTCAGCGCTAATGAGGAATGGGAATATAAAATCAATTAAAAACCTAAGAATGATTTGAAAATAAAAATTCTATAAAATGATTTCATATCATCATTCATTTAAAAAACTTTTTTTGAAAAAAAATGAAATTTTCTACAAAATCGACTCAAGAATGGAAAATGATTTTGTATATTAATTTTAAGATCAATTTTTTTTCTAAAAACACAAAATAAAAAAACAAATAAAAAAAGAAAATTATTTTTTGGGTTTTTTTGGTTTTTTTAATCCTAACTATGAAATGTTACCCTCCCCCACACCTAAAAATTACATTATCCACAATTCAACTATTTTAAATTAATAAACTACTAAATAAATGTAGGAAGAAGGGAAAACCTGCTAAGTGGTGACATATATGGAATCCATCAGTTGTATTTACTCTATGATATGCTTTGGAAAATCCTTAGACAAGTTTTTGAGCCTCTGACCATTGATAATAAATCTATGTCCACTCTTCTCATGAAAAACATGTATTTAACAAAAAGGGTAAACATCAGTAATAATATAAGGACTGAGCCATTGGAAATTAATCTTTCCTGGGTGGAGCTCTATCCTGGAATTATAATTGAGGAACATCTCACCAATATGAAACTTCTACTGATGAATCATCCCATCATGGATTGCATTTTTTTATTATAGGTTTAGGAGTTCTCATATGAATCACACTAAATTTCTTCCAACTCCAGAATTTGAAACATCCTGTGCTCACCTTATTCTGAGAGATTCATAATACATTGTTTCACAACCCAATATGCATGGTTCTCGACCTCAATAAGGAGGTAACAAGAATTTCCAAAAACAATCTTATATAGTGACATTCTAATCCGGGTTTTAAAATATGTACAGTATGCCCAAAGTGCATCATCCATGTGAAAACTCAAATCATTTATTTTGGGTTGTACCATTTTTTCTAAGATTTTCTTAAATTCCTAACATGAGATTTTTTCATGTCCATTAGTTTTGGGCTGATATGTATTGGATACTTTATGAACAATCCCATACTCATGGAGAAAGTTTTTCATATTATGATTGCAAGAGTTTTAGCCATAACCATTAACAATGAATCTTGGAAAACCAAACCATAAAAATATTTAGGTCCTGAAAAAATTAAAAACAACTCAAGATTCATTGGTCCTAGTGTCCTTGACTTCTAACCATTTAGATACATAGTCAATAGACTATAAGATGCACATAAAGACTAATGAATTCAGAAAAGGCCCCATGAAGTCAATTCCCCAGGCTTTAAAGATCTCACAAAATAACATGGTTTGTTGGGAAATTTCATTCCTCTAGGAGATATTCCCTATGAATTGACATTGAGTACATGGAGTTATAAACTAATGGACTTCCTTATAATATGTGAGACAATAAAACCCGAGTGAATGACCTTTTGACCTGTATGTTGAGATCCAATCTGGACCATATAAGCCAAAGTGTGATAGAAGGTCAAAACAGAGGTGAACTCATGGTCTGGGACACACCAAAGAATAAATCAGTGACTAAAAGTTCTCCACAAATTTGGGTCATCCCAAATGCACCATCAAGAATCATGCTTAAGTATCTGTGATTGTGAAGTTCCAAAATCAATGGGGACCCTATATGTTGCTAGAAAATTCCCAATGTCCACATACCAAGGGGTAATTTCCACAATATCACAATGTTTCTCATGATGGACGAATTCTACAATGCGGATGGGTGAGTCAACATGATGTTCCAGTGGTGGGAAATCCTACTAATTTGGTCAGTTACAAAATTTTCCACTTATCTATTATCATGAATATTATGGTCAAACTCCCGGAGGCGTACGATACACTGTATGGTGTGGGGTATTGATTTAGGTTTCTTTAAGTGAAAAAAGGGAAACATGATCAGAGAAGACAATGATTTCAAACCCAATAAGATATGAACTAAATATTTCCAAGTAAAACATAATATAAAGAAGTTATTTTTTAGTGTTTGTGTAGTCCTCAAGGGTAGGGTCAAGGGTACGTGAGGCATACACAATGAACCGAAGAGGATTATCAAACCTTTGTGACCAAACTTCCCCAACTACAAAGTTAGAGGCCTCACACATAAGCTGAAAGGGGAGATCCTACTATGGTGGATTGATGATGGGAGGTAATGTGAGATTCCATTTTAGTATATTTAAAGTATCTTCAAAAGTTTTATTAAACACAAACTCAAAATATTTCTATAATAACCGCGACAGGGGAAGTATGATCTTATTAAAGTATTTAATGAATTAGCAGTGAAAAAAAGTATGACCCAAGAGATATTTCACCTCACAAACACATTTTTCATATGGAAGGGTTGAAATTAATTTGATTTTTTATTTATCCACATTAATTACCTCATTTGAAATAACATTACCAAAAACTATCCCCCGCTCGACCATTAAATGGAATTTATCATAATTTAATACATGATCTTTTTCAATGAAATAGTGGGGGAAAGAACCTAGGTGTGCCAAAATGTCATCAAAGAAAATTCTATAATCTGTGAAATCAACTGTAACAACTTCCATGAAAGTTTCAAGGTACTCTGAAAAAATACTCAACTTGCATAGTTAAAAAGTACCAAGATCATTACATAGACCAAAATGCATCCTTCTATATCCAAATTTACTGAATGGACAAGTAATTGTTTCCTTTTCTTAACCCTTAGGTGATATATTAATTTATAAATAACTCAAATAGACATCAGGGGAACAATAATGGGAATTACTAGTCATTCTTTCTAGCATTTGGTCAATGAAAGGTAGAGGAAATTAGTCCTTTTGTGTGGATTGTTTCAGTCGATGGTATTCAATATAGACCCACCAACTATTTTTCAGATGTGTTGGAACCAATTCATTCTGTTCATTTAACATAACCTTTATTCTATTTTTTAGTCTTAATTTGCTTTGGGATCACCCATTTACCATTAGATACATCAAAAATGATCCCAACAACAAGAATATTTCAGAATTCCAATTTTACCACTTCAAGGAAAGTTGGATTTAACTACATTGAGCTTGACTTATGACCATAAAATCATCATCTAAAAGTATTTGGTGCATACAAATAAATGGATAATCACAATAGTATCTTCAAATGTCTATAATATCATCTTTTACAATCTATAAAAAAGTCAAGCAGTTTTTGATTCTGGATATGGAGAGAGGTTATTAGAAATAATGATGGTAAATTGGACAATACCCTTAATATAGGCATATTTAAATTAGATGGGAGGGGTTAAAATTCCAAAAATAGTGGTTTCTGGATTGAGGGAGGTGATTTAGTAAAATGAAGTCTATAAAACTGTATATTTGCTCATGTTTAATCTCTAAGGATAGATAATCTATTGAAATGAGATTTACAGAATCATAAATGGTTATGGGTACCTGAGAATGACCACACTCATCAATTAAAGCACAAAATATACACTTTTTAGAACACATACAACACTCAAAACATGAATCAAAACTCAAATCATCAATGGGTGATGAAAATAAAAATGAATCAGAGTATGGGTCAAGGAGATATTTTTGTGTGAGTGTTGTTTTAGATATCATCCATCGAATAGATAGGAAGAGTGGAGTGCTCTTCAATGGTGAGTTTCATAGCCTCTAGGATGTAAAAACATACATTTCTCCACCAAACTCCATGGAAAGTGTACCATTTTGGACATTCAATATCTTATTTTTTTTATTTTCAATAATGGAATTCTAATTATGAAATGGGAATGCCCTTGGGTTTGAGTGTCCCCTATCTCATGAATGTAGAAGTCAGTAGGGAAGATGATATTTTTCAGTTTTACAAAGACATCCTTGACCACTATAGATAGGTTTGTTGTGCTCTAGTTGGAAAGTTTCACTATGATTCCTATAAGTTGAATCTCTCCAACCTATATGGTAGTGTACACATAGTAATGAATTATAATGATTGAATCACTTAAATCTTGAATATCATTTGAAAATAATGTCTCACCTATGGTGAAAGGTATCTTGACAGTTCCTAGATCCTTGAATTCGGTTGGAATTTCTGGTTGAATCAAGGCCGAGACCTTCATTCATTGTTTGAACCTTTCATTTCCCTTTAGTCTTCATCTATGGGTGCAAATCTCTCTAATAAATTAGGTGAAGTGAGGGATTTATTAACTTTATCAAATAAATGAATGTTAACATTCACATTTTTAAATATATCCATTATTTCTTTATCAATATCATTAAAATACTTTTTCTTAGGTTTATAGAGTCTTTGTGTGAAAGTAATAGTAATAGATTGTTTATGGTAATCCTCAATGATAATTTGATTACCCTTTTTGTCTTTTTTCTTTAAATGAAACATTTGAGGGTTGGGAAAGAGAGTTTCTAGGTGAGGGACTTACCTATTGTGTAGAATCAGTAGATGGAGTAAATCCTTTACCAATATATGTGTAATTTCACATAAATTACCTTTTTCATTTGGATTAACAAGAGGTTGGGATGGTAGTTGTCCAGAACATTGCATCTTAATCTCACTGATGGTGTTTTCTAGTTGTACCACTTGAGTTCGTAGGTCTTAAATAACTGATTGTGTGGTGTGTTGAAACTAGAGGTTATGGATTTATATTTTCTTCACCATATCCTTGAGGATTGGTTAATATTTGGGAGTAGGTGGAAGAGTATTATTTTGATATGTTGAAGGTTAATAATTTTACATACCTTGTCCTTGTTGATACCGGTTCTGTTTAGGGTAGCTCATGTTGCCTTTTTTTCGGTACTGTGGTTGTGATTGCCTCATGAGGGTTGGATATGACATTAATGGTTCTTTATTTAAGCGTGGTTCATGTTGTAATGAACTCCCATGGAATACTTCTACACATGACTTAGATGAATCATGATGTTTCAGGCACTCGATAGAAAAATTAGTATTATCAAAACAAATATCACAATGTAATGGAATAGGAGGACAGTGTGAATTAACTTGTACTTGAGATAATTTACTTATGATTGTATGCATCTCATAAAATTTATTATCTACCTATGATTCAAGATATGAATTACTTACCTCATAAACTCCTTGAGTTGGTGTAATTGGTAGTGTACCAAATTATTGTGCATTGTGATCCATGTTGGCTATTAAGTCACGAGTGGCAGAATGTGTTTTATCAACTAGGGCACCAGCAGCTATAGAATCTATCATTGCATGATCCATGGGGATGCGTCTCTCATAGAAGTATTAAATTATCAATTATTTACAAATTTGGTTGTGGGGGAAACTTGAACAAAGACGTTTGAATCCCACCCAATATTCATGGAGGGTCGCTCTTTGTGATTGCCTAATTCCAGAAATTTTATTTCTAATTGATGTAGTTCAGGTAAAAATCTTGAAGGAGTCATTTAATTTCATTCCATCCCCCAATTGTGGTAGGCAGATAGTATATCCCGTCATTGACTACACCATCATGGGGGAAATGGAAGTCCCTAAACATTGTGAGGTAGTCAGACACATTTTGGGATTTCTTGGTTGAGAATACTATGTTAAACTCATTAAGATGTTTGTGAGGGTCCTCAATGAGAAGACAATGGAATTTAGGATGGATGTGGATGAGGCCTAATCTCAGATCAATGTTAGATGCTTCCTCAATACAGTAGATGTATGTAGGTTGGTACTCCCCATTTGGGGTTTTCAGTTCTTTTAATGTTTGATTATTTGTATCCAAGATTTATGGGGTTTGATTTGGTTCAATTTTTGATTAGTTTGGGATCACTTGAGGTTCCAAAATATTTTAATCAGTTTTACTTTATTTACCTACACTAGATGACCTATTTTTTGAGTGAAGTATATTTTCAATTTATAGATCAAATTCAATCATTTTTTTGTTTTTCTAATCAGGTCATGAAAATAAGTTAGTATTTTTATATTATTTTATGATAGAGGATAGATAAAATAAAATCACTTAATAGTGGTAAAATTAGAAAATAAAAGATAATAGTATACTATATAATTAGAGAGAGAGAAGAAGAAGAGAGATAGAGAGAGATAAATAACACCTAGAAGTAAAGAAAAAAAACCAAAACTAAAATAATCATGGTGAGATATAGAATGGAGTAGTCTCTAAAAAGGAATGTAATAAAATGAAAAGAAATAAATATTAAAAAATGATATTGGATCCCTGAAAATGGTGCCAAAATTTGATAGCATTGTCTAGCACATCAAATAAGATGTTTAGTTTTAAAATAATTTTTTAAGTATAACAGGAACCCAAGGTCGTGTCTCGATGGAACCTTAGATAATTTATGAAAGAAAAATGATTTGATTATGATAATAAAAGGGGAATATGTTTTTGGAAAAAATTGTTGTTGATAATTTAATAAGTAAATAGAAAATATAATGTGATAAAAAAATAAGAAATTAACAGAATTGATTAAGTTTGATAATCCCTGGGAAATATCGTAATTCTCATCCTTAATCACCTCAAGAGATAGGGTTTAGATATTTTAATAATTTTTCATTAACAGCAATAAACAATAAAGTCACTTAGTTTATACTAGGATACCACCTAGGGTTCAATTTTAAACACACAATGACTCCCTATATACCGCTGATGATTGAGTGATTTGGGTTCGACTTCATAATTGAAACTCACCAAGGCAACCCATGAAGATCCTAATATTCTATCTAGGTCTGTATCTTATTTATTTATAATTCCATGGAATAATTATTCATGGCCTTGAAAGTGTTTATTAGAGTTCAATTGAACAATATGAACTACACAAATAGCTCAATCAAAATGGGGAATAAAAAGTGATGAATGGTGTGTGAAACATCACATGAAAGGGAACCCCAAAATATGATCATATGTGTTTGATCATGAAATATCAGTACTTAAAATTTTAAAAAGAATATAGGATGAAGAAAAAAAACATAAAACCTGGAATTAAAAAGATCATTCAAAATAATACAAACATGAATCTTGAGATTATATCACATTAATCTTTGGGTGATCACAAAGAGTTTATAAATCCATGGGATGAGAGGGAGAATAAGATGTTGAATTAGAACATCCAATAGCCTCCAAAACCTCTAGGGATGATGAGAGTAATACTATAGGAATCCAAAATAGAATCACCTTTACTTCTAGTCAAACTCATAAATGAGGTTCCCAATGTAGAGACCAAAATCTTGAAGTACATGGATATTACATTACTTTTGAGGAATACATAATACAGGATAGAAACAAAAACCCAAATACCGTATTAGTTTTGTGTCTTTGGAAACTCGAAAAAAAAACTTCTAATCATGGTGAAGGATCTTCAACATCTCCCATAAAGTTCTTCTCTTTTGTTTTACCTAAAACCTTGATTTATATCCCGGGGAAAAGAAAACATAAAAAAGGTGACCTAAAATGCTCAGTAAGGGTAAACATTGAGAATATAGAACAATCCATAATCATTTGAACATAAAAACATGAGCATAAAATCTAAACATCAAAATCATGAGGAATGACATAAAACATGGAAGTACATAAGGCATAGGTCATAAAGAACATTAATAATGATAAAATATCATGGGAATAAAACATTCAATTATGGAAAACCATTAAGCACATGATATGATTTCCATAGTATCCAATGCATTGATGCCAAGACCATCATATTGGACATATTCCATTACTGAACTGGGTTTACATGTCATTCCAGCCCTGTATTACTGAACCAGATTTACATACTATTCCAGACATGTTTATCTCATGAGATATAAATCTTTACCCAATGCATTTTTGGGAGATATTGGTCCCACCCATCTCATATTGAAATCATTCTTACATGTGCCACAAAATAATCATAAATCATTCATCATAACCCAAAGAATAAAATTGGTTTCATAAACATCATCCCATCATGAAATAATCCATATAAAAAATGGATATAATTTCATCATAATAAAAATTAAACCATGTAAATAATAGAGACATTATACTTGAAACATAAACATGCTAAATAATGTCATCTTAGATGGAAAATAGTTTTTATAAAACACTTGAAATGAATTCTTGAGGAAAATATCCATTTTTCTTTAAAATCATTTTTTTTTTCACAAAATGACACTCAATTTTAAAAGAAAAGGATTTTATTGAAAATAATCATGAAATATTATAGAGTAATCTTCATAACGAAAAGGAATTAAGAAACCGTAAAAATCCATTCATGCCGTATAAGATAATGAAAAAATTCTCCCAGGACTTTTACCGAAAAAGTCAAAAAGTATCTCTTATGGTAAATAAAAGAAAGATTCCCTACATACCATGTAGTAAAAGTAAAAAAAGGGTAAACATGAATTTAAACATACATGTAAGAATAGTAAACATTTTATAAAAGAATTTTTAGAAAACACGGGCATGGATGATAAATATAACCCCAGTAAATACTTACGGATATACAATCTCGAATAAGAACGGTATTGGAATAATTATCCCTTACCTTAGGTCCGATATGCATTGTACGTATCCAAAACTCATGTATAATGATTTAAATAATGTAATTGACTTATTATAGAATCTTATTGATTGTTATGATATCATATATGGTAATATTCTTATCTTCTTATTAGTAATATTTCATTGATACTTATTATTCGGGTGTTCATGGCTTTATGTTCTTATGCGTGTTTTGTCGAATAAATTCTTATTAATATTTTTAGGTTATAGATACTTAATTTAAAGAATTTTATTATTGTAAAATATATCATATTTATTCATTCAATACATTTATATAATCATTATTCAAAGAAGATCATGTAGGACGAGTCGCAACACATCATGGAGACGGTAGACCGTACGTACGCATGATCGATGATATCATTCCCATGATTGTGGAATTGTATTGAAGTTTATGGTGTATAATATTTCAGAATCAATATCACTTTATAATAATCATATATTTTTATTTCTTCTATTCTTATACCCATCCAATTATGTTAGTGATGAAATAAAAGATTACACCACAACATGGAGATGGTAAGCCGTACGTACACACACGTGGTGATTTAATTTTTTCATAAGATGGATAGAAGATATAATATGGTTGTTTCATATTCATAATAACATATTAGTATAAAAGTGATAATTTAGTTATTACTTGATAACAAAATAACTCATATAGAGGAAGTAGTAGAAGAAATAAGTTTTAAGGAATCGGTAAAGGATATTACCTCTTCTTCGATGCGCATCCTCTTAACCTCCTCTTAGGGCACTAAAGTTGGTCTTTGAAGAAGACCAGGAACTCTAGTAGGTTTCTCTAGATGTTTAGAAGTTAAATGGGCTGTGTTTGGACGAATTTGAAAGCTCAAAATTGGTGTGTAGTAGAGAGGGAGGAGGTTCCCTTTTATATGGGAGGAGAGAGGAACCTTTGGAAACCTAAACAATATTAATTTATAATAAATTAAAAACCCACTTAAAAACCACCAAAAATGACTCAATTCTAAGATGAGATGCGATAGGGTTGTAATATCACCCACCAATAACAATTATACTTGTTTTAAGTTTATTTTAAACCTTATCATTTTCATTTATCCATATTTAATCTATTTAATTTTATTTGTGGTAATAATATTCTAAATTTTAAATTGTTATAAATTGATACTTATATGTTGTAAATTTCCAATAATTGGATACTTTATATCCATTTATATCATATAATTTTCAATTTGTAATTTTTAAATATTTTATGATTTTAAATAATTTAATAATATGTTATTTTTATAAAATACCAATAGTTTAAATTTTGACACTATTTATTAATTTGAATTTAAATAAAATAGAGAACGAGAAT
The DNA here is from genome assembly GCA_963277665.1 of Viscum album. Lineage (NCBI taxonomy): Eukaryota > Viridiplantae > Streptophyta > Magnoliopsida > Santalales > Viscaceae > Viscum > Viscum album. The sequence continues at coordinate 945,799,991 of OY728139.1, read as the reverse complement.
ATATTCGAACCAAAATAATTAATAGGTTAATAACATTTCATATTATTCTATAAAAATCTTGGATAATATTAATTAGTTCATATAATATTTATGTTAATATTTTGAAAACCATTAATTTGATATTTCTTTTAATAAAATAATTACTTCAAAATGTTTGTATAATTATTTAATATACTTATTTGTTTCATAAAAATGAAAAATAAAATCATATAATGAATATAAATCTAATATATTTCATAAGAATAGTTTTAGTCGAATTTACTTCTAAAAAACCCTACTTTTAAAATGTTATGATTATTAAATTATGAAGGTGACAACTTTGACATCATTTAAAATAAAATAATATAAGTGTCATAATCGCTTTTATAATGATCCAAATGGTAAACTATTCCACCTTTGTATGATTATGGTTTATATGTACATGACCAATAAGTTTTGGGTCAGGTTTTAGGGCCTTTAATGGGTATTATTAACTTAATAAAAACTGTATTATTGATTTTTCACTAAATAAATAATCTCTGCATCATTAATGTATAAGATATTAAGGTAATTATATATTTGTTAAAAATTAAAAATAAATTACCACGATAAATAAAAATATTTTAGCTTTAAAATGAGAATTTATAACTGAATTTATATTATTTATAACATTATATTAAAAATAATTTAATTAATAAAGTTTGAGTGATACATATTTCACTTTTATTTAAATAAAATAAATTAACGGTCTTAATCACATTAAAGTGGGTTATAATAGATACCATTTCGACCCAAGTATATTTTAGGATCCAATATAATCATCCAATTATATTAAGACAAGTGTTAGGATAATTTTATTATATTATATTTACCCTTAATTACATAATTTACCTTTAACTATGGTAAATAAAATTCACAGTAGTTACTATTCGAAATGCCCAAAAATAAAAACTAACCAATTAACATATTTTCTTCTAATGATTCCAAATATGGAATCCATTTTTTCAAATTAAAAATTTAGAAGTTGTAGTAATTAATTTATAATTAATCTTGTTGATGAAAAAATGGGTTTTTGTTTAAAACATTGCAAAAGATTGAATTGATTTTACCTACGAATTAAATATAAAATTAATGAAAATGACATACATTATATTAAATGGTAAAAATATATTCTATTTATAATTTAAAACAATTTAATATTATAATTTAACCATATAAATATCTCGATGAAAAAAGTTGTTTTAAGTAAACTTTAGCATGTTTTTTACTATTCATCAAAATACGAACGTTGTTAGAAAAATATGAAAACTTTATCCAATGTAATTTTTTATTTCCTGATTCAAAATAAGAAGTTTATTTTGTTTTATTGAACTTATAAAATTGTCAAATATTATATTTAAAATGGGTGCACCATCAGAAAGTGGAAAAACTACATTTTTTGAAAAATACTTCTTTTATCTGAAAAATTGATTTTGTTCTCATACCTCATTAAAGAAAATGAGTAAGATGAATTATAATGTTATAAAATTCAAAATGAACTTAATAATATTCATAACAGCTAGTTCATAATAATATTATAATAATATATCATTGTTTAGTGAAACTCAATATTGCGTTCAACACATGCTATTGAGGAAGGTCGCTCTTGCATGCAATGCAAGCCAAGTTAGGGTGGCATGTAGGGAAATATTCCTTTGGTGTTGCGTATAACATACTCAAAATATAGTTCAGTTATACATTGATCAGAATCTATACCTGGTGTTGTCTAAAATGAATTTTATTCGAAGGAACATGAAATTGTGTGCATCACAAGCCAAGAATAATGGTGCGTATACTACAAGCTAATACAGTGTTGCGTATAGCGCAAGATAATTTTGGTGAAGCCTACAAAAAAAGAAATAAAAGAAATTAAAAAGAATAATTCTCATAAAATATTAAGGTGTTACACCCAAGGTTCTCTTTTATAACCTAAATGGGAGGTGGATTTGGGCACCCATATTTCAAGAAACCCATTAGACCATGGTTTTTGGCCAAAAGAAAATCGTATCAAACTTTCCAAAAAACTGGAGACTTTTTGACTGATATATTATATTTCTCTATGCCAAATTTGGAATCCTAATATTTTTTATAAAAAGAGATATTTCCAAAATATAGAGGCCAAACTTTGACTCTATGAAGAAATATCTTCTTGTACAGATCAGTTCGAATGGGCCTTTTATTGGATAAATTGGGATTTCATTCGTAGCCCACAAAATTTTGTATTAGAACACAAAATTTCTGCCCAATTAGATGAACATATTAGTAGCATTATGTGGTTGAGTTCATAGATGTTCTTGGATTCCTGTGCAATTTGGTATATTTTTCATCAAATTCATCATGGGTTGTCCAAACCACATCCACCTAGAATAAAAACATAAAAACGAGCAAAATACCTCTTTTATCAATGTTAATAATTAAATTATAAAACCAAACATGAGGTGAAATTTCTTATAATACATTGAATTTTCAATATAAATATAGTTTAATACATTTGTATAAGGGTGGTATAAAATAGTGAATCATGGCATGATCATGATCAATGGTAATGATCCTTTTTTTAGCTTTGATAGTAGTTTAAGTAACAAGATCTTTTTATTTCCCTTTATCTTTACTCACATTTATCATTCGAGAATTGTAAAAAATATTTTGTTGCACTAGAAACAAAAAAATACCACCTTTTTCATGTTGTCCAAGTTTTTCAAATCTTTTAAATATTGTTTCCTAAAGTTAGAATCTTTTTTTAACATTTAAAAAGAAATTATCATATTTCTTCAAAACATCCTTATTAGGATTCTTCCATTGATAGGATTGATTCTTCCTCAATTTTTTTCTTATGTATTTTTTGGAATAGTTGTAATATTATTTATTTAACTAATACATATTTTCTCGTATTCTTGAATCCACTATAATACCAGCCATGTCCATAAATATAATATTTACAACTAAAACTTTTATACTATCTAGATTTGTGAGAATGTTTTCCATCAAACTTCTAATATTTATAAGATTACATTTTTTACCACCAACCTTTCTATTATCAAAAGAATATTCTTTTTTATCTATATTTTTTTCAGTCCTATTAGAACAATAAGTAATAGAAAATTTTTGGGACTCATAATTTTTAGTTACTTATGACATATCCATTTTGTTAGTTTTGGACACATATATAACTTTCCAAGATTTCTATGTCTCAAAAATAATTTCAACTTTCTTCTCAACCTTCATAGGTAAATTTTGATCATTCTCAATTTTATCCTTTATAGATCTATATCAAACGTCAGAAGTAGATTTATTGAAACTTGTAACCCTTGGATTGTCATTAGAAATTGTTTGTTGGAAAATTTATAACTCTTCTTATATTTTATTCAACATATATTACATATGTTCATTATGATTATTGTATTTCTCATGAGATTTCTTCAAATCATCAATCTCTTCTAGTGGCTTAACTTTATCATTATGAAATCATTTTTGATTATTTTTTGAAGTGTTTTGATTTTTCAATTTTCTGAATTCTTTCTAAAGACATCCAATATTTCTCAAAACTTATTTAAATTCTAATTTCAGAAGAAATTCTAATTTAGTTTCTTCTTCTTCTTCTGAACTTATACTTCTAAGCACTTCATTACTAACTGTTGTAATGAATGAATTCTATACACCCTTCTCAACAGGCTTTTCAAAATCAATATTAATATCTTATTCATCATCATATTTATATAAAAAACATCACATTTTGGTTTTGGAGAACTTTTTATATTTCCCATTAGATTAGGATTTATCCTTATCACAAGATTTCATCCACAATATTTTGGACCTTCCATCATATTCATCATTATCCTCTTATTTATTTCTCGAAGAAATATTTTCCACAAAGTGGCTAATTGATCAAAATTCAAAATATTTAAATGTATTTTTACCAATATATTTACCTATACTACTTTTCACATTTTTATAAGACAAGGATAAAAATTCATCAGGTTTTTTACATGACAAATATTTTGAAATTTGAGTCATCGACTTCCTTTTTTAAACAATATTCTCAGAAATTATTTTCTAGGAAGACATGAAGGAAATTTCCAGATCAATATTTTTTCCATTTCATAAATTCCTCTATTCTCATTTTATAAGTAATGAGATTACTATAAAGATCATCCAAATATAGAGTTTTAGGATCTCTATATTCCAATGAGGAAATAATGGAATCAAAATTTTTAGGAATAATTCTCAAGATATTTTCAATAATAGTTGAGTCATACAAATTTTCCCCAAGAAATATGATGGTGATAAAAATATCATTCACCCTTATAAAAAAGTGACCAATATATTTACACTCACCCATTTTCATATCTTTACACTTTAGCCTCTAGATATGTAACTTTTCCTTAATCACTTTTGTGTTACCCTCATAAATGTTCTTCAACTTTTCTTAGAAACCTTTGTTTGTGGAAAACCCTTCACTATTGGAAACCCATATTTATAATGTGATGAGGGTGAATCATTATCAGATCTTCCATTATTTTCAACATTCTTATTATCATTAGATATGATAAAAGTTTCCACCAATAGAAGGAAATCCATCAGTTATAGCTTCAAGAACAACATAACAAAGAGACTTAAGATAAAGAAACATTTTATGTTTCTAGATATGATAGTTATTACCATCGAAGATGTGTATACCTTTTCTATTCACACAATTAATATTCTTTATAACAAATTAAATTTCAAAAGATTAAAAAAATGAGTAAATAAAGGGAACCTTACCTCTAACACCACTTGTAACTACATATTCAGAATTAATGTATCACTAAGAGGGATATGGGGTGAATTAGTGATAGATATTTCTTCAAAGATTCATTCCTTTTGAAAAAAACCTACTAATATTAAAGTGATATCACTTTTTTTGAGAAAAAAATCACAAATCCACATGAACTTTATAATTTACATGGTTTACTACTCAAGAAGAGTATCTAAGTCCTTAGTATGGTTTGGAAACAATACAATACCTCATAATCCACTATAAAAAATCCTTTTGAGTGGTTAAAACAAATAAGATATTCCCTTACTATTGTGTAGCAATACACTCAATACAACAGTGTATATACATCAAGTAGAATGAAATGATGTAATATAATATTGTGTAATAAGTTATGAAACCTTCACCATATGCTTAAAAACATGTTATAGTCTTGCCTTTTCAATATCAAAAAATATAAACATCAAAGAAAAAAGCATAAATTTCCTACCCAATAGTAGGTAAGAACATCTCTAAACTTTATAATGATGCTCAATACAATTCTTCAGTCTAATTCCCTAGTCCGATTGTTCACTCTAGAATTATAACTATTCCAGAAAACTAGTGAAACAAATCTGAACAGCTTTTGTCTCAGTTCATAATCCTTGATCCAATATCTTAGTTTGATGACCCAATCCATTCTAAGAAACTATGAATATGATATTTCTTATTATTATTATTATTATTATTATTATTATTATTATTATTATTCATCATCATCATCATCATCTTCTTCTTCTTATATCCGATAAACTTCTTTAGGAATTCTCTAATCTAAAACTCCTTCTCTATAAAAACTTTCATCACTCCACCTTCTCTATTCACCGATGAAAAATAATTTTGTTAGGAAGTTAAATATACTTCCAACTATTTATAGGTGTTATAAATGTGGTTTATGTGGGATTCTGAAAATATTTTCCTCTTAAACAAATTATCCATATCTTTAAGTTCCCCATATATTGTTTCTCCATATTTTTCTTATTCAATGATTCTAAAATCTTGTTATTTCTTATTGAAACATATCAAATATTATCACATATTCAGATATCTTCATAATTTATAAGAATTATACATTTTTTTAATTTTCATTATGATTTTTTCATTTTGATGATGACATTTGGACACTCTAATTTTCTTGACTATCTTGATAAAACTCCACAACTAAAGAATTATCATTATGATGAACACATATAAGAAAACTACTTATTCCAATGCTCCACACTAAATGATAAATCATTGAACCCTTTATTCCAGAATCATTATTTCATCACTATTAGACTTCAGTTGACTCTCTTTCACCATAACAACAACATCGTAAATATTTCTGCACTTCCTCAAAAACACTTCAACACTAGTTTCAAAATTCTTTGAGAAATGTTTTCTATAAACTCTTAAAAAATCAATATCTACTTGAAAACAATTTTTTGACTACTTTCATAAGTTCTTCTTTTATTATTTTCTTAATACTAATGATCCTTCATCTAAAAAATTCCATAATTTGATGAATTTTATTGTTGTCGACCTACGCAGGATGAATTAGTCTCTACCTCACACTGATAAACAATAATATCACTAGTTTGATGAATATTTACATAATTGATAAAAACATGAAGAAATTTTTCCTTATCTTTTGACCAAAAATAAAACATATTAGATTTATTCTTTTATTCTTCACCCACATTAAATAAAAAAATCATTATGGTGAGAATGTTTGACTACATTGTTGATCTATCTCTAAATTTATTGTATAAATAGGTCCAACAAACTCCACTACTTTTTCACTTGTCCCAAAAAATTAGAAATTTTATTTTTACTAATTAACATTAGCAACCATCACTAGATCTGATGATAGGTTTTAGGTATACTCTGATTATCAGTGGAACAACACATCCAAGGGACCATTATCATTATCTTTGAATTCAAAAACTTATTTCATTTTATGATTATAATTCATAAAAACTTCTTTCTTTGTAGATTTATACCTTATGGATTATTGGTCTCACTAAAAAACTTAATCTTTATATTCTAAAATTTTATATAAAATAAATCAGTCTTCAAAAAAATATGCATCTGGTGATCTCACACCGATGAACTAAGACCATAAAGCATTGACTTTAGAAAATTTCTTCTTCCACAAACATCATATTATATCATGAATTAGTCATGCCTTAGAGAATTTTTAATATTTAAATTTAATCACCTAAAAAACATTGGGAAGTATTGTAACTTTTCATCCTTCTAATAAGTTATTTATTTTCTATCAATCTTCAAAATGATTGAAAACACATGTTCCCCCTATTTTCCACATAAAGAATATATAATAAGTTTTACATATTTGTTATAATTTATGAGAACTCCATGATCAAAACTTAATCATAATGTTTTCATTGGATCCTTTCAGAATTTGATATATCTTCCTCATTATGATTAAAACTTTTCATTTTAGAATAAAAAGTGAGTCTAATGAACCTTTTATTTCAGAAAAATTCCACTCAATCCAATGGAATTTCTAAAGCATTTTAAGTTCGATCACCTGATTACAATTATGAGTCTTGTCACTAAAAAATACAAAGTTAGGTGATTTATTTTCTTTTTAATAACAAAAGAAAGAAATTTAATCACAATCTACTTTAAAATTACAAAAAACAACTTCTTACCAATGTCGTCCCAACAATTAGTCAAACCAAACAACCTCACAAGATATTCATAATGGCCATACATGATCTGGAAATTCGTATGTGGTATACCTGTCTCTTGAACTCTGATATAATGAAGAACTAACCAGTGATCAATATTAAAAAATTACTTTTCCCTTTAAATGACCAAATAAATCATTATTGTAAGGAAAAATATACTTGTTCTAAACAGTTATCTAGTTTAACTTCTGATATTCAATGAAAAATAAAACTAAATCATCTTCCTTCTTGGAAAAGTTTAGAGTGGATGCTCAAAGTGAAAACCTAGGGTAAACAAAACCCTTTTTCACCAGCTATTCCAAGTGAATCTTGATCTATTTCATATCTTTCAGTGCCATAAGATAAATAGGTATCGATATTGACTACATCCGTGTAACTAGGTCAGTCGTAAAATTTAACACCCAATCTTGATTAATCCAAGATAAAAATATGTTAAAATTACAAGAAAACCATAAAAAATAGTGGGAATATTGAAAATACCAGAATGATCTTCAAGTTTAACTACAATAATTGACAACTAACTCTTTATCTCAAAGAGGGAAGGTCCTGAAAAACCAAACCCTAGATCCCACTCTCCTTGAACATCACGTCAGATCCTATTGGCCGTAAAAAACAAGACACAACGATGATAATAATCAACCTCATCATAATGAAAAACAAGATAATCCATATCGATGATAACATCAAACAAATCCAGTTTAAGAAAAATAAAATCCTAGACTAGCTTTGCACAAGCTATTAATAATGTACCAGAAGGCTAATGAATCCCATACTCCTTCCTCTTCCCAATAGGTGTCCCAAAATCCATAAAAAGGACATGAGATCTATTGGAAGGTTAATCTTATCAAAAAAATGGATAGATATAAATGAGTGGGAAACACCATTATCAAATAAAGAAACAACCTATCAAGATGTAATAAAGATGGCACCTCTCAAGGTCACTAGAACCACATCTACCTCAATTAAAAACTCATATAATTTGTGAAGGTGATACAATCAGGGGGCCTATGGCTATATCCCTATATTATTTGAAGTATATAACTATATCACAGAAGCCTCTGGAGCTGATGATCCCTAACCATATCAAGGAGTAGACAAGGAATGAATAAAATGTTGTAGATGACCATAATGCCCACAATGTTACACATATTTGAAGGTGTTGTACAAAAATTTCAAGTGTTTATGACCATTACACACTGATAAAAAAGTCTAAAGAACACCACTTTCTATGATTGGGGGTGATGATGATGCCTTTTATCGATAACCACCTCTACCACTCCATCGATGATCCTACCACTTCCTCCTTTTCCCTAGAATGTCACTAATGCTACCATTAAGGGGGAGATAAGGGGAAGAATATATTTCCTTTCGTACCATATTTAGTTATTCCACCAAAGACTTATACACTATATCCACATAGGTCAAAATATTCAATATAAATACCCATTATCTTATACCTGGTCACAAACAATACATGTACTTTTGGGCCTTTAGCTAATCGTTATTTAAATCTTATTGTGTAAAATTAACCATCTCACCAAACTGATTGGTGTATATTGACATGACACTCTATATTTTCTACAAATATAGGAACTCCAGATACTTATCCATCATTAGGGATCCAATAAAAGACTCCTAGAAATTGAGAGTCTTGAAACCCTTCCAATCCAAGACCACATGCTTACCAGCCTATACTATGGAATCCCACTACCTCTTGTTGGAACCCTCAAGTATGAGTGTTGTGCACTTCACTTTGATACTCTTAGGTGTATCCATGAATTAAAATATCTGATTGATCTTTCTAATAATTTCCTCCTCCTATTGAGATTCATTCATACATTTAAATGACAGTAGTTTATCTGTAATGAATTCTCATGACCGATAAATTTCACCTACATCTCGTAGATGTACCCCAACAACTGTGTTCTAGAAATATGGTACATTTTGGTCAAACACACAAACTTTTCACATGATATCCTCGATAATGATCTGATCCATTAGAGGATTTAGTTAAGGACAATCAGTTGTACCCTCCTCTAGAACTCATAGAACACATCAATATGGCATACAAATGCTCACCGAAACAAAATAAATGATAAGAAAATTGAAAAATATTAGTTCAAACTATAAAACCTATAAGAAAAAACAAGTATTAACCATTTTAACTCAAGAAACTAGACAATCATACCATAATCCCAGGGTATCTTGAGTCTTATCACGACATGATATGGTGATTACCTCACTAAAATAAACATCGCATGTCCCAAAAATCCTATCTATATTCTACCAAACATCACAAGATAATGAATCTTAAGATCAGATCACCGATGATACCAAACTATGAAAAACCTGAATCGATTACCTACTCAAACTGGTTCCTAACTTGATATATCACATACCCAAAGGGTGTTATCGATCCCCACAAGCTATTGAATAACACCCTAGCATCAATCTATAACCATAGAAAATGATTTATACCCACCTGAAGAAACAAAATGGAGGACAAAAAATGAAATCAACGGAAAAGATAAATATATGCCATAAATTAAAGCAAACAACAGAAGCCAAAAAACTCAAGTGTAGAAACAATATCCAATTACAAGTCCAACCAAAAAGGAAATCCAAAATAGGAAATCCACCACTCTATGTGATAGCATTGGAAAAATTCCCCCATATCCCCACAAACTACCCATATCAATTGACATAAAACCTCACTACCATACTGCGGCACCTTGCCTATCTCTGAATCAAAATACATAACTAGGTCTATGCACTAATAAATAGGTATGCATGGTACGAGCTAACAGGATTAGTAGGGACTCACCCAGATATTCCATATCAGGTATCTGAAAAATAATCCAATCATTATCAATATTAGAGAAAACAAGGCATGATAACAGTTTAGATGTTTTTATATCAAAATCATGGAAAAACATTTTAAATTCCCATATTCCAAATTTCTAAATAAATAAGGTAAATACATTTCAAATCATTTCATATCCATATATCTCAGAAGATATATCATGTAAAAAAAATCAAGCATCATATCTTGTATTATTTATGTGGAAATACAAAAAAAAAATGTACAAACCAAAAGTAGAAGAATATGTTACATCAAACCAGGGATCGAACAACAGAAGGAAATCCCAGAAACTCATACCTAAAAAATAAAATCACATATAAATAAAGATACTAGACATATGAATGAATTATAGAGATTATATGAACACCCTAGAAAGTAAACAACCCTACAGGTCTAACAACTCCATAGAACAATATGCCTTGGTAGCAGAGGAAATCCACATGGGAAAACCCTATGAATGTGGATGAGACATCTTACTGTAACTTCAACATATATACCCAAGGACTTACATGTGATATATTTTCTAAATCAATTCATAAAACTATTTGATAATTTCATGATTTTAAAACCATTTCACAATGCTTTTAAAACCCTTTTCTATTTACCAAAATTAGGAGAAACCATCTTTTATAAAAATATAGTTTCACACTCCCACAAAAAAAATGATAAACAATCATATCATGAAATTTCATTTAATAGTACAATGTATCAAAATAGGAGGAATGAAATTCATCAACACATGCTAGAGAGGGAACCACCTACCTCAAAACATGGGGTAACACATGCCTACAACAGAACCCACCAAAAAATTATTCAACAACCATGAAGAAGGCCCTATAAAAAATATACATATCTTATCATTTATTCAATTAATGAAAATATATACTTGAGAAGATAAATCAATACATACTTGAAGAAAACACTCCCTCCACACTACAACTGATAAAATAAAGGCCCCAAAAATAAGATCACACAATAGATCTAGAACGAAAAAGAATACACATCACCACGGATCAACGTATCTGATAATTCAATGCCACAATATTACCACATTCAATGAAATGAAGAATTAGAAAGACTTACTCACATAGAGAGATGAAAAGAACCACAATGATGATCAACCACTAGATGGATCAATATATATCAAACAGACACTCCCAAAATCAATGGATAATCCTTCTAAGTCAAGATTAAAAAGAGATTCTAAAAAATGAAATAATATATCACTAAAATGACAAACTAAAAAACATATTCCTAAAATTTTCAAGAATTGTAATCCCTTTACATGTTGTGTAATACTTGGGAATCAGATACACCAAAAAACTTATTCCCCTCTTTTTATTAAAATTAGATTATTTATTATTACATGTGGACTAACATCATGATGTGTACCATATTCAAGACATATTCTATGTAAATATTACATGACATGTACTCCTTCTACACAACGTGTATTTCTCTTATAGTATAGAAATTATGCATACTGTTACATGAAATCCTAAAATACCTTTGCATCCTCCAAACATGGGGATAACCCCAAAAATCTATTAATAAATTTATAAAAGGAGTCTATTAACTCAACAAACATACATACCTGAAATTCAATTCATTTTCCCCAAAAAATTATCTAAATCCTCATCAGTCCCAAGAAACACCCAATTAAAGGGGAGAAAATGTAAAGGGACTGAAATTTCTAAAAATTATGTAACGAGATGTTAAAATATGTTTGGAAAATTATTAATTTCTAGTGTATATATATATATATTGTTGCCTAACAATTCAAGGGATTGTTTCACTATTATAACTAATTTGAGTGGGTGAAAAAGTATTAAATAATTTTTCAGGAATATTAAAACTTCAAAATAATATTATAATATTTATTATAAATTATAATAGAGAAATTTTCATAAGTATAAAACTTACCTGGGAAAGTATTACTCATACTTTTCAGGATAAAAAAAAATTTATCCATCTATGGAATATTTATAAAGGAAAATAGCTTACAAACACATTACTTATTCATATATAGTATGTGGAGGTGATATTTTTATTATTATGTAAATGAAATTAGCAAATTTTAATATACTATATGATATAATTTTCATTAATATTGTTTTTTAGTTTAAATTTATTATAATGTGACTATTATTGTATAAGTAATTTCTTTTTCTGTTATTTGGTGTAATTAGATATTATTATTATATGAAAAATATTTATCATTACAAAAAAAATTAAATTAATTTATATATATATAAACCTCAAAATAATTATTTTATTCTAATACAGATTACTTGTATAATGATTTACCTTACATAAAAGGTAAAAATGAGGTTATTTAAACATGGAGTTCATGTTTAAATATATTTTTATCAAATTCAATAATTTCTAATTTAAATGGTAACGATTTGATCATCACAGAAATGGTTTGATAATAATTTATTAATTTTAAAGTGAACATTGCCTATATTTATTTTCAATTATAGAGGATAAAGTAATTTATAATGAGTAAGAAGTTGCATATTTTTAAAGGGAATATTAACAAAAAAAATTTAAATCACAATAATTGAATAATTTATAATATATGGAATCAAAATAGTGATTATGTAAAATATATATGATTATTATAGTTTTTATAATTTTTAACTACTATTGAATAATGTTTTTTTGAATAAACTCTTTGGTTTTTAATATTTATACAATACATCTGATAAACAAATAACGAAGGAACAAGATGGAGAAATTTCTTCTATTGTAGTTGTGTGTTCTACAAATTAGGGAATGGGTTTGGATCATTGTTTATAAATGATTTTCTATGAATAAATACTATTTTAAAAGATATAATCTATTACAAATTATGGTTTAACAATATTTTATTACTACATATATATTAAAAATAAAATTTCCCTCAATAATTCATTAGGGCACACACATTTTTCTATGTTTGGGTCGGAGAATAAGAGCATTGTGTTGAAGAGTTCACAATATATGATCTTCTATATTGTAAAGATACTTAGTGTTAACTACATGAAATTTTCTATGAATATCATTAGTAATGGTATATTAATAAATTCTAAAGCAAGCATTATGTGTTAGTGGAGTGGAGGAGGGGGATTATTATGTGGACCTTAAAAAACTATAAAATCATTAGAGTGATATGTACTTTTTTATATATTTTCTAATGAAAATTATATGCAATAAGAATTGAAAAAAATTAATTTATTCATCTATATAGGGAGAAAAATTAATAAGTTAAATTCATGTAATTAATTCACTGTATGTTGAGTAATTACAAAATAAATAACTGGGGAAATAGGTATGATGTCCATAATAAAATTATATTAACAAAATATTAATTAAATTATAATATCCTTTATATATGGATATGTGTTTTTGAAAAATTGATAGTCCTCAGGATGTTACCATAATCAAACATTACTAAATTCTTGAGTGGTTCCTAAGATTTAAATTAAAGTGGGATTATGATGTATTAATCATCTAAACTTCTATATTAATAATAAAAGTGGGTGTGTGTTTGTGTTTGTGTATGTTGTGAATAATTTGTTATGAATCATATAATTCACTTACCATTGTGACATGTTCTTATTCTTAGGAGGAGAATTAAAATTATAAGAATTTTAGTTTTTATATTTCTTTAGGGGAAAGAAATAGATCATGTAAAAGTGATTTTAATTTTCTATTTCTTTATAGTTATTTCAAAATATTTACATGTTACGTGATAATGAAAATAAATTTTTATTTAAATAAAACACCTTATTGAATTTTTAATTGATGGATTATGAATTATTTCACGACATTATAGATTATTTTTAAGGGATATCACTCTAGTATCTCACTGATAGAATTATTTTTATAACCATACAGGGAAAAATGGGTAAACAAATTAACCAAATGACTATAAATTTATTTATCACATATGTTTCGAAAAGGGGAAGAAATTTATAATCACTATCTGGAAATAAAATATATTATAAATCAATTTCTTACTAAAAACACTTATATAATTTTAAGCAATTTTTTTTATTTATCCTCGAAACATACTATTTAAAAAACTTATAACATCATATAATAAAGTAGGAATATTTTTATTCCACTTTTTATGGATTTTTTTAAATTTATACTATAAATTTTCCTAGAATACAAAGGATGTCTCATTACTCCATGAAATGTTTAAATTAGATTCACAAGAATTTCACACATAATGGGACTATTATCTATTTTCTAAATTGATTTATTATATTTATGAGTAATTAAATATTTTATTTGATCTGGTTTGGTATGAGTGATTAGAATACAATAGAATCCCGGTGAAATTTTTAATTAATTTAATTTTTTTCCATATAATACTATTTAATGTTTTCATGAATTTTTTCACTTTAAATCTTTATCTCTATAATTTTGGGGAAATTTATTCTATATTCATTTTTAATATAATTATAATATTATAAAAGTATAATGAAATTCAAATTTACTCAATGTTAGGGTTATAAAAATGTGTCTAAGAATATATAGTGAGCTTTATCTAATGATGCATTGATCCTATAATTGAGTTTATTTGTCCTTGAAGTGATTTAATTAAAAGAAGGTTTTATTTCATAGTAGATGAGAAAAATATAATTTTAATGAATAAAAAATAATGATTTTATATTATAGTTTGTATGAGAGTTATATTTTCATTCCATCCAATAATTTTATGGTGAGATATATAAAAATTGTATAAATATTTAGTCTAGTCTATGAGTTAAAAATATATATATTAAAGATATGTTTTTTTAATATAGTAATAACATATAAATTTTAATTTTCATGGTAATAATATAAATTTTAATATATACATAAATGGTAAAATAAAAATTTTAAACACTAATACAACATACCTAAACCACACTTATCAATGTAATTAATTATGTTACATATATTTCACCAATTTTCATTAATAGACTTATAAATGTTTTACATTTAATAATTATTTTTAAAAGAAACTTGATAGTTTTTAATTGAATAAAAATATTGAAATAACATTTTTAATTCACTATTGATCAACTATATTATTCCACTACTATATAATAATTCTTTTTATCATATATATATTTCTAAAAATAAAATTTTTAGAAAGTAATTCGTTTTTTAAAATTGAAAAACATCATCGTGTAATTTGTAAGGCCAAATGAAATGGGAAAAAGAATCCCAGTGAACATAATAATTACGTCCTCTATAAGGAGATGAAATAAAATCAAATATAATTTTTTAGTAAAAGGAATTACCAATGTCTTTTGGATATTTCTTTTTCTTGTTTTCATTTCACTAGATTTGATGAACATCAATTCCTTTGATGATCAAGCATCATCATACCAAAATAATATAGGACCACAAATAGTCAAAAGATAAAGGAATTAAATAGAATTTAACAATATCATCTATATAACATTAAATGTATAAATGATTCATATTATAGAACATCAAAATATAAAATCCAAAAAATAACTTTTTTTATACTATTATAGAGGAGAAAACCAAAAATAATGATGAAAATTTATAATGAATATACTCAAGATTGTACATTACTTAAAAAACACAATTTACAAAAGCAACAAATGTGTTTAATTAAATAGAAATTAATGGTGGTGTAAAATAGAAACATATACCATTATGATGGGGAGAATAATAATAAAGAATATTATGATATATTAATCTCAATTGATATATAAATTTACAAAGAGAATCAATTAAAATATTTACTAAAATATTGAGTTGATTGAAATTCACTTTGTAAAAAAAACTGAAAGCATTATTTGCAACGATCAAAGAATGTTTCATCCTAATATTTACAAATACCCCCTCAAGTAGTTGAAAAGATAGATATTCTTAAACCTCACATAATAAATTGGAGTTGATATCATAGAATAAAAAAATCTAGAGGATGATCTAATAATAGAATATAAATATAATAATTATTGAGAGTACTAATGTGATTCCATAAGATGACTTACAAATCACTGTAGAGAAATGTGTTACTTATTGATCCAAAACATGAAATTGAATCAAAATTAAATTTTTATTAATAATTAATATATATAATGCGTTGAGACATATATATGATTTTTTAAATTTTTTATACACAATATATGAGAATTCATCTGAATAGAATAATATAGTTCCATATTTTTTTATCAAATTAATATTATTTTTAAACCAAATGTTATTAAATAATATAATTGAAGAGAGAGAGAGATATATATAAATATATAACGAGGGATTAAAGTCTTGTTGATTAACATCATAATAGTTTATTATTTATACTCCTTCCTAATTTTAAAAATCATTGAAAATAGAATCTACAAAATCATTGGGGATAAATGTATTATTAAAAGTGATAATTGGAACAGGGTATCCAACAAAGTATAAAGGAAATAATTCTTAGTTATCCTTGCAAAAATTGTTATAAAATTTAAAAATGTTATGTCTAGAATACTATATGACACATAACCGAATAAGAAAAATTCACAACTATATAATTTTTAACTTTCCCCCTTAAAAATAAATTTATCTTGATAAATATATTAACATTACATTAATCGTTACCAAAAAAAGAAATTTATTTAATAATAATGTAGCATATCTGACCTAGACCACTCAATTGACACTCGTGTTAGTTATTCACTAGGATTAGGAATCCCCCCATGAAAAAAGAGCAAACGACTAGTTCTGTGGTTCTTTGAGGTGATAATAAGGAAACAATATCCACAATATGTAATACTATAAGTAATAACTAATGGAACAGTCATAAAAAATTCCTAATATTGAAAAAATATAAAGAGAAATAAATCTGACAATATATAATTAAATATAATAAACATCATGATAGTTACATAAAATTAAATTTTATTACTTTAAGGGTGATTATATATAGATATATATAAAATATATAAAAGGAATCCCCAACAAGGCATCGAGGGTCCACCCGATCCTATAACAAAATCTACTGATGCCCATCAATGTAATCACTACACGTCATCTTAGATACTCTATAGTCATATAACCCTTTCCCATTCCCACTCCATGAATTATAAAAGTATCCATGTTTCCCAAATGTCCTTTGTAGTGTGTGAGTATAAAATCAGTAGGGTATTACGAATAGTGCCTCAAGATAATATCCATAGGTATATTAGTGTATGGAAACTGAAATATATAGAAATTAATATAATCATTTCAACATAATCCACTCCAAGATTGACTGGCCACAAGTGAGAGCCCAACATGAATTGGCCATTTTTAGTATAGGATGATAAACCCATGATCTACATACACACTAAGTAAAAAAAATGATGTTTCACCCATCATCCCATAAAAAATAAATGTGTCACCCCTATAGTCATGACCTCATAGTGAATAATTCGCCACTATACCACATTCCTTAATCAACTTCTACAGATTATCTCTAACAACCATGAACAACCCACATATGATGACAATCCAACTCCCAACATGGGATGATAATCATACCTTAATTACCATTACCACAAATGATTACCCCTCATTTGGTTTGATAGTAAACACCATCACCCTAAGATACTAATATATAAAGGATTCCAATAAATTAATAGTGTAAAACACCACATAATAGGCCCATATATATGTGTATATGACCACAATGACCTCATCCCAAATGGAGACCGATATCCCTAACACTACTATAATATAGCTCATTAATAGCGCTGTTATTTATAAACGCTAGAAAAAATGCTGATAAATGGAATATTTATCAACGTTAAAGATAGTGCTAATAAATTTAATGTTTTATCAGTGATTTCATTTTACCACTAATAAAGGATCCATTATCAGCACTTTATTTTTAGCACTAGTAAAGGGTACCCTTTATCAACGCATTATTTTTAGTGCTAGTAAAGGGTACTCTTTATCAGTGCTTTGAGTTTAGAACTGATAAATATTTCTTCCATCAACAAATTTTTAGCAACGATAAAACAAAATAATGAAATAATAAAAAATAAAAAATATGTTTCTTAAAAAAAATATAATAAGTTCTACAAATTAATTAATTCTTGATAAAACTGAATTGATTGATTATAAATTATTAAATATTAAACATTTTATTAATTATATAATTATGATAATTAATGTTATTAAATAGAATATATTAAATATATACATATATATATTAATGTATATAAACATGATTTATATATTACAAAATATTTAGGCACTTTAAATTTAATTTTCATACATTTAATGAATAATTGTATATAATTAAAAATTAATATGAATTAAAAATAATAAATAATTTCATAGTACTCGACATATAATTGAGTATCTTTTTTTAATTTAATATAGGTCAAATGTGTTTTATATCGATTTCACATATATTTAATTAATGGCCATCTATATACAATATTAACACATATAGAACGAATCCTTTTCATCAATATTATTAAAGTGTTCCTATATTCTTAATTTATTCAGTTTCACTCATTTTGTACATATATGCATGCACCGAAAATTAGATATTCCTTAATAATGTTAAAAATATATTTAAAAAAATATTTATAAAAAAATATTTATAAGTAAATATATCTATACATTTACAGTCACTTTATTTATACAATTATAAATTTATAAATATAAATAAATAAATATTTTTTAAAATTATTTATATAATTATATGTAAATAATTATGTATATTTATGTAATTATTAAATTTAAAATAAATTTAGTTCAATAATTATTATATTTACTAGATTTATATTTATATATATTTATTATATTTATATATGTATAATTATATATATATATATAATGATATAAGAAATATTTTCTAAAAATATTTCTATAATTATAAATAAATATATTTAAAAATATAAAAAATATATTCAAAAAGAAATATATTTACTATATATATATATTAAGTATTTATAAATATTTAAATTTTTTTATTTATAATTATAATTATAATTTCTTTAACAGTGATTCACTAATAAGCACTGATAAAATAATATTTAGCAACACTTTTTTTCGTGCTGATATAGATGAGGATTTAGTAGTGCTAAACAAAATTCTGATAAAATGAACATTTATCAGTACTATAAGTTTAGCGCTGATAATAGCCTATCTTGATTAGCACTTTTTGGTTAGCGCTAATAAAAGGGTCCCGATCTATTTTAAGTACCCTAACCATTTGCGAACCCATCGCGATATAGAAGATTTTTTTGAATCCACCCACTTCTAGAAATCCTCATCATTTAATCGAAGGTCAAATCACACCACTCGACTACCTCCAAAATTCTCATCTGATATTCTAAGAGGGTCTCAAATTTTCTTCTACCTCGCGCGTTATGCCTTCTATTTTTCGTTGCGTATTTCTGGTTTCATTTTTGATATCTTATTCTATAATTTGTGTATAATTTATTGTTTAGGATCCTTTGTTTATGATTTGATTGTGATTTCATTGTACAGAGAATTATTTGTGGTCTGTTGTTTATAATGACTACCGATATGTGACCCATTGTTTATATCTGATATTGAACAGTTGATTTATTCATTTTTTTACTACTATGTTTGATATCATTTTACTAACTAATTTTTTCATATATGTATATAAATATATAGAAATTTTCATGTATATTCTTGTTAATCGAATACAGATTTGAGGTACATTGGTGGTCACTAATGATTATATATATGCTAACACCTGTTATAGACACCTCGGTGGACATGTAGCTTCAGATGCAATTTTTTAGGAACCAAGTTAGTGGAGTGAATTATGTTCCACTATTGGTTATATGTATCATAGGATCCAATTACTCTTTGAATTCACAGTGGTCTTTAGTTTTCTTATGGATCAAATTCCAAGGGGCATCCCCAATTAAGCACATGAGGTTTTATCACAACAAGCAATCACTATTTGAATCATTATGGTGTCTTTAGTTCATGTTATGTTTGAATATTAGTTTTTTTCTATTTAATATTTCTTAGAGACTATTAGTGATTAAGTTTTTATACTGGTGTTACATTTATGTGTGTCTATATAGCTATTTCATTATTTATTTTCATAGTTTTTTGTCTAATACTTATGTCTATATTGGGTAATGATTATTTTCGGTATGTATGTTTGTTGACCCCAAGGGTCATGAAAGAATTTTGTTCAACCTCTGGTACAAATTATTTCAATTGGGGGGGGGGAGAGACCACCACCCATTTATGGATTTTTACACCTAATGTTTAAACCATCCTTTAGGGGCTTTGAGGTGCTTTAGAGGTCATAAGATGATATGACCAGGTGTTGTTTGGGTAATTCAGGCTTGGGAAATTACACTACCCATATTCCAATTTACACCCATAAAGTTTAGTGATAATATCATTTATTATCTACCTTTATCTCAATCAATTTTTTCAAATTCCAACAATCTTTATTATTGTATTTTGAATATCGAGGCACTCGGATATATCTAGTAGAAATGATCCATATTTCTTTTATTATAATTGTATTAACTTTCACTTTTGATAATGAATATCTTACGTGTATTTATTTATTTATTGTCTAAAATTAATCTTTTGTGAACTCAATAGGATGGATATGAAAAAAATGGATGCATGATAATCGTCTAACAAAAAAATACGAAGAGACATTTAAAGAGTTCCTCATGTTTGTAAGAGAGCATACATATGACCCTTCTAAAATCATATTTCTATGTTGAAATTGTTGTTATTAAAAACAAATTAGTCCTGAATATTTGGAAGAACATTTGATTTGTCATAGAATATATCAAAACTATAAATGTTTGATATAATAAAAATTAATACCTTTCTATTCACATAGAATAAATGACAATGGAAGTTGTAGATGACCTTAGTGATTGTCTAATATTGTTAAAGAAGTAAAATATCTATTCTAAGAAACCATTTTATATCATTTACACTAAATACACAACATTTTCAGCTGTATTAATGTTATATAATTTGAAAAAATCAAACAGATGAAGTGAAACCAGCTTTATTCAAGTACTATGTATTATGAAAGATATGATAACAGAATAAAATGAACCACCATGCTGAACATATGATGCTAAAAAATGTTTTTTTGTACGGGTCTGATCTCTAAAAAAATACATGCTTGTCCAAATCACTGAATATTATTTCAAAAGGACTATTAATCACACATCAAATGCCCTATGTGTGTTGTAGATGAATATAAGAAAAATGAATGAAGTCCTTATAAATATGTATGGTACATTACTATCATTCCATGGTTTAGAAAAATATATGGATGTAAGGAAATAGAAAGACAATAAACATGGAAAGAAGATACCAGAATTAATTATGGGGACCTACATCATCCAATATATTATCCTCATTGGAAGAAAATTGGTTATGAGTTTTATGAATTTTGAGATGAGCCAAGAAACATTTGTCCTGTGTTATCTACAGATTTAATAAATCCTTTTGATGTACAGATTAGCAATCAAAGTACATGGACCATCATGTTGGTAAATTATAACTTCCATCATGTTTATTCTTGAAGAAAAAATACATTATGTTGTCTCTAGATATATCTGGACCATAGAAGCTTGGTAATGTTATTGATGTCTAGTCAGCTCTACTGATTAAGGATCTGAAATTGATGTGGGATATGTTTATTACAATGTATGATGCTCATAGAAGTGAAGAATTCATGTTGAAATCCATGTTGTATGAAATGATAAATGACTTTCCAGATTATGGAAATTTATTAGAATATAACATTAGTGGAATGTTGGTGTGTCCCATTTCTGAAAAATACACATTCTCAGTTCGGTTGAAACATTCCTTAATGACAGTGTTTTTAGGACATCAATTTTTTTTCCTTGACGATATAAATACTGATCATAGACAAAAACATTTTATGGGGATATCAAACAAGGTACAACACTATCTCTATCATTGGGCTATCAACTATACAAAAAAGTAAAAATAATTGGCACTATTTTTATTAAATGATTTTTGAAAAACCTTACAAAATACGGTTGTAAGAAGGGATCAATTTTCATTGAAATACCGTATGAAAATTATTTTTATGTCAGCCAATTTTTTGAAGTCATGCATGAATAGAAAAATGTATTTGGTAGTGTTATTTCAAGGTTACTAAATGTTCTTGGAAAAATTAAAGATGGAATAAAGGCTAGGTTTTACTTGATTGAAACAGGTATAAGGGAAGAATTGGCATTAGTAAAGGGTAAAAGGAGGAATTTTCTTTCTCTACCATCTTATACTCTATCTAGATAAGAAATATTTCAATTTTTCCTTTTCCTTACAATTGGAAAAGGTACATAGGGGTATTCATCAAATATAATGATTGTCATGTCAATGACTAATTTGAAGTTACCAGGACTGAAATCTCACGACATTCATGTTTTGATACAAGATTTAATGCCTGTTTCTTTCTATTGCATTCTGACTCAAAATGTATGATTTAAATTTAACCAAACTTTGAATCTATTTTTAGATCCATATACAGTAATACTTTATTCCCAGCGAAGTTTCCCATCAGGAATAAGGACATTTCAATAAAATTATGTTAATTAGAAATATTCTACCCACCATAATTCATGGATATAATGGTACACCTGATGGTTCACTTGGTTACAGTAGTTGAACTATGTGGTCATGTCCATTACAGATGGATATACACCATTGAATGATATATGATGATTTTAGAGGGTATTTCAAGAATTAAAGTTGGATAGAAGGTTTTATTGTTGAATGATATATTATTGAACAAGCTACTGGATTATTTACTGATTACCTATCACATGTTGAAATCATTGGTCTCCCAAAGTCTTGTCACAACGAATTCCTTATGGGCGAAGGGATTTTGGGAAGAGATGATGTTTAAATTACCTTTATAGATTGAGAACTAAAACCTTTTCACATATTACATAATAGTGAATATGTTGATCCATACATTGAATCCCACAATGAAATTCTTAGATATTTGAATCAATCATGGGATAAATGATGGATATCAAATACACATAATCAATAGTTTATAATATGGTTCATAGATCAAATTTATAAGGAGTTATACGAAAATATGAATTCAATTTCCAAATGAATGCAATGGTTAGCCAAGGGACCAAATGAAAATGTAATATCCTACACCAGGTTTTTAATCAATTGTTATACATTTTATAAAAGAGAACAAGACGAATTTGGTACAATGATAAATAGTAGTGTTAGGCTTGTGTATTAAGTGATGCACATATCTGGTTCCAAGGATAGAAATCCAGTTTATGTATTATATGTTATATTTTGGAATTATCAAAAAGATATACGAGTTAGATTATAAAACATTTAAAGTAGTGAATTTCCATTAAAAATGAGTTGACAATATCAAAGCAATGAAATTTGATGAAATGGGATTTATGGAGGTGAATTTATATGCAAAAGGGGAAAAGAACGAGCCATTCATAATTTCATCACAAGAAGTTCAAGTAGTTTTTTCTTTGATCCAACAAATAAGAATTGGTTGATTTTCCTTATGGCCACTAAAACAAATTTTGAGTCATATGAATTTTCAAACAAGGAATTCCATTTTGTTGGGACATCACAATCAGTTCATGCTAGTCCCAATATAGACAATGTATTGTATGTTAGAGGGGGCTACAAAAAGGATATTTGGATTCTCAAAAGAGGACCCAAATCCTGGAAACATTTTAAAAAAAGAAATAGTATTCAGTGAGAAGGTAGTATTGTTTTTTATATATTATGTTTTTCCTCATAATATTATATATATTTTACTACATTAACATAATCTAAATTAAATGTTTGAAAACTCATACAGACATCGTATTCTGTACATGGTGATGTTACCAGTTCGTCGAAAGGAAAAACTATAATGAAGGAAGCTATTTTAATAGATGTAAAGGTAATGTTATGATGTACATTCTATATTTTACCAGAAAATTATATAATGGAACGTTGATTTAATTTTCATTTTTCCTTGTAGAGTTCATTTATTTTAGAATTTTTCTATCCTTGTTTCATGCCTTTGAAAGAATAGAAACAATGTCATCTCTTCTCAATTATAGAGGTAATCTTGATGTTTTCACAGTAAAATAATTATCTATATAATGAAGTTATTATTTTAAATATATGATTAAGTTATTTCTTTTTAGTATTACTCACATTGTAATTGTTTTCTTATACATGAGGATTCTTTTTTTCATGTTGGGGTGCCCTATCCAACTTTCATGCTCCTTATCCGTTAAATCCTTTTCACACATGTAGTGGTAAATTTATCACTTTCTTTCAAGTTACCTACACTACCTTTGTTGGAAGTGAAATGCCACTGCCTTAGCTCAGTCACATAGGTAATATTGATATTTACACATGAAAATAATTATCCCTAGAATTAATGTATTGTATCATATGTATGTTTTATTTATTTATTTTTTGTATTACTAATATAATAATTGATTTCTTCTATAGGTGGATTCTTTGGTTTGTGTTAGGGTTCTCTATCTATGTTTCATTCTCCTTCTCCCTTAAAAACATTTCACCCCTACAGTAGTTCATTTTTCAATTTCATTCAAGTTACCCCCTCTACCATTGCACGAAGAGAAACCACGCTGCCTCTACTCAATTACAGAGGTAATCTTGATGTTTGCAAAATAAAATAATTTTCCATAGAAAAAAGTTATTTTTTATATGTATGTTCAATTTTTTTATTATTACTCACATAATAATTGTTTTCTTATATTGGTGGATTATTTTGTTCAATTTTCGGTGCTATGTCCATCTTTCATCACTTTATGCCCCAAAAATTACATAGAATTCTTCTCTCACAAAACATTTCACTCATGTCGTGTTTTCATTTATCATTTTGTTTCAAGTTCCCTCCACTACTCAATCATAGATGTAATTTTGATATTTTCTTGGTAAAATAATTGGATATAAAATTAATGTATTATTTAATATTTAATATTTATTTATTTATTTTTATTATTACTCATAATAATTATATTCTTAAACAGGTGGATTCTTTTTTCCAAGCTGAGGGGGTCTGTTTAAAACTACTCTTGTGATGTTGGAAGTTAGAAAAAGAACATCAATGGAAATTGTGGTAACATTGGAAATTAGGACTATTTTTGAATGTATGTAATAATTTATATTTTTGTAATTGTATAAACCAGTGATTGAAATAATTATAATATAGTGTTTTTTCTAGTATTTGTGTTGTAAATTTTTTCTCATTTAAATTCTGTATTGGGACTTTTTTGTGTTGATATATAATGTGTTTCCAGTGTTGTATTGTGTTATAATAGAATACTATATTATGACCCTTTATTAGATTTTTTTCTGCACTGATACAAGTCCTAGAATTTTAACGTCGCTCATTTTTTTAGCACTTTTCTTGTGCTGATAAAGTCCATTTATAGCACTATTAAGGTCCAATTTTGTGGTAATATAATCTGTTATCACTAAAACATGGAGATCCTTCTATACCAAGTACAATAGATAATAGTTCATTACAATCATACCATTTTGGTAAAGAAAGTGACCTTATAACAACATGATTCACACCCAAAACATTCTCAAGGATCCACATCGTGAAACCAAATCAATAAACTATTACATGAAAAATCTTGTTATTTTCCAAAAAAGTACTAGCAATAAAAAATTATAAAATCCATCCAATAATTATCCTCTATAAACTCCCACACAAACCCTAAATAATATCCACTTGTAACTACAAAAAGAAAACCAATTTAATTTTAGGTTTCTAAGATGACTCTACTCATGCTCGTAAATCACATAATCCCCAAACAGATATAATACAATGGAAATATATTGGAACCTATTAGAAAGTAAAATTAATGGTCTACATATCGAATAATATTTTTTATATTAATTTGATTAATAGAAATTGAGAGTCCAAAAAAATTCAAAAATAATTCTTTTACATGAAACCCATCACTAAGGAGAGAAACTCATACACATTCAATAGTAGAGTTCAAGAATTTCCCATAGAGAATACCTTTTATATTATTCTCAAATAACTGATGACATAAAGAGACTAAGTAACAACATAAACAAATACACGAATGTAAATGTTTTTTCTCTTTGAATACTATATAATTAATCTTTATATTTCATGAAATATATTTAATACATTCAATAGCGATTTTCCTATCTAATTATTTTCTTATAAATATGTTACTTAGAACCTTTTCTATCACCTATGGATGGATTCATAAGAAAGGATGAGCTCAACTACTCTGTAAGGGTAAACATGGGAGATATAATCATTAGAGGTTAATATGATCAGAAGCATTTGACAACATATTCAACTTAATGTTCACCACATAAAATATTAATACCAAAAAAATATAGATCATAAGACTAAAATCAATTCATACCAAAAATAATGATCGATAAGGGTGTGAAAACATTAATAAACATCCATGAATTAGAATATGGTTTTTGGGATTATAATAATAATAAATAATACTCTTATGAAAATAAATCATAATATTATAAAAATATATAAATGAAACAATTTCCATGCATAATCATATGATCATAGATAAAAGGTGGTTATAATCACGCAAAAAAATGTAAAAAACTATTCATAATTATATCAATGAATTTTCCTCTCGGCATAGCTAGAAGGAAATTATACACACATATCTGTATATGAAAAAAGATATTAAAAATATTGTCTAGTATTATCATCATCATCATCTCATGAGATATCAATATTACATTACAATGTTCATGGGAAGGATATAATATACCCATCCATCCCAAAATCATATTTCATTAATATAAATGTCCCAAAAATATAATACACTCTTTATATCATCATAGAATTACCCCTAGAATATAACAAGATTTTATAAACATCCTATTATCATAATAATAAACCATCCAGAGAAATAATATCGATTGTATAATTGGATCATAAACCCGAGAAATCATAATTAACATTAAAGGTTGTTATCATAGATGAAAAAAATCATTAAAATAAATCTGAATTATTTCTATTTTAAAATGACCTTTTCACTTTAAAACTAGTTATTTAAAACAAACAATTTATGAAATATAAAGGAAGAAATATTCATCAATTATATACTTGAAAACTTTCAAGGTAAGCTTCAAATAAATTATTTTTAGTGATGGGGAGAAATTTCGGTCATGTCATTTATGTTAAAAAATTATTCTTTTCACATTCTTAGTAAAAATTCAAAAGATACCTAATTTTTAAGAAGAAAAGATGATTCCTATTAATCCATTTTATAAAAATTCTATCATGGCTAAAATTTATCTAAAAACATTATCGATTTTTATAAATGTTTTTTTGAATTTTTTATAAAATATTGATATGGATCAAAAAGGATTTTCAACTGAAGAGAAAAATAAAGTTGATTTTAAAAAAAATTTCATTATAATAAGTTTATAATGGGATGAAAATTAATGGAAAAAAATTAATCTCTATAAATAAATATAGGATAATAAAATTTAATAGATTCATGAGAGGTTCATAATGAAATTTAATCATCAGAAACTTAATCATAAGAAATCAAGATGAATAATGAGATTGTAACATAAAACCCTTAAAAAATTGGTAACTTTTGAGTTGTAAACCCCATGGGATAATATCATCAAATGAAAATTTAAATTTAATTTTCATAAGTTGAATCACGATATAATATTTCAAATTGTTGTAATAAAAATCTAATAACTAATACAAGTTCATAACATATATCCCAAAGAAGAACTTTTGATATAGAAAAACATTACTGATTGCCTCATCATTCTATATATTCATTTAGAACACATTATTCATAAATATAGATTTATAATACATATATTCTAGAAATATACTCATATATATCATACCATATATGTTTTTTATAAATTTATTTCACCCATTTATTAAAATTTCATTATTAAAATCACTATTCTGTGTATAAATGCTTTGTTTTTCATGTATATTTCGGTTTAGAAGTCTCAATAATTATACATTGATCAAAGTTCAATAATATCAATAATTTTAACCTTGATACTGTTATCATATATATTCATTATATATATATATATATATTTAAATTCATTTATAGATATACAAATATTAAAATGAATTTCACCATTTATGGAGTTGACATGTCATTCATACGCACAAACAATGTTTCTATTTTTCAATGGATGGAACCAGATAATGATAAATAATTATTCAACTTTATAGAGACATAATAATTAAATAAATAACATATATATTTATTAAATCAATAATTATAACCATACAAGTACGGTGGTGATGAAAAATGAAGTACACTGCTACATGGAGACGCTGAACCAAACCTATTCATGAGAAATGGTTGCGCCATCCATATGATTGAATGAAGGTGGATAAAAGTTGTCCCATCATCATAATAACAATTCAGTATATTCAAGATACTGAATTAAATATTTTATAAAGGATATAATGTATATTTAAGATGTTTAAGAAGAAATAATATTAAAAATACTCGGTTAAGAGTAATACCTCCTCATTAAAAACCCTTTTTTGAATTACACATTAATATTAGAAGGAATGCTATTTTTAGATGAGAAAAACTCCTAATATGCAGTGAAGGAGTCCAGGAATGTATTTTTTATGTATTTTATATACTATATGTATAAAAATGTGTAATGATGATATGAGAAGTTGTGTAATTTTATAAGTGAGGGGAATGACACTCTTTAAATTATAAAAACTATTAAAATATAATTGAGTCATTCTTAAAGAAAATTATTCCAAATGGATATATATTCGATGAAAAATAATATATGTTAGAAATATCATCATCTAATGAAACTTATATATTTTTTGGTATCCTTTTAAACCTTTCATTTTTATCAATCCCTTGGTTAACCAATTTTTATCTGAACTATGGTAATGATTTTTCAATATTATTATGTTTTAATTTGACATATAATGTAAAAATTGGATCATAAATTTAAAAGGTATGAAATTTAAAACTATATATTATACAACATCACTCTTTCAAATATTTTTATGATTTTGTAATAATTTTAAAAAAATTATTTTTCTTAAATTAGTATAAATGTCATTTTTCACACAATTCATTTAATTTGTATTTAACAACACTAAAAAAGAGATGAAATTAGAATATAATCCTTTATAACATCCTCTAATAGTCCAATTTTATCTTTATAATTCATTGAATATAATAATTATCTTAATTTTTATTACTTTTCATATTTTAAAATTTATTTATTATATTTTTCTATTAATTTAATAAATAACGTGTCAACATTGCATAAGCTTTTAAGGCAATTTTTTGATTAATAAAAAATATAAATAAATTAATATGACAAAAAATAATTTATCTTTAAAAAAATATTTATAACTGAACATATCCTCTTTTATTCATTATGTAAGTAATTTATAGATATTAAATTAAATAGAGTGTCATTTTTCTATGTATTCATTCCTTAAATTAATATAATGGTCATAATAAAAGAAATATAGAAAGAAATACCATGTATTGGTGAAATATATGGATATGAAAAAAATACACTAATCTAATTGGATAAATAATTTTTTTATAGAAATTTAAATGCCTCATCCCAGAGTTATAACCGCATTTTAATCTTTCTATCCTTACATGGGTGATAAAGATTTTATATGATTACTATTTATATTGATAAAAAATAAAAAGAACATTTTTACTAAATTGTATCCCCCTGATTCCAAATATGGAATATATTTTTCATTATTTAAATATATATATATATATGTTTTAAAAATTATTATTAAAATAATTTTTCAAAATGAAATAAAAAATTATTTTTAGAAAAAATAAATATTTATGTATAAAATTGGATTTATTTCATCTCACAACTTGAAGAAACATTAGACGAACGTTAAAACAAATTATGGAATATATAATAAAAAAATTCATCAAAATACTTCAAAAATATTGATAAGTTAAATTAAGTAATATGATAACTCATTTCATGCATAAAAATATTTTTCTTGAAAAAAAAACAATTTTACTTTCAAATGATTTCATTTTTATTTATAATAAATTGAAAACAAATGAATTTTATTTATACATGTGTAAAACATACATTGTTCATAATTTATATAGTATTATTCTTACCATACAATTTAAAATATATGTTATAACAATATAATATATTATCATATATTTTCAACATGGATTTTTGTGTAAAGAAAGATTTCCGAGAAATAATATTTCTTTATAGGATACTATATCATAAAATATTAGGGTGTTACATTCTTCCCCACTTAAAATGAATTTACCCATCGAAATTAAATCACACCAATTCAAAAAAATGAGGAAATATCTTTTTAATTGAAGTCAAAATGTAAAAACCTATGAAATTTTGGAATAATTTATTTTTATATTTATTAATATTAAATATATTGTTATATTAGTTATTATAATATTATGTTCTTTTTAAATAAAAATGATGTTGTTTAACTAAACTATTTTCATATAAGGCTTTATATAAAAGATAAATTTATAAATTTTTTTAATTTGAATTTGGTAAATTAATATAATTTTTAAAATCTATATATCAAAATTTTTTTGGGTGAAATTTCGATATTTTTTGGAAAATATTGATTTTTAGTGAATAGTGGATGATAATTATTTTTATAAAAAGTCATTTATTTTTTATAAATTAAGTCATTTAAGAGTCCAAATATGTTTTAAATATGATTTAAAGTAACCTATATATTATTATTTATATTTAATCCTATTAAATACTAATTAATCCAATTTATATTGGTTTTTAGTACAAGTTTTTTTTTTATGGTTTAAAAATGAAGTTTTCTAACAACTCGTTTAAAATACATAATGTTTCTCCTTTTTAATTAATTAAAATAATCCCTAATGGGGAATTTTTTAAATTAAATTTATATATTATATATCATTATAAATAATTTAATTTCATGAAATTATTATTGTTAATCATATAGTTAATATAGATAATCTATTTCTAAAAAAAATACTCTTCTTAGAAACTCTTGGTCTCTCCGTATCTCTGATATTATTATTGAATTAAAATGTTACACTAATATGAATTAATATAGAAAAATAGAATCCATATTTGTAGGTAGATTAATATTTATTATATAATATGTTCATCTTAATTTTTGACCATGAGATTTGTGAAAACAATTATAATTAATTATAGAAATTAAGGTAAAACGAGTTGATATAGTGATTAAAATTAGAATATATGATGTAAAAAAGACATAGAACTAGTAAAATGCTAATTTAATGGCGATATATTGACTTTATACCTTCAATTTTCAATAAATGACCATTAATGGGTCTTGTTTACATGAAATAAACATGGGTGGATTACACTCATTCAAAAAATTACAAGTATTCCACTCACCTCACTTATCAAAGGCCACCAGTCTCCTCCTCTATTCACTACTTAAAAATAAATGGTTTCAGAACATTTCTATCCAAATCACTTATAAAATTCCCACATCTGATACTAGAATCCATATTTTTGGAGTAAATCCAACCATTTAATTCCTTTGGTGAAGACCAAAATGAGTTACCCTAATAAGACGTGACGTTCTCCAACAAGATTTTTTATATTATTTTTTCTAGAACCCCATCAAATTATTCTTATACCATTATGAAATAATAAATTTAGTGTCTTATATATATATATATATGTTTTTATTTTTATTTTTTGATCTGAAACGATACACACTTCTATAAAATGGGTTATAAAATCATCATTTATGTGTACGATGAACTACGGCGCTGCGAAATGATGCCATTTGTTTTTCCATTACCACCTCTCATAGTTGAGTATGATGACATATACAAAGTTTATATATGGTGTTTATAACATAAGTATACCTATGGGGTAATTATATGATATAAATTTTTTTTAAATTATATACTGCAGGAGATAAGATAACGTCCCTTGTGTGTACAACGAACCACCGCTTCACAAAGTGCTATGATTCATTTTCACTGAAAAATTACATTGAAGGTAATAAGGGTAAAAATAATGAATATATATGATATATATGAAATCGTTAATATATTAATGAATTTTTATCATTATTTAAATATAATATATCATTTTATTTCTAACCTTTTAACTCATTGAAAAAATTATAACATCGTTCTTGGACATGTGGACTACTTCATCCTCAAAGTAATGTGATTCTTTTTTTCATCACAAAATAACAATAAAGTAATATAAAAGTATATATAATTAAATAATATGTTATTTATGACATATTTATAATTTTTAAAATATAAAATATTTCTTTCCTTCTATCCATAATGATCATTGATAAATGTAAACATTACTCATGCATATGTATTACCTACCATATACATGATCACAATGTTATTTAATTTATCATAACCATAAATCATGATTTTTTTAAAAGTATAATAGATATATAAATATTGTTATTATGTCAATATTATTTTTTTTTTTATGTTTAAATATTGAAATATTTTTCCATTGTCAACATACCAAAAACATTTTTGACACATAAGCTGAATATGGTCAAAACATTTAACATAAATTTAATTGATTAAGGAATTGTATATAACTAGGTTGTAAATTAAATAAAAATTTTAATCTACTTAAAAAAATTTCTCTATCACGTAAATAATTGAATTATTTTTATTATTATGGAATGTAAAGATACACAAGATAGGTCATACTCAAGGTAAGGGATATCGTCTCAATTTCCTTTCGGTGAAGAACATTTTGATGTAATTAAAATATATTCTTTTTATAGTTTTATATACAACTAATTTTACATGTTTTATCATGGATTCCTCTATTATAATGGTATTTGATGATTATATAATTTTTACCTTTCATGGGGCTTATAATTCACATGTTTCCCAAATGATAAGGTACATTTCCTTTAAAAAAACAATCATTTATTTGTTTCCCTTAAAACTATATTTCATTTCCATGTTAATGTTTTTAATTTTTTTATCATAATTATTATATAGAAATAAATAATTTATAAATTAAATTTTATGTATCTTTTTTACATTATTTTAAAATGTTTTAAAAAGGAATATTTTTACGTGTTTTATATGGAATGTTTTTGACAAATGAAAAAAGGAATATTGTATTAATAATTCTCACTAAGATAACGAATTTTCTACCACTATGACCATTATTTTATATTTGGATTCCCTTGAAATATTTAATGCTCTATCCCATTTAAAAACCACTTTTCATTTTATTATTGTATTTTGGTTTTGAAAATGGGGTTTCAAAAGAAAAGTGTATTTTTATATTGAAAATGGGTTTTTAAACAAAAAGGATATTTTGATATCCAAAGTGATTTTATTACATGTTTAAATGAATTTTTTAAAATGAATTATTATAGAAAACTGTAAGTATAAAAATTATTTATTCCTGATATGGTACTTGAGAATTATACATGAGAAAAGGGTGCACCCAAATAGCGCTGTGTGTGCCCATTATAGCTTATACGATGAGGTGACCTAGATAGTGATGAGTTATCATGTGACATATCATATGATGGTGCATCCCAAATAGTGTTGGGTGATTCTATTATTTCATAAAAATGGGTGTGACTAGATATCACTACAATGATTTACGTAATGTTCATTGCCATAACAAGAAATAATGAGGGAGTTACCAAATGTTTTCCAATATTTGAAACCACTTTCATACCAACTCCCCTATCATAATAGTTTAGATTAACCATTGGGATAGGGTACCTATACCAATATTTTGATGAAAACTATTGGTATAAGACCTTTTAAAGTGTAGTTTCCCAATAGTTTGAATAACTATTAAGATAGGCCCTATTAGAGACACTTTTCCCAATAGTTATCTTTAACCATTGGAATAGGTGACAATTTTTCAAACAATTTAAAAAAACAATTTGGATAGAGAAATATTTACCCCCTATACATACAATTTATTCAAACCATTAGGATAGGTTAATTGTGATAAAATTTCATAATGTTTTTCTAAAACCATTGGGAAAAAATTCCACAAATACAATATATCACAATCTTAATCCCGATCCACCAGCATTGTGATTTAAATAAGAGCTCTCATCGTTTTAGCGTGCGAAACCTTCTTCCCAACAACCGATTATTTATTCTTCCACTTAAAATCTGTAAGTTAGTTTTATGTTCTTCTTCCATTTATTCATTTTTTAATTTCGATTTATTTAAATAAATTGTTTTTTTTATTATCCCTAAATGATATCTCCCTTATTATTTTTGAACCCTTCTTCCTAACATGAAATCCATACTTGATTCATGTCATTATTTGTTCTTCCATATCAAATTGGTGATAACACAGTGTAGTATAATTCCCCTAACATAACAAATGATTTGTCTAGTTCTAAAATTTTTATCTATAGAATGTTATTCCCTTGTATTCAGTTCCTTTGAGGATCATTTCTTATAGGGGCTCACAATTTACATTCATGTTTTGTAAGATATTATAGATGGTATCAGAGATGCAACTAAACCATAATACATTTTATCATCTAATGATTGATGGACACCTAGAGGGGATGATATGGATATTAACGAATATTCTCCAGGAATTTGTTCTAGTATTCAATGGAACTTAGGTTGACCACCTAGCTGTGGGTGAGTTAATGTAAAATAAAAAAATCTAGGATTTAGTTCAGATGTATCATTCTGTGGTTCTCTATGGTAGTTCATGTCATATAATACTAATTTGGAATGAGGCGATTGAAGAAGCAGTTATGGGAAAAGTAAAACATAAGAGACATCTATGATGTTATAACAAATACAGATGTGGTTAATGCCCACATAGAGTAGAAAACAATCATATGCTGGCCATATGTAGTTATCTTTGGAGATTGTTGTGGGTGACCAAGTTTCGAAGTGGGTAACTCCCAAATTTTGGAAAAGATAATAATATATTAAATGAAATATAGATCAATGATTATTTTCACCATTCATGATTACCGAGCATATTAGTATAGCGCATTTCCCTTTGGAAATTCCTCCATGGTATGGAGGTATTCATGATTGGTTCCTTGTGTCTCTACTCTATAGGTAAATGCCATGTCTTTCACATGTGAATGACTGTGATAAAATTGATTTGGATCTTAAGACATCATTCAATGAGTGCTCAATACATATATCAAAATGCACCAATAAATTGTAGGGAGGGAATATGATTCCACTTGTCAAAGTCCTATGGTAGGATGGTTGGGTTGAAGGGGGAACTTTGCGCATGATTCAAATGTTTGGAAATTGTGACTTGAGTTGTTATATAGAAAAACTAAAGACACTACTTAGGGATGAGAATCCATTAAAGATGGATAATTTTAACATCCTTGACATTAAATATATATTTTTGAGGATATTATGTGTTGTCTATTTTATTCTCCCTTAGAGGTGTATCTTATAGATAAAGGGGGTCTTGGTTTTAATTCGTAGGGGATGGTGGATGAGTGTGGTTCATGGTTATATAAACAAGGCCACTGGATATCAAGTGATTGAACTACAAATCTAGTGGTTCATGTAGTGGGACTTGAAATTCTACATATCATATTGATCATATAGTGTCCAAGTAAGAATGATATTATTCTTTCATGGGTCACTGGCCTCCTAGTAGTTCCTAGATGAATTCTTCATTTACAATTCAGACATTATTTTTATCTAATTTGATGATTTGTATAACCATCATAGTAATCTTCCCTCATTACAACCAAAACCTCCCAAAAATTTATCCTTTGGGTCTCTAGAAATCCTAATCCTGTCATATTAGGGTTTTAACACTATATTGATTTTTTGTAACATTCAAGGTATGATTTATCTAGTTTCTTGAATTAGCGGTATATGGAGGTGAAACTGAAGTGTTGTTGTGCACCATCGTGGATTCTTTTGTTTTTATTTTATTCTTGGCATTAGAAATCAACATTAGAATGTTTTGTTATTTTTCTTACTATTTGTGGATAATTATATGGTGATAAGAATGTGTTTGACATGTGATAGTCTTAAAATTCGTGAGTTATGAACCAATCTCTAATGGTAATTTTTGGTTAATAGGGTTATAAAATTGCTCTTCTTGATTATCAATGATACAATTGAGATATTTACTCAAGTATGACGTGATTATTTGATGTTGTAATTTGTGGGTTTGGCACTTGGACCATACTAGAAAGAGGATTTTGGTCATTATACATATGTGGCATGTAGGATTCACATGAAATTTATATTCTTATGTGTGACTGAATTTTCTAATGCCATAGGGTTTAGTTTTATAATGTTTGCATAATGAGTTTTATATGGTTTCCTATACCACATGTTAGTTTAACTATACACACCCAAACCATAGTGGATTTGGAGGAACGAACATGTGGATCTTATTTTGGGATGTTCTATGGTGATGAAAATAAATTCCATTAGTGAAATGGATGTATTTTAACACTTGGAAGTTCATTTATTAATTTTAGGGATTTGTATGTGCTTAAAGTATTAAAGGTAATCATAAAACGATGGTTCATGACAGGGATGATTCACCTTGATTATTTGGATACCCTTATGATGGTAAAAGTGAATAAATATTGAATTATTTATATCATTTTAATTCAAATTAGTTGTAGTAATTTATGAATCATGATTATATGAAAAGGGAATGATTTATTAGATACATATACCTATTGATTTTGTGTGTAGTTTTTGATGAGACAATTGACTATGATATGATATGGTTGAATATAGGATAGATAGAGCATGCCTATGTTATTTTTCATTTTGTAGTAATTTTGGAGCGACTAGTGATCATTTATTAACCCATGGCATGAGTGTGATTTCTTTGTATTATTGGGAAGGAAGCACCATGGGTGGTTTTTCTAGATAAACATGAAATAGATGAAAATCATGGTCCCTTTTTAGTTGAATGAGAATTGGTTTTATGGAATGTGACTCATTGGAGAACGATCCTGATGAATTGATTGGGTGATATGGGAGTGTACACTCATTAGCTTTGTAACACCTTGAGTTTTAAAGAAATATTATTATTTTTGAATAAATTCAAATTCATCAGGGTCTTGCAATACATGATACACTAAAATATTTTCATTATGATTAATCTATATCTTACCGTTTAATGAATATCATTCCGTTTAATAATTTCAGAACATATTATCAATATGGTTAATTTATTTTAAATATCCCTCAGTGTATAATTTTTTAGTACTTGAGTATATATTCGATAAAGCCTCAAATGAAATGGGTGTATCAAATATATGAGGGTTCTATGTTACTTACTTCTCTACATAACACTTTGTTTTTTGAGATTCATTACCACACCTAAGATAATTATTCAATGGACCATTTAATCTTATTTGAGGTATATATATAAAGTTAATTCATTAACCAAATCTGATCTAATAATTAGTTACATAAAAAAATCAATATACTATTCACCCTCTATGATTCATTTTACAATTTAGTTGTGCCTATGTTTAATGTATATTAACTTATCACTTATCGTATTCACTAAAAGGGGATAATGTGATAATCATTATTCTTTATTTTAACATATTTTCACAAGAATAACTACAATAGAGTCTGGTTGTATCCTAGACTTCCTCGTGTGTAGTTATTGCATGTAAAACATGATCCATGTTATGGTTCATTTTTTTAATAGATTTGGTTAGTAGTGGGTTACTATAATGTGGAGAGGACTATGTTCTATATTATAACTAAACCTCCTATTTTTTAATTCCACAATGTGTCATTTTGTTTATCTCAAACAGTCTAAAATCGATGTTGATACAATACTATATTTTTCAATTCTATGTTTCAACATGTATCTACATATTGTGTCAGTTATGGTTAAATATAAAGTGAAAAATTCCCATTTACTTAAAAAATATTTTCAATTGAAATTCAATATTATGGAAATGATTTCATAAAATGACTGATTAAAATATTTTTAAAGAATGGATAAAAGTTGGATGTATGAAACTGATCAGATCTCAAGCTATTTCCAAAACAATTTGGATAGATTTTTAGATTTCTCATTTTTCAAATCATTAAATAGTGGTCACGTACATTTACCATGTTATAATTGTATGGGAAGACCTTGGTTGATCCATAAAGACGTTATCTACCATATAACCAAATATGGTTTTTAGAAAAACTATTATGTGTGGTATCACAATGGGGAGGAAATGTAATATCAAAATACTGATGATCCAAATGAGGGGTATGGATTGGAGAATTTGATATTTGACCAGTTTACATATATTCATCATCATGAAAAGGAAAGGATTTCAACCCAAGAAGAATTAGATATGGGAACACATGATTCATCCAATGAAAATAATGATGTTGACCAAGTGGAAAAAATTGAATGATGCTATAACGACTGCAGTATATCAGCAATGTGGTAAAATGAAAAAGGTGGAATTTTTAATTCAACTGTTTCATTGGAAAATCATGTATGGTATTTATAATACTTCCATCGATTACATTCTTACATTATATAAGGACATACTTCCATATTATGAAGAAATTCCCACAACCCATTATATATATTAGACGTTAGTTGAAGAACTTGGATTTTTAAACAACAAAACTCATGCATGGTCGAAAGATTACAACTTATCTGGGAAGAAACTGCTGAAAGAAATGATTGTATCAAATGTGGAACATCTTGATTGAAGCCAATAGCTGATAGAGCACTATACCACATGCCACAGAAAGTAATGGGGCACTTTCCACTGATCCAAAAAGTCTATAATCTTTTCAGGTCTAATGAAATATCAATAAAAATGACATGGCATGATTCTGAGAGAAATAAGAACAATGAAGAGCTAGTTCACCATGCAGATGGATTTTCATGCCAGAGATTTGATGCTCGATATCCTGATTTTTCAGCTGATGTTCATAATGTGGGGTTGGGTCTTTAATGTGACGGTTTTAATTCAATTGTGCAGATGCTTACATTGCACAACACATGGATGGTTTTCATACACATTTATAAACTTCCCATATGGCTGGGTATGAAAAAACATTCACTTTCATGAGTATAATTATATCTACCCCTTATGATCCTGAAAATTATATAGACATATATATGATACCTTTAATAAATGAGATGCATATTCTTTTGGATGTGGG
This sequence comes from Viscum album, assembly GCA_963277665.1. Lineage (NCBI taxonomy): Eukaryota > Viridiplantae > Streptophyta > Magnoliopsida > Santalales > Viscaceae > Viscum > Viscum album. Next base: position 945,760,409 of record OY728139.1, on the reverse strand, counting down.
TGTGCGTACATACGATTCGTGTTCAAAATCCATATTTCAGATGTGTATTATGCTATTGTTGATGAGCAAGGATTTTCCTGCTTATACAATGTGGTCTGGATAGAGCACAAAGGAAAAAATATCATGTACTATTTTTATGAATAATACTCGATCCACAATACTGAAATATCACCTTATTTTTAGTTTATGGGACATCGATGATTATTTCCCATCGACCATCCATATAGAAACAATCATCGATGATTTGAAAATACCATGGAGACCAATGATCACATCACCATATGTATGGAACTGATGTGCTTAATGAAATGAACGATTTCATTTTTTCATTCTGGAAGGGTTAAATGAAATCTAGAAAGGGAAATAATGTTTCCAATGATACTTGTTACAATTGGAATAAGAGGATTATATTATTTGAGTTTTTTATTGGTCAACCAATTTGTTATGTTATTACTTAGACATAATGCACATTGAAAAGATATATGTGAAATTTTTCTTTTGATGCTTCTAAATATCAAGTGATTGACAAAAGATAATTTACAATATTAAAGTAACTCGGCGGATTAGGTAATCAGACCTTAATTGCATCCTATGTGAATCAGTGAAAATATATGGAAAGTTATATGTGCTTCTTATGTGATGACACCTGTAGAAAAAAATCAGTTCTGAGATGTAGTAGAGACTATTAATTTTCCTTACAGGTATTCAAGAAATATATCAATATGGGTCAATAGAAGAGAGTTGGAGCTTAAATATTTGAAGACTCATGATTATCAAGTCCTTCTGTATGAGTTTATTCAAATAGAAATCCGTTATCTTTTTTTCAATAATGTAAGGGGTCAGTTATTCAATTGTGCCATTTGTTTATAGATATTTGTGCTAATAAGTTGTCCATGTGTTTCATGCAATAAATGTTGGCAGAGGCACCACTAATTTTGTGTGAGTTAGAAAACATATTTCCTCCATCCTTTTTCAAATTAATGTTGCATCTAATTGTCCATCTTCCAACCAAAGTACTTCTCGGAGGACTTGTTGCTTTCTATTGGATGTATCCAACTGAAACAAATATATACACATAGAAATATAATATCTGAAATAGGAATCGTCCTGAAGGTTCAATCATTAATGGTTACATGGCACAAGAATGTATAGATTTATACTCAATGTATTTTTCTAATATTACTACAAGAATGAATAACCCAATGACAAATGAAGAAGAAAATGATGAGAAAATTGAACCCATTTTTGCATCACTACCCTAAATAGGAGGAATTCTTGGATCATATACATTGATAACATTATGAAATTAAGAGTGGGAGATGGTACATTTCACAATGTTGTTCAAATATGATTTGTTCAATGACTACATCAGGTATGTAAATTAAATATATATATATATATATATCTTATCTTGTATCTTGTAATTTTACTTATCTATAAAACTATTTTACTTTTATATATATGAAACATAATGAAATGATAAATTTAAATCATCGTTCTTTATCTTTGAGATGGAGAGAGACTTTGAATATAAAAAAGTTTTCTACTTGGTTAAAATTGATTGTAGAAATATTGCTGTAATAAATAAATAAAATCAATATTTAATTATATTTAATAAATTTTTGTATTTCAGGTATCGTGTTTTCTGGAAGACTCTGTGTATAAGGAAATAAGATCAATGAATTTTGGTCATACATTCATGGTTCATGAATGTAAATAAATCATGATCTATGGGTAGAAATTTATTATCACTAAAAGAGAAAAGAAAATGAGAACACAACATTTTGGTGTTATGATAACTGCCACTACAAAATTTTATGCCAGTGAATTGGATATTAGACCTCATTTTGAAAATTTATATTATTATGGATTCATTGAGAAAATAATAATATTGAATTAGTACTCTCATAATCGAGTCACGATGATGAAATGCTAGTGGTTTTATTCGATTATGAGGTAGGTAACCTTTATTGATGATTGTGGATTTTGAGTTATTGTCATGACTGAAACACTTGGTACCAATGAACCATATGTATTGATATCAATGACGAAACTTGATTTTTATTTCAAAGATCACCTTCAACCTATATTTGGTGTCGTTAATGATGTAATTCCAAGACATGTTTCTAATTAGGGTGATGATGGAATTTACACCATCCCTACTTCCATTAAACAAAATCCATTTATTACTTATGTTGACTCTAATATCTCAATTTTCAGAGCTGATTGTGATCCCAAAGATGTTGTGGAAAATATATAGAATCATCCATCCATGTTGTAATTTTTTTTATGTTTTTGCTTGGCTTGGGTTGTTAAGGTTTGTATTATTAAAATTGATTAAAAATATGTTGTATCTAACTTGAAATGTATTCAATCCTAAAAAACAACGTTTCTTACATAGTGAAAATTTAAATGCTTTATTGACCACATATATAATTAGTACAACTCTAAGACCCCCTGTAACATTTCAATGCTTTATTGACCATGACTTCTTGAACCCGTAACCCATGAATCCCCCTATACCCTATCAAATATATCGTTTTATGGGTTACACATCAGTTATCCATTTCTAATAACATCCAAATATATTTTCAAATGTAGGAAATGAAACTTATCGAAGTGATGAGATGAAAAAGGATGACGTACAACAATCTTCATAGGGATGAGATGGGTGTTCCTACACTAGTAGCTAAAGTGAGTATTTTATTTTAAATAAATATATATATATTTAAATAAAATATAATTTCATGTGATTAAATTTGTTTTAAAAGTTTATATAGGATCCACCATTGAGGTGACGATTATTTGATGAGTAGCCTAGTAGTGGTCCTAGTACGCAGGTCGGTGGTACAAGGGGGGGGGGTACGAGAGATAGATGATATGGTAGATGTACCTAATTAGACATTTCCAATCCCACTAACATACCGTCTATCCCACATTCAGAACTCAGTGTGTCTTTAGGGACACACGTGATATTTAGGCCACCAATGTTTTCATCAGCCTTTACATCTGATCCTCCTTACCTGTCATTACCATATCTGAGTATGATTCCCACTCCTCATCCATATCATGCAATTGGATAGTCATCCTTGGCAACATATTTTACTTATACTTCTTACCATCCAAGCTTTTATATTCCATATTCTTTGACTCCTGCACCACCACAGTCTCTGCCTGCGGAGAATACACTAGGACCCACTTCAACTGTATAGGGTGTTCCCTTAGTTTCTACAGATCTACTAGTTCCCCTAGATCTGACTGCCGCATGTTTATTTATATAACCCTAAAAACAATTATACCATTATTTATTTTTTATTTGACATGTATTTATATAATATTTGTTGTTTTTCATAATACATACATCTACTGATAGGATTTGGGGGAAGGGGCGTACCTGCATGCCTGTGGTGTGGAAATACCTCATGCAGTTAATGGTGGACAACAATGAAGACAATAAAATGATTGGAAAAAATAGGCCTGCAATGTAAGAGTTTTTTGGTGACTCTTTCCAAATACTCTGACATCATTCCCCTTAGCCTGTTCTCATGGAGATAGTTTCCCAAAAAGTAAAGGATAATGCTTGGGAACATATATGGGTAAAAAATATATTGTATTTAATGTGATATATTATTTTTTATTTATATGAATTAATATTTGGTGTCTTCTTCAATTTAATTTCCCAGATGGTGAGGGTGCATGGAAAATAGGTCTAAAGGAGTTAGGTGAGCTTTGTAGAGCCTATAGGCATGAGTTGTATATTATCTGACATGCTAGATTTGGCACAGAGTTAGAGGTTGTAACTATCTTGGAAGATTGTCCAATTGAATAGTATCATTAAATGATTACTCATTAGACGACAATCAATTTTAAGGTATTAATCAAATTTGAGGTATTTAAATTAAATTATTCATGTTTTGAATTAATAATATCTTTTTTAGTATTTAATTTTATTTAGGAATCATCTAGAAAAAATAAAAAAAATTGATGCTAAAAAACACCTCCACACATTGTGATGGACTACGATGTCAGATCATAAGAAGAACTCATTACGACATTTGTTTATCATTTTTCTTTAGGACATGCATTTTCTATTTTTGCCTCTATAATTTATTTTATTTATAATGTTTTAAAATAATTTTAGTTATGAAATTAATTATTGGTAGCCGATTTTTAATTATGGTTTCCTAAATTCAATGTCAATATAGAGGCATGAATTGAATGTTAAAGGACATGTGCCCTGATCAAAACTGTTTTACTTGAGCAGAGGGAAAAAGATGGAAGTGTTATTAGGGAACCAAACAAACAGTATATTGTATGTTTAAATTTTGTTTATTTAAAATTTTAAAATATATTTTGTAACTTAATAGTCTACTCATATTTGAAACATGCCGTATTTGAGGCCCTTGATTCACTATAAAATAATAATTTTGGTCCAAATGATAACTTACATCAGGGGTTGGGAGATGCGCACCCTGGAAGAGTACACAACCGACCCAGAAAGATTATAGTCCTGATGAGGTGTTGGACCACTTGATGTATAGGTTGTATTGCCATATATTTCAAAAAGGTTAATTCATGGGAATAATATGCTGAAAATAGGGCCCCACAGTTGGAAGAATGCTCTGCTAGGGAAAATATTGAATTTATTAAACTAATGAAATTTTTTATGTCCAATACTTCCACCAAATGTCATCACAACTTTTGATGATTATATTTCATTGATGAATTCAATATATAGTGAACTAGGTGGTAGTTCTAGTTGTGGTCAATATGATTTCATTCTTGGTGTTGACGATGGAGAGGAAGAGGTCGTGGACGAGGAGAAGGATGAGGCAGATGATGAGGGCGAGGATGAGGGTGAGGAGGAGGATGAGGATGAGGATAAGGGAAGGGATGAGGGTGGGGACAATGATATGTATAGTGATGAGAATGAGGATGACGTCGATGGTAATGATGATGATAGTGATGGTGATAAGGTATAGATTGATCCATCTCATTTTTTCTAATTTCACTAGCATTTTATGTTTGCTGATTTACTGTGATTGACTATATTTGTGATTAGGTGGGTCAAATTATCTTTATTTATTTATCTATAAATAATAAAACTTGAATTTATATGGAGGTATGGATTCTATGAATTCTCTTTTTACATGGTATCAATGATATTTTATAATTCTCTTTATACATACACTCAAACTCATCGTTGAAGAACTTGAGCTTAATCATTTTCATTATACCACTTCTTAGTCATCTTTCCCTAATTCATTTTCTTTTGACGCTTTATGTTATGGGAAACAATTTTTGATCAAGTCTCATTCCCAGATCATGTTGAACTTGATAATTTGTGTTTTTCTATTTGTTACCAAAATATTTTTACTTACTGATAAATTATGAATATTATTGATCTTATTTGTATGGATACATCATGGTATAATATTTCTTGATCACAGAAGCTGTTTTTTGAGGTCAGTTTGAAGTCATATAAAGAGGTTATGAGTGAATTTGAGTGAAATATGTAATTTTCCATATTCATGTAAGAATTTATAGTAAATAAGAAATTCATGTAGACAAATATATCATGTAACTAGATATAGTCATTGCTACCATAAAAGTTTCTATTTAAATATTAAACCCATATTTTATCACACCACTCTGGGAAAATCTTGAAAACCCCACCACTAATTTATCAATAATAAAAGTTAAACCTATTAAATATCACATTACCCTCAAGGAAAACCATACCACATGAATCTATACTGTCCTCTTGAGACCTTATTCATAATTGTTTTTATATATCACCTTCATGTAGGCCACATCAACAAAATTCCTCACCCATTATTGTATCAACAGATTTAAATATATATCATTTCCCCTCACAAAAATTCGTAACCCTTTAGGATAGATTCTATAACCCATAGGTTTTCTGAAATCAATGTTTTACATTGGTATCAAGGTATCCCATCAACCGAGATAACCCCATATCTTAATTCGTGGTTAAATATTCCCAGGGTCTAGAATGTAACAGATGGATTCCAATATTCCCTTAGGACCTAGTCCATTCAGTTAAAAACGGATCCATATGTTTATAAGTACCTTATAAAATCATTTAAATCTACCCATAGAGTAATTATATCATCACTATCAAACCACTATATGTCACTTTAGGTACTTAGTATATCTAAATAATTAATAAACCTTGAGTATTCATCATCATCCTTCTTCCACTATCAATCTCTAAAAAAATACCCACCCTCTTTTATTGATTTCACTATGTTGTGGTGGAATGTTAATATAGTTACTAAATACACAACCACTAAATCAAAGGGAAGTATGGGGAGAGTGAAATTGAGGGAGGTGAGGGGAAATCATACCTAAATATTCCATATACACACCGCTAAAATCACCCTTAATAATAGAGGATTTAATGGAGATAGACAGATATGAGGAGCTATCTAAAAGGACTTCCATGTTTCGCCTATATATTATTTTTTGGTAAATCACATATATTTTGTGTAAATATCTAATACATTATGATATATTGGTTCCATCTTTGTTATGGTTGACACATGTGTGTTAAGTTTGGTTCCATTATAAAATGTTTTATAAAGATGTTTGGGATATGAGTTTTGAATTTAATGACTCTTCAATGATATTAATATTTGTATTTCAAAATGCATGTTTCGATTTAAAGAGGGATTTAGCAAATAAAATTTTATTAAAATTGATATTTTCATTAAATAAATGAATTTTTTATAAATATTAATAGGTGTTCGATTTTTGAAATTTCTTAGGCAGTTAGGGAGGGGGTGCGCTGTGCTGGTGTGGGGGGTGGGGGTGTGCAGGTGGGTGAGGGTGTGTGTGTGTGTGGGGGGGGGGGGGGGGGCTATGCAGGGGGGAGGCTACTAGGGTTGAGGTGGGGGCGTGAGTGTGCAGGGGGGCTGTGTAGGTGGTGAGGGGGGAAATGCAGGGGGAGGGCGGGCTGTATAGGTGGAGGCTGCTGGGGGTGAGTTGGCGAGGGGGGTATGCAAGTTGGGGGTGTAGGGGGGTCTGTACAGAAGGAGGATAATAGGGGTGAGGTGGGGAGAAAAGGTGTGCAGTTGGGGAGGGGGAGGGGGGCTGTGCAGGGGGATGCTACTGGGGGTGAGGTGGGGAGGGGGAAGTGCAGGTGGGGAGGAGGGGTGCATCTAGTATGATTCTAAATATATTAAACTATCACAAGTCCCCTAGGATGAATTGGAAAATAAAATAAAACCAAAACAATTAGTTGGTTTTATCTATCAACAATGACTAAATCAATGTTCATCACATATATTCTAAACCATGGGTCATACACATTATCAGATAATGGTGTGATCCACGCAATTTGACTATAGTCACCAAATATCATTGTGCACCAACCAGTATAAATGTCTATCATCACCCAAGAATCTTCACCCATTGAATATTCTAATTTCAAACTCATAGATTCATCCCAAACAATATAAGTGTATATGAACTTCATGATATCCCAAGCTTATTCCACACCATACTATCAAAAGTAGATCACCAAGGCCCCATACCACATCCCATTATAGAACCACACTATCCCATAAGATTTCTTTTGATTCCCTTGATTCACTATTCCTCTGATGAGGGTAATTCTTTCTCAAATTCACATTTTTACATAGTTCCACCTATCCCATTCAGATTGAAAAAGTTCTTTATACTCATCCTAATGAATTTCAATGAGACCTCTCAAGGATATTGGGAAACTAAGAATCAAGAATCCATGTCCAATCCTAATTTATTTTACTAATTCATAATGCCATAAATGTTTCATGGACAAGCACCGAACTATCATTTTGGTAATGAGTAACACTAACATGAACCACTGAATTATGTATAGTGTATTACAATTGCATAGGGTAATTACGTTATAAATTTTGAATTCAATTCTATATGTGTTATACAGGACTCAATTTTACATGTATTGAATTCTAAATTGAATACGCTTTACATAATTGAGAATTATGTATATATTCATAACTATTTATGACAAATAAATTATTATGGTTTCAGTTTTTTGTATTGTATTCATGTATGTATTCAATTTAGAATTCAGTTTTGAATTATATATTCCATAGGCTAATGGCTTTCTAAATTCTGAATTAAATTCTAGATTTACTTCTTTATTGAATAGGTATTTCAAAGAATAGAATTGAATTTCCTTCTGTATTTAATAGGTAATTGTAGGGGGAGGTAGGCCACTACCTGTTTGCATTCCAATATCAAAGCTATTTCAACAGTTTATACCCATTAGTATATGTGTGAAAATAGACTCTATACCAACAGTTTCATGTAAACCTTTTGTAAACGTCTATACCAAATGTTTGTAAACCATTGGTATATCCCTATGTACTCAAGATTTACCAATGGTTTTCTTCAATCCATTAGTAAAAGTATATTCCAATTGTTTTCAAACCATTGGAGTGGATCTAAAAATGAAATTTTTTCATCGGTTTGAAACTGTTGGTAAATATTTATACCAATTGTTATTAGAAATCATTGGTATAATGTGCATTCTTAATCTATATAACTATAGTTATTAAAAAAAATTAGTATATATCTATCCCTATTCCTCAGCAGCCAAACATTTGGACAATCGTTGGTATAGTTTATACCAACGGTTTTTTAGCCTTTACCACCGGTTTTAAACTATTCATATAGAGTAAGTTTCTAGATGTGTTCTCTTTTGGATTTAACTCATCTCTAGTTACTTATCTCACATGTTTAAAATGGATTATGAATATGATGATATATGTTTTTGAGAAGGGTTTTTAATTTTATTTTACTGGTTTTAATGGATTTATTTGAGAAAAATGGTTGGGTTTCAGGTGAAAATGTTTTATTTATTATTCTCAAATTACATTGATTTGAGGAAATTATTTTGTGGGTTTCTAGGTTTTTACTATACTAATAGTTTCCTATATTTTATATCACATAATGATAGTTTTGTGTTCATCCCACATTTTTAAATGTCTTTCACTAGATGGGTATGGTAAAAGATGAAGCCATGTTAATTTCTATGGGGGTATTTTTGTGAAATAAGTAATGTTTCATTTTACAAGGTTTTATATGGTTGGAGAAATAGACACTTATCAGAAGTGTGAAATTTGTATTATAATGTTTCTTAATGTATTCTTTAGGGGAAAATTATTTAAAAATATGAAACCAAAAGATCCTAAAAGTGAATGAAATTAGATTCTAGACTAAAAACCAAGATTTTTTAATATTTAAGGCATGGTCCTTATATTTGGTATCAAAGGAAGGTTTAGATAATTATAGAGGTTAAGATAAGGTTAATTACATTCCCTTGAATGATTTTACATTTTAGTTAATTTAAAATGATATACTAGTTAATGATTACCGTGTTGTGTTTCCAAAGCTATTCTATTCAAAATGAGTTTCAACCAAGGAAACATGAAATATTTAGTGGTAAGGAACTGAGAGGGAAATATCATTCCAAATAAAAATCTTAAGATAGTTAGAATCAAAATAAAACATTTTTTTATAGTTATTGATCATTTGAAACAAGCTATAAATGGCGGTGATATACATTCTAGAGAGGAACCTGATTTAACATGTAGGAACATGTTACTTACAGATAATATCTTGATGAAAAATTCAAAATAAATCAGTAGATCATATGACCCTATGATAGATGAAGGATGAATTAATTACCTATATATTATACTTGATGTCATGGAATGTTTATAAAGCCCAAACGTACCTTATCATTTTGAAGATAAAGCAGATCAATGATGGTATTTGGTTAAGAATACAAGATAGAAAGATGATCACGATGCCATAGAATGTGAATAATTTGAGAATATATTATATGATAAATATTTTCCAAAGGTTGTTCATAACTGGAGGGAAAAATAATTTATATAATTGGGGGAAAATAATGTCCATTCTATATCTTTATATTAATAAAACTTAATGATATTGGCCACATATTTTCCAAATTTTCTTCAGGATACTGATAGTAAAATTAATATAATTAACTAATGATTGATTCCAATTCTATAAATAGATTTAGTAATGTGTGAATTTAGATTTTACAGTAAAGTATTTTTTTATGCTAAGAAGTTTGAGATGTAGTTTTCCCACACATATGTTCCTCGAGATGCCAATAATAAGAAAAGGTTATGGTGGCTGGAAACATAGACAAAAATAGTGAATAATTCTAGAGGCGATCCACCAAAATATTCTATGCATGGAAAATGAAATTTCATATAATGTTTAATAGGATTTGTGAAGTGTTTTTGGTGTGTAATTTAGGTCATAAGGTTTACGAATTTAAAGAAAAGAGTCATGAAAGACCAAATAAAGGGGTAACAAATATCCATCCAATGATGAGGTGTTTTAGGTGGAATGAGTTAGGTCATTATGATAGCATGTTTGATAATTTAGTTTCACAGGACAAAAATCATTATGATTAGAAATTGAAAGGTGTAGAAAACTAATTTTCTACTACAAATGTTGATGATGTGACATCAAATAAAGATTTCACAGGTATGTTACTTGTGTTTTCAAATTACACCAGTACCTTTTTTTACATTTGATATTGTCATTCTTTCATTTACGATAAATTTGAATGGAAACTAGGAATATCACTTCATTAATGTATGAAAGAACATTTGGTTAAAACTATAGGTGGAAGTATTAAAAAAACTGATAATTATAGGAATCTTTATTTTGTTATCAATGTTATGGTCTTTCATCCAAATATTATTTAACTAAACATTTTAGTGTTTGATATCATTAATGATATTGATTTCATTTCCTTTTATCATTATAAGATAGATTACACACACACACCAATAATTTTTTCATTTTATAAAAGCTTATTCAAGGGTGTCTGGTGCCCAACATATAACCCCAAACATGGTTTAGAGAAAAAAACAACAAGCAACACAAATCAGCACATAGTGAAATGTCATAACAACCATAGTCATCCCCGCATCCCATGCACGATTCTTCTTCTCCAGTGGACAATTCCTACTCCAGGTTTCTCCAGAAACTTTCACATTGAACCTGATTCCTAAGCTGGTCAAGAGAGGTCATATCTGGTGATGCCTTCTCAACCCCGCTGACCTTTTTAACACCAAGAACCACCTGGATATTCCATTTATAAACAAACTATAACACCCCAAGCTTCTACAGTACTCTTCTTTTTTAATAATGCAATAGCGTGTGTTGTATGCAACATCGAGTTCTAACACACACCACAACCGATCAAACAAGACGGTATGAATAGCAATACCTTCTTTTTAAAATTTTAGAGATTTTATCTCTCAAAATGGACTTCATTTTTGGATTCGGAGAATCGAATTTATCCTAAGGTGAAATTTTGGTACTTTTCAGATAAGTTTAATATTTTGATGAATAGTGAAAATTACTAAATTTTAATTAAAAACAACTTTTTTAATCAAAATAATTAATAGTGATAAATTATGAATTTGAGTGGTTTTAAAGTATATTTAAAATATATTTTTACAATTTAATACAATCTTGGTTATTGGACATAATTTCACAATTAAACCGAACATAAACAAGTATCAATCTTTTGATAGTTATTATATCTTAAAAATACGCTTTTTGTTTTGACAGCGGGAATTAATTTTAAATTAATTTCTGCCACTTCTGTGTTTTGAATTTGGAAAAATGGATTCCATATTTGGAATCAGGTTGTTCAAATTGTGTAAATAGGTAACTTTTATTTTTAGACATTTTGAATAATTACTTCTGTAAATATTTTATTTACCATGGTTAAAGGGTAAATCCGGTAAATAAGGGTTAAAAAATAATATTATAATAAAAACAAATTACCCTAAAACGCGTCCTAACCTTATTGGTTGATACCTGTCCGACCATTGGCATCTTTGAGCCGATTTTTGGATCCCATGGTGCCACTTGTAAGTGATAGGGACACTTTATTTTAATTAAGTTAAAATGAATACAAAAATGACACAAGCATATATCTTTTAAAAAAATGATTTTTACATAGGGTTATATATGTTGTATTTTCGACTATAAATATTTAGTAGAAAGATAAAAATCTTTCCTACATAATTATATTTTATTTATAATTTTGTGACATTAAATGCGTTAATTTATTTATGACACAATGATGATGCAGTAATTACCAGAATATTGAAAAATTAGAATAATTGATATTATAAATACCCAAATAAATATAATTTGAGACTTTTTATGAATTAAACTAATTTTATAGGTTAATATGACATGTTAGGAATGCTTTAATTAACGTTTTTCGAAGTAATAATTCTGTTATGATTTTTACAAAATTCTATTATTGAATAGTGTCAAAATTGACATAAAAGAGTTTTTAAAACAAATATTATATTATTAATTGATAGTAAATTTCTAAAAATCTAAGGATCAGCCAAGAGACTTATATAATGATATGTGTATCATTAATGGACAACTTGGGGTTCTCTTGGATGTATATAATAAGTTTATTAATCATATGATATAAAAATACAAAGAGACATTGTAAAAGTGAAACTAATTAACTAAGAGATAATACTTAATGATAAGGTTAATATAGTAACCCAAACCTGTCTAAATTATATTTCTTGAGTGGTTTTCAACCTATACCCACTTTAAAATCTGAATAATCCACTTTGGAGCAATTAGAAACCGAATATTAATTTATTATAAAATAATATTTCTAGCTTTTCCAAAGGTGCCCCTCACCCCTCTTATAAAAGGACACTCCCCCTTCTCATTAATTCACACCATCAAAGCCATTTGGCTCGGCCAAACTCTGCCCAAATACTCTATAAACATCCCTCAATACAACCTAGAGGCCTTATTTTGATCCAAAAGCCAACCTAATGAGCCCTTTTGATCAAATCAAAAGGAAGAACCCGAAGAAGAGGTAATGATTTCCCCACCCCTTTTCAAGTTCATTTCTTCTTCAACTTATTATTTCTTTGTTATTACCATTCTAAAATAATAAATCCAGTATCTCCTATATACTGTGATTTTATTATAAATATGGTACAACCATATTCAGTATTATATCCATCCTTTGAATAACATGTCACCATACGTGCGAATGTACGGCTTACCGTCTCCACGTCGTGGTGTAATTGTTATTCAATAAATTATTTATTGGAAGGGTATAATAATGATGTGTAACTCATGTAAATAATAAATATAACATGATAATGATTCTGTATATATGATATACCATCCAATTATATATTATTTTAATATCAAAAGAATGATATTGGCACTCGTGCGTACGTACGGACTACCATCTCCACGAACGCGATGAGATTCATTCTCCATTGTATCCATTCAAGTATAATTATAATTTGATGATTAATAATAATATCTAAGGACTTGATATAATTCTGGATATTATTAAGATACAACCTATCCATGAAAAACACAGCTTACATAACAAAACATATAAAATAAAACGAGTAAGTTAACACCCAAAACAACGATAATACTAAGATATTATTAACAAATCAATGTTAAAAGATCATATATGATATCATATTAATTTATATTATTCTTGTATAATTTAATAACAATTATTTCACCATTATACAGGAGGTTAACCTACCCCAACCAAGGAAAAGTACAAGGTAAGGGGTTTCTTATCTCACATTTAATTCCGTGAGAATTCCATTGTTCACCACTAATTTATTACATGTGGTGTATGTACTGCCCATGTTTGTATTCATTGTGTAATATACTTTAATTAATGTATATTTACATCATCATTGTATGATCCTTTTTTCATGGGTGTATGTTTTGTATGTTACCAAATCGATAAGGGAATTTGGAATTTCAATTTCCACTCATTCGGCTTTACGCATACTTCATTGATTATTTTACTCCAAGATTATGTGTGGAATCACTATTCATTTGATTATGTAATAATTTCCACTCCCCTTTCTGTGGATATACTTTTTATACACATAATCACTCCATTAATAAATTCTCAAGTCATCGGTATGAACTTGATAAGAGTAATTTTTACTCAATCTCGATTTGTTGAGATAAACATCCAATTCATTTGTGTTGTTTTTACAAGAATATGTGTGAATATCCTTTGATTGTTTTACACTGAATATACAATAATATGTAGTGTATTTATATTTTTCACACATAATTATGTCATTGATTTATCCTTAACCTAAGGATACAGCCTTTATGAGAGATTTCATCTCAATTTACATTCCATTGAGACTTCTTTGTTGTTATACACCAAATCACTTTTATGTGGTGTATATAATGTACTTTGACATAGTATATCATGAATCCCTTTATTCTCATGATATTACAAAGTTTTGATTACCTCAATTATTTGTATTCAAGTGTCTCCCTTTTGGTTAGAAACTCTAACTAAAATACCATTTTTAAATGTTTTAAAGACTTACTCTTCTAAATCTTGCTCATTAATTTCCATGTTTTAAAAATGGTTTTAAGGATTTATTTATATGGACATTAAAGTTTTAAAATTAAAACTCCTTTTAAAAGTTTCAAAGGTGGTATGAGACACTTTGATTAAAAAATATATTTTAAATGGCTTCTTGACAAATAGTGTGACTTTTAAATGATTTCAAGAAAAAGGGGGATATTTCTATCTAATAGTTTTGAAGATTATTTTAATCTATGTCAATATCCTTTATTATTCTCAATTGATGTTAATCTGATACAATAAAATCTTCCATATTGTATCGAATGAGTTATGTTTGACTATGAATGTGCTATTTTTATACCATTCATGGTTTTTGGTTAAGTATTGATATTTCATATGCTAGTTTAATATGAATGTTTATGTCATATTTCAAAACTTTTCATATAAGGAATACATTGGACTTAGTAAGTGATGGGTGGAGCCCGCTATAGCTCCTCGATGCATCGGTAGGTCTCATGAGACAAACTAGTGTCTTGGCACAAGGCCTTGACAAAATCTTATTTGTAGTCTTGGCACGAGGCCTTGACTATGTGGTTATGATAGTCTGGAATTATGCATTCCATCATTATGAAAGTGGTTATTGATGTTGCATGTGAATATTCAATTAGTAGAATATCCATTTGAATAAGTAAATTGCATAATTAATTTTTTTTCCATACAATGTTGAAGTTAAAGTTTAAAAGGATTGTTTTTAGTTATACATTGCCTTAAATGTTTATTCTTACTTATAAAAGTTTCCGCTATATTGTTATCCTTACTGGGCATTTGAGCTCACCCCTTTCAATGTATTATTTTTTCCAGGATGTGAAGAAGTAATTTATGAATGACCTATAGGGATAGTATGTGGGGATATGATTGTGGACTATGAAGAAAAGATTTTGTTGTAGTTTTCATTTTTACGATGTAATGTAAGACTTATGAATATATCTAGTGTTTCCAAGGCTACTAAACCAATCGGTCTTTAGAGATTTGATCTTTCTTGTGATCATGCTAATGTTATGTTATAATGCACCGACTCTAGGTAACTAGGATCAGGGAGTTATAGTTTGTATCAAAGGAAGTTTAGTACAATCCTTGGAAGCTAGATTTAGATAAACTCTGATTGGAGCACATAGACCTAAGATGGACTTTGAGGATTAGTATAGAAGAACTTCCTAGAATTTTGGTATTGTAGAGATTTTTGTGACTTTTCCGAGAAATACATTCCTGTCTGGATACGAGTAGGTAGAGGCGGCTCTGGCACAGATGTACCTAGGGGTAAAACCCGAAAACACTGCTTTGAGCTAGAATCAAACGAGAACTGGTGCACGACAACGGGCCTTGCTGCACTCTTATTTACGACACTCCCGGGGGATATTCTTAGGATAACTCTCATTTTATTTACAAATCATTATGAAGGGTTTATAAGTATATACTTCCTCAAAGAAAACATTTTTATGATTATGGATTATAACCATAAATAGTTCAATTTATGTTAAGTGTTTTATATGTACGAAATTATGTATTTTGATTCATAAACTGATCTCGTTTATGCCACTGTTAAGAAATGGTGCAGAGTGGAAGAAATGGAAACCTTATCAATGCACACATTCCATGTAGGGATTTCCCTCCTGTTAAAGATAATTATTGTAGAGCTGGTGATGCAACTGGTGCTGATCAACTAATCACCATACTGGGACAACTCACTCAGGTTATGAATAATAACCTTACCCGTATGGAGCACCCTGATCTTCAGCGTGGAGGATCAATGTTAGATCGATTCATGAGGAAAAAACCACCAACGTTCAAGGGGATTACAAATCCCTTAGTAGCTGAGAAATGGATAAATTCCCTAGAGAAAATATTTCAGGTCTTCGGGAGTAGTGAAAGAGAAAAAGTTATCATGGCAGTTTACCACCTCACTAGATATGATGATCAATGGTGATCATTGATTCAAAACACGAACGAAGATGATGAAGTATCAAATATGGAATGGAGGGAGTTCAAAGATCTGTTTTTAGAAAAATACTTTCCTCGTGACCATCAAGTAGATATGGAAATACAATTTCTGAGTCTGATACAAAAGGAGGATGAGAATGTCGCAAAGTATGAGGGTAGATTTACAAGGTTAGCAAGGTATGCTGGAGATTATATACGTAACCTAAGAAGTAAGATTGATCGTTTTTTTGATGGATTAAAACCATTTCTCCATCGAGCATTAGTCTCACAATCCTTCTCGTCATATGAAGACATTGTCTCATGTGCTATCAAGACAGAAAAGGAATTCTCTAAGTATTATGACTTTAAAGCAAAGCAAGAGAAGAAGAGATCTACTGATCAATATGGGAATGGAAATAAGGGGAATAAGGGAAATGTTGAATATCCATCCTGTGGTAAATGTGGGAAGAAACACCCTGGTACTCCCTTGAAGGGAATGTGTGTCTGTTACAAGTGTGGTGAAAAAGGACACCAAACTCGTGATTGCAAAGGGAAGAAGGAAACTACCAATGTTCAGTGCTACAATTGCATGGAGATGGGAAATTATGCAATTGAATTTCCTAATCGCCATGAGAACTTACCTCAGAAAAGGACAAGGGATCAAGGCCAAGCTTTTGCTATCACTACTGCTGAGGTAGAAGCTCCAAAAGACATGGTGGCAGTTAATTTAATGGTTTCCTCAAGTTTAGAAAATGAATTATTTGATTCTGGATCATCGCATTATTTCAAATCTTCCTAGCTTTCTAAGAAAATTAGATATTTCCAATTTGATTTAACAGGGGATTTGTCAGTTAAAACTCCTAAGGGAAGTATCATTGCAACAAAGTTTTGTGAATCAGTCCCCATTAGAGCACATAAATTTTCTTTATCTGATGATCTCATCGTCATACCTTTGATTGAGTTAGATATAATCCTAGGTATGGATTGGTTTTCGGACTATGATGCGAAGATTTATTATAAGAAGAAGGAGGTTACGATTTTTGATGATGATGATAAGGAACACCTTATCTTTAGAGCAGAATCGTCACCACATAATTATTATCTAGATCCACCCCCAGTAGCTCAACTAAATTCAATTATTGGGGAGGAAGAGAATGAAATGACTGTGGGTGAGGAAAAGAATGTTCAAATAGAGGATGTACCTGTTGTGAAAGAATATGTATATGTATTTCCAGAATATTTACCTGGACATCCTCCAGAACAAGAAGTTGAGTTTTCTATTGATTTAATTCCTGGATCAAGGCCTATATCGAAGACCCCTTATAGAATGGCCATTGAAGAATTAGTTGATCTAAAGAAACAACTAGAGGAATTGAGAAATAAGGGATTTATTTTCCCTAGTGTTTGTCCATGGGGAGCCCCTCTTCTTTTTGTTAAAAAGAAAGATGGATCTATGAGGTTATATATCGACTATAGGGAGATTAATGCTATAACAATAAAGAAAAAGTATCCCCTACCTCGCATTGATGATTTATTTGACCAACTACATGGAGCTCAATACTTTTCAAAGATTGACCTTCGATTTGGATACCATCAGTTGTGTGTAAAGAGGGAAGACATTCCTAAGACATCATTTCGAACCAGGTATGGGCATTACGAATTTACTGTAATTCCTTTTGGATTGACTAATGCACCCTCTGTATTCATGGATCTGATGAGTAGAGTTTTTAAGGAATATCTCGATGAATTTGTTGTTGTATTTATTGATGATATCTTGGTATACTCTAAAAGCTACGAAGATCATGAAAGTCACTTTCGCATTATCCTGAAGACTCTGGGAAGACATGAATTATATGGGATGTTTAGCAAGTGTGAATTCTGGCTTCATGAGATTTCTTTTCTTGGCCATATTGTCTCTAAATATGGAATCTCTGTTGATCATTCTAAGACCAAGGCAATCCAAGAATGGCAAGCACCTACGAGTATAACTGAGGTACGCAGTTTTATTGGTTTGGCAGGTTATTATCGACATTTCGTCCAGAATTTTGCCCGATTGGCTAACCCATTAATGAAGCTCACACGTAAAGGGGTTAATTTTTTTTGGATAAAAGAGTGTGAAGAATGTTTCAAAGAACGGAAGAGAATATTAGTCAATGCTCCTATATTGACTCTACCATCAGGGAATGATGGGTTCGTTATTTATAGTTATGCATCGAAGAAAGGAATTGGTTGTGTCCTTTTGCAGAATGATAGGGTTATTGCCTATGCATCATGACAGTTGAAAATTCATGAACAAAACTATCCTACTCATGATCTCAAGTTAGTAGCTGTGATATTTGCTATGAAGATATGGAGGAACTACCTATGTGGTGAAAAAATGTGAGATTTATACTGATCACAAGAGTTTGAAGTATATTTTATCACAAAAAGAACTCAACATTAGGCAAAGGAGATTGCTTGAATTACTCAAGGATTATGATTGCACGATACACTACCACCCGAGGAAGGCAAACAAGGTGGAAGATGATTTTAGCAGAAAAGACCATGGAGTTTTGAACAATATGAGAATTGAAAGGGATCCAATTTTCATGGATCTAGTGAAGATGGACATGGGAATAACCAGGGAAGGTGAATCATCAATGCTTTTTCAAATTATTGCCAAACCATCTTTACTAGAAAGGATTAAGAGTTCTCAGACCAATGATGAAGAATTTCAAAAGATGATTAAAGCTGTGAATGATGGGAGATTGAGAGACTTTGTGTATGAAGATGGAATTTTGAAATTCGGGATGAGACTTTGTGTTCCCGATATACCTGATCTAAAAAGGGAATTGCTGGATGCTGCTCATAGTTCCAATTTCTCTATACACCCTGGGAGCACCAAAATGTTTAGAGATTTAAGGGAACATTTTTGGTGGGACAACATGAAGAGGGAGATTTCTGATTTTATGTCAAGATGTATGGTTTGTCAACAAGTGAAAGCTAGAAGGGAATAGCCTGGAGGATTCATGCAACCTCTTCCCATACCGGAGTGGAAATGGGACAATATTACGATGGACTTTGTCATGGGGCCACCAAAGACTCCTAGAAGGAATGATTCAATATGGGTCATTGTTGATCGTCTTACCAATTCAACACATTTTCTTTCTATAAGAGAAGATCTACCACTGGATAGTCTAGAAAGACTATATATTGATGAAGTTGTGAGACTTCATGGAGTACCCCTATCGATTGTTTCTGATTGTGATCCCCGTTTTACTTCAAGATTCTGGAAAAATATTCTGAAAGCCTTGGATACTGAACTTCATTTGAGCACTGCCTTCAACCCTCAAACAGATGGACAATTAGAACGAACTATTCAAACCTTAGAAGACATGTTTAGATCCTGCTCACTTGAATTTCAGGGTATGTGGGATCAATATTTACCTCTGGTAGAATTTTCCTATAACAATAGATTCCATTCGAGTATTCGAATGACACTATATGAAGTGTTATACAAAAAGAGATGTCGTACAATAACCTGTTGGGATGGCGTTGGTGAAAGAAAACTTGTAGGCCCAGAACTTGTGGAGGAAATGATGGAAAATGTGAAGGTAATCCAAAACCATATCACAGCAGCTCAAAGCAGGCAGAAGAGCTATGCCGATAATCAAAGGAAGGATTTGGAATTTCGAATCGGTGATCATGTTTTCCTGAAGGTATCTCCATGGAAGGGATTCATACGTTTTGGTAAGAAAGGTAAATTGAGTCCCAAGTACACCAGACCTTTTGAAATTCTAGAACTAATTGGGGTTGTAGCTTACCGTTTGGCAATGCCGCCAAGTCTCTCCAAAGTTCACGATGTGTTCCATGTATCTCTATTGAGGAAATACATACCTGACCCAACGCATGTAATCATCTATGAGGAATTAGAACTGGAACCCGGTCTGACTTATTGCGAAGAGCCCGTCAGGATTCTTGATACGATAGAACAAGTACTAAGAAACCAAAATACTAGTCTGGTAAAAGTCTTATGGAGAAACCATAAGATGGAAGAGGCAACGTGGGAACCCGAGGAACTTATGATGAAGAACCACCCGAGTATTTTCATGCGGTAGTATTCTAGAAATTTTGAGGACTAAATTATTTGAAAGAGCGGAGAATTTAACACCCCAAGCTTCTACGGTACGCTTCTCTTTGAATAATGCAATATCGTGTGTTGTACACAACATCGAGTTCTAACACACACCACAACCGATCAAACTAGCCGTTATGAATACTAATACCTACTTTTTAAAATTTTAGAGATTTTATATTTCAAAATAGATTTCATTTTTGGATTCGGAGTATCGAATTTAGCCTAAGGTGAAATTTTGGTACTTTTTGGATAACTTTAATATTTTGATGAATAGTGAAAATTACTAAATTTTAATTAAAAACAACTTTTTTATCAAAATAATTAATAGTGATAAATTATGAATTTGTGTGGTTTTAAAGTATATTTAGAATATATTTTTACCATTTAATACAATTTTGGTCATTGGACATAATTTAACAATTAAACCGAACATAAACAAGTATCAATCTTTTGATAGTTATTATATCTTAAAAACACGCTTTTTTGTTTTGACAGCGGGAATTAATTTTAAATTAATTTCTGCCACTTCTGTGTTTTGAATTTGGAAAAATGGATTCCATATTTGGAATCAGGATTTTCAAATTGTGTAAATAGGTAACTTTTATTTTTAGACATTTTGAATAATTACTTCGGTAAATATTTTATTTACCATAGTTAAAGGGTAAATCCGGTAAATAAGGGTTAAAAAATAATATTATAATAATAAAAAATTCCCTTAAAACGTGTCCTAACCTTATTGGTTGATACATGTCCGACCATGGGAATCTTTGGGTCTATTTTGAGACCCCATGGTGACACTTGTAAGTGATAGGGACACTTTATTTTAATTATGTTCAAATTAATACAAAAATGACACAAGCATATATCTTTTAGAAAAACAATTTTTACATACGGTTCTATAAGTTAGACTTTAGACTATAAATATTAATTAGAAATATAGAAATATTTCCTACATAATGATATTTTTTTATAATTTTTAGACATTAAATAATTTTATTTATTTATGACACTATGATGATGCAGTAATTACCATAATAGTGAAAAATTAGAATAAATGATATTATAAATACCCAAATAAATATAATTTGAGACATTTTATGAATTACACTAATTTTATAGGTTAATATGACATGTTATGAATGATGTAATAAACTTTTTTCTAAGTAATCATTTTTTTATGATTTTTACAAAAATCAATTATTGAATAGTGTCAAAATTGACATAAAAGTGTTTTTAAAACAAATATTATATTATTAATTGATATTAAATTTCTAAAAAATCTAGGGTTCGGCCAAGAGACTTATATAATGATTGGTGTATCATTAATGGACCACTTGGGGGTATCTTGGATGTATATAGTATGTTTATTAACCATATAATATACAAATACAACGAGACATTGTAAAAGTGAAACTAATTAACTAAGAGTTAATACTTAATGATAAGGTTAATATAGTAACCCAAACCTGTCTAAATTCTATTGGTTGAGTGTTTTTTGACCTATACCCGCCTTAAAATTTAAATAATCCACTTTGGAGCCATTAGAAACCGAACATGAATTTATTATAAAATAATATTTCTAGCTTTTCCGAAGGTGCCCCTCACCCCTCTTATAAAAAGGAACTCCCCCTTCTCATTAATTCACACCTTCAAAGCCATCTGGCTCGGACAAACTCTGCCAAAATACTCTCTAAACTTCCTTCACTACAACCTAGAGGCCTTATTTTGATCTAAAAGCCACCTTAAGGAGCCCTTTTGATCAAATCAAAAGGAAGAACCCGAAGAAGAGGTAATGATTTCACCACCCCTTTTCAAGTTCATTTCTTCTTCAACTTCTTATTTCTTTGTTATTACCATTCTAAAATAATAAATCCAGTATCTCTTATATAATGTGATGTTATTATAAATATGGAACAACCATATTCAGTATTATATCCATCCTTTGAATAACATGTCACCATACGTGCGTACGTATGGCTTACCGTCTCCACGTCGTGGTGTAATTGTTATTCAATAAATTATTATTTGGATAGTTATAATAATGATGTTTAACTCATGTAAATAATAAATATAACATGATAATGATTCTGTATATATGATATACCATCCAATTATATATTATTTTAATATCAAAAGAATGATATTGTCGCTCGTGCGTACGTACGGACTACCATCTCCACGAACGCGATGAGATTCATTCTTCATTATATCCATTCAAGTATAATTCTCATTTGGTGATTAATAATAGTATCTAAGGACTTGATATCATTCTGTATATGATAAAGATACAACCTATCCATGAAAAACACAGCTTACATAACAAAACATATAAAAGAAAACGAGTAAGATAACAGCCAAAACAACGATAATACTAAGATATTATAAAAAAATCAATGTTAAAAGATCAAATATGATATCATATTAATGTATATGATTCTTGTATAATTTAATAACAATTATTTCACCATTATAAAGGAGGTTAACCTACCCCAACCAAGAAAAAGTACAAGGTAAGGGGTTTCTTATCTCACTTTTAATTCTTGTGAGAATTCCATTGTTCATCACTAATTTATTACATGTGGTGTGTGTACTGCCCATGTTTGTATTCATTGTGTAATATACATTAATTCATGTATATTTACATCATCATTGTATGACCTTCTTTCATGGGTGTATCTTTTGTATGTTACCAAATCAATAAGGAAATTTGGAATTTCAATTTCCACTCATTCGGCTTTACACATACTTCATTGATTATTTTACTCCAAGATTATGTGTGGAATCACAATTCATTTGATTATGTCATAATTTCCACTCCCCTTTCTGTGGATATAATTTTTATACACATAATCACTCCTTTGATAAATTCTCAAGTCATCGGTATGAACTTGATAAGAGTAATTTTTACTCAATCTCGATTTGTTGAGATAAACATCCAATTCATTAGTGTTGTTTTTACAAGAATATGTGCGAATGTCCTTTAATTGTTTTACACTAAATATCCAATAATATTTAGTGTATTTATATTTTTCACACATAATTATGTCGTTGATTTATCTTTAACCTAAGTATACGGCCTTTATGAGAGATTTCATCTCAATTTACATTCTATTGAGACTTCTTTGTTGTTATACACCAAATCACTTTTATGTGGTGTATATAATTTACTTTGACATAGTATATCATGAATCCCTTTATTCTCATGATATTACAAAGTTTTTAATACCTCAATTATTTGTATTCATGTGTCTCTGCTTTGGTTAGAAACTCTAACTAAAATACCATTTTTAAATTTTTTAAAGACTTACTCTTCTAAATCTTGCTCATTAATGTCCATGTTTTAAAAATGGTTTTGAGGATTTATTTATATGGAAATTAATGTTTTAAAATTAAAACTCCTTTTAAAAGTTTCAAAGGTTGTATGGGACACTTTGATTCAAAAATCTATTTTAAATGGCTTCTTGACAAATAGTGTGACTTTTAAATGATTTCAAGAAAAAGGGGGATATTTCTCTCTAATAGTTTTGACGATTATTTTAATCTATGTCAATATCCTTTATTATTCTCGATTGAGGTTAATCTGATACAATAAAATCTTCCATATTTTATTGAATGAGTTATGTTTGACTGTGAATGTGCTATTTTTATACCATTCATGGTTTTTGGTTAAGTATTGATATTCCGTATGCTAGTTTAATACGAATGTTTATGTCATATTTAAAACTTTTCATATGAGGAATGAATTGGACTTAGTAAGTGATGGGTGGAGCCCGTTATAGCTCCTCGATGCATCGGTAGGTCTCATGAGACAAACTAGTGTCTTGGCACAAGGCCTTGATAAAATCTTATTTGTAGTCTTGGCACGAGGCCTTGGCTATGTGGTTATGATAGTCTAGGATTATGCATTCCATCATTATGAAAGTGGTTATTGATGTTGCATGTGAATATTAGATTAGTATAATATCCATGTGAATAAGTAAATGGCATTATTTCATTTTATTTTTCCTATACAATGTTGAAGTTCAAGTTTAAAAGGCTTTTGTTTTAGTTATACATTGCCTTAAATGTTTATTCTTATTTATGAATGTTTCCTCTATATTGTTATCCTTACTGGGCATTTGAGCTCACCCCTTTCAATGTTTTATTTTTCCCAGGATGTGAAGAAGGAAATTATGAATGACCTGTAGGGATAGTATGTGGGTATATGAGTGTGGACTATGAAGAAAAGATGTTGTTGTAGTTTTCATTTTTATGATGTAATGTAAGACTTATAAATATATATAGTGTTTACAAGGCTACTAAACCAATCAGTATTTCGAGATTTGATCTTTCTTGTGATCATACCAACGTTATGTAATAATGCACCGACAATAGGTAACTGGGTTCGGGGCGTTACACAGACCTAGTCTGCATTGGCCCTGAGAGATATGAATAGTCTTTCCTTGGTCGCCTTATTAATGGTCCAGATAATGTTCTATCACCTGTAGACCTCATTTGATTCCCATTCTGAACGATATCGATGAATGAACGGCCAGCATGGGTACACAATTTTTCTTCTCCTCCCCTAGAGTTCTCCTTTCCCTCCCCGGACTGCTCCCTCAATGCAGACTTAGGACACCCAGTATTATAACCCGCCCTCTAATCTAACTTTTTACTTTCCATCAAGGGTTTTCACCTTTTCACCAAAGGGTGTTCATCCCCAGCCATATTACCTACCTACTTCCCCTTACCTTCAATCAAAAGACCCTCCAGAGTCTTATCACCACCAAAGAAATCCTTCCCTGTGTAAACTTGAACCATTGAAACAGAAAAACCCGGACTGGCGCTATCCCCCAGCCCCTGATTCACACATTCTAGCAAAAGAGGGTGCCTTGCCACATTGTGGAAATCTTCCACAGATCCTGCAACTAGATCCTGCCCCGTACAATCAACCTACATACCCTACAATACCTCCGCACCACACTCACCTCCAGTAATAACCTCCTCCCCCAGGCCTGCAGGCAAACTACCCTCAGCAAGCTCCTAAAACCTATCAGTCAAAGACAAAAACAACTTCGCCAGAGGTTCAAGACCTTTAGTATCCTTTGTTCTGGTTGTGTTGACCACCTCCAACAAACTGGATCTCTATTCCTATTCAACCTATTCTGGACCCACAACATCATAAGACCAAGCATGCTTCTCTTTATCCTGGTTGATCCTAATGCTGGCAGTTATAACTATTTGGCCTTCATGAATGGAAACTTTACGAGATCTAGAGGAAAAATTATCCCCAGTTGAAACAGTCAGCTGAGAGCCCTTCCTTCCTTTTGCTGACTCCTTAGTCGTCGTAACCCGACCCACCATCACACCATTTTCCAATTCCTTGTTCCATGAGCCATCCTCAGTGCTCATAATAACATCCTTCCCAGTGCAATGAGCCTCCCTCGATCGTGGAAGGAGTCTGCTTTGACATGCCTTAACTGAGTAACCCAAATGCTTGCAAAAACCACAAAAATCAGTCCAATTTTCATAGACAAATCTATATTTGAATCTGTACTCCTCGCCGATTGTGATCCCAACATAATCAAAAGGGTCACATGATGCATCCATTTCAATACACACCCGGGGGTTTACCGGATGGAAAACCGCCTCGGTACGACTATCAGAACAATGGTATCTACATACTAGGTTGCCCAACAAGTGAATAACCGAAGGGTTTTTGAATGGTAAAGTGAGTTGGGAAACTTAACCAAGCGGCTATGGAAGGTGAGTCCATGTTTATATGAAGATCTAAGGACCACCGTAGAATCATAAAGCGAGTTCCATTGAAGTTGTGAGGTGCCCTTCCCCAAGCCTGGATGAGATCTGCCTCTAATTCAAATCTAATCCTAAATTCCTTATTGTCCAGCAAGCTAACCACTGATTAGTCATGAAGATCCCATGATCCAAAGACAAATCAGTCGAATTCATCCAATGAGGGTCTTATGTGCTTGAACCGAGCCACCAGAGTGAGATTCAGCAAGGCTAAGGACTCCGTGAACACGGATAAAGAAAGTTGAAGGTTCGGTGCTCCATTGATTGGATCTGGAACCTTAGGGTTAAGCAAAACTTTTGGAAAATGGGGAAGAAACTCTGGGTTGGAGAAAGGCCAAAAGGACCTAGCTCACCCAATAGATGGCGATTCCCCCTCTCCCACCAAGGGGGGAGGAGCCGGCGCAGCGACCATCATCGTTACTAGGATTAGAGCATCGAGAGGTCGAGAGAGGCCACCCTCCTATCCCATATAAGATATATTAAAAACCTAATAAATTTGTGTTTAATGACTTCATGCCTTTGTTAACTTACCAAGAAACTAAGAAATTGCTCAGAGATGGAAGAGAATTTTACCTCGATCATACTATTTAAAATAAATAAACCATTCAAATTAGTGTTATTCTTGTAGTAAATGAATAAAATGATATTATTTTGGGAATATATTCCTAGTGATATTCGTGAATAGGAGGTTGAGTATACGATTGACTTATTACATTATGATAATCCTATTTATTACCCCCTTATTGAATGTATCATGTTGAACTTTAACATTTATTAAAAAAAATATAGAATCTATTAGATAAAAATTTCATCAAACCAATAATTTCACAATGGGGTTCTCTAGTTTTGTTTGTTAAAAAGAAATATATATCATTAATAATTAGAATTGATTATAGAGCCTTAAATAACATCACTGTTAAGAAAAAGTATCCTTTTCCTCATATTGATGATTTGTTTGATCACCTCCAAGGAGATAATTATTTTTCAAAGGTTATCCTGATTCCGGGTTACCATTAGTTGATAGTGAAAGAAGAAGACAGTCTAAAGACTTCATTTCAGACTAGATAGGGTAACTATGTGATTTTAGTTATGACATTTGTGTTTTCTAATGCACCTTCTATATTTAAGAACCTTATGAATAAATCTATTCATGAGATCGTAGAGAATTTTTGTGTTTATATTTATTGATGACATTTTGATATATTTTAAAAGTTAAGAGGAACATGAAATAAACTTATGGGTTGGGTTGAAAACCTTAAATGAATAGAAACTGTAAGGGAAAATAAGAAAGCATGATTTTTTTTTTCAAAAAATATATTTCCATGGAATTTTTTTTAATATTTAATAACTATTGTTGCTGCTAAAAAAATAGTTTTTAAATAATATAAAAACCCCACAGTCATGAAAAAGAGTCTCATTTTTATATAATTGGAAGGTTACTAAAGATGGGTTTTTCGAAAAATTTGATAAGGGGTATAACTCAAAAATGAGTTAGATTCATATAGAAAAATAATTTAATAATTGTTTTTAGAAACATAAAATAAGACTACTAAATGTTCCAGTTTTGTCCCTACTTTCAAAAAATGGTGAATTTTTTATCTTCATTATTTCTGAATGGAAATTACTTGGTTTTTTCCAAATGTATAATGATTAGGTAATTTCTTATTATTTAAGTCATTAAAACTTGATGAGTTAAATTACCAAAATCATGATTTGGAATTAGTTTACATTATTTTGATTTTAAAATTTATAGGAATCATTTTATGGTGTAATGTGTGAAATATATACTAAAAAAGAATTGAAGTATATATTCACATTGAAATAATTGAAAAAGAGATAGAGAAGATGTCTGGAACTGATCAAGGATTATTATTACATGTTTTCTTATAATCCCAAAAAAGTAAAAATAGTCGATGATGCTTTGAGTCAATAAAAATCTATATTAACCATGTTAAATTTTGAATGTAACTGTTTGGTTAGTGATTTGATAAACGTTTTCTAATAAGCTGTGGATTTTGGGAAATACTCTATTTTTTTTAGGTTTCAATGTTTTAACATTATAAAAAATAATTAAGAAAGCTCAAAATGATGATCAATATTTTCAAGAAAAGGTATAATCCATTAATAAGGGTATGTTGATAGATTTTAGTTTTGATAAGTAAAGTGTTTTATGATTTGGAAAAATAATTTCGGTTCTTTTTTATTCCCAGTTGAATAGAGAGTTATTTAGTGAATCTTATTTTATATCTTTTTTCATTAATATGGGTAGTACTAAGATGTACAAAGACCTTCAGAAGTATTACTGTTGTGATGGAATGAAAATATATATTTTTCACTTCACCATGAAGTGTTTTAATTGTTAGTAGGTCAGATAATAATGACAGTTACCAAAGGGGAAGCTTCATTCTTTTCTAGTGCTAGAGTGGAAATGAGGAAATATTTCCATGGATTTCATGGTGGGATTTCAATGGACATCATGTTGTAATAATAAGATTTGGTTTATTATTGATTTATTAGAAAAATATTAACATTTACTCCTCATTTGAGATATAGTGTCTTTTGATTAGCTTTCTGAAATATATCTAAAGAAGATAGTCAAGTTACATGGAGTGCCTCTCACCACTGTATCAGACCATGATCCTAGGTTCACATATGATTTTTGAAACGGACTACTGAACTCATTGGGTAATAATTTAATTTCTATTTAGTTATTATCATCAATTCATTAGATAGTCCGAATAGACGATTTAGACCATGGAAGAAATGCTTCATTACTCTATAATGGATTACCAGGGATGTTAGGATCAATGTCTTTCTTTGGTTGTGTTTTATTATAACAATAGTTTTCAGTATAGTATACATATGGTTATGTTTGAGGAATTATATGAAAAACTATATCACAAAAAAATATTTTTTGTTATAATGTAGAAGAAAGAAAGATTATGGGACCAAATTTAGTAGAGGAAGTGGATTATAATGTAGAGTAGATCCAATAACATCTGAGGACAACTTAGAGTAGAGATAAATTTTATGTAGAAAACTAGAGGAATTGTTTTCCTTTGAGGTAGGTGATCATGTATTTCTCCAAGTTTCTCTATGGATAAGTGTTGGAAATTTTGAAAAAAATGAAATTATTGGTACCTAGTTTATTGGACCACATAAAATACTTGTGAAATTTTGATCATTTCTACTTATTTTCTTCCTCCATGAGTTTATCTTAGATACAAAATGTATTTCATGTTTTAATGTTAAGGTAATATGTGCCCGATTCATCTCATGTTTTTGAGCCCAGAAGCAGTTTATTTGGAAGAAAACATTCTTTTTGAGGAATAAAATATTCATATTTTTTTGACAATAGAGAGATAGTTTTTTAGAACAAGGTTATTCGATAGGTTAAGGATTTATGGAAAAACCATATTGTTAAAGAGGAAACCTGAGAATCTAAAAATTCTAAGAGGGAAACATAAACCCAAAATATTAATAAGTGCATAAAATCTTGAGGATGAAATTTATTAAATGGGGACGGATGTAATAAACAAGGTAATTATCGAATAATTCATTTTTATATTTAATAATTAGAATTATATAGTTATATTTGTTATAAAAATTTTAAGTGTTTTTTTAAATAAAAAAGGAATTAGTTTAACTAAAATATTTAATTTTATGTTTTTATTTAAATAATAAATTTATAAATTTTAGACTTTGAATTTGATAAAAATAATAGAATTTTTAAAATCATAATACCAAATTTTAATTTTTATAAAACTTTGGAATTTTTTAGAAAATATTGAATTTCCAGTGAATATTGAAAAATATTGATTTTTATAAATATTATTTTATTTTTAGTAAATAAATAAATTTAAGAATCCCAATATTTTTTGAATATGATTAAATTAAACCTATTTATTATTTAGTTATATTAAATCCAATTAATTACTATTTAATACACTTTATAATGGTTTTAATATAATTTTTTTGGTTTAAAAATAGGTTTTCTCGAAAAGAAGTTTTTTAAATGCATAACGTTTCTCATTTTTAATTAATTTAAATAGCATATATTGGGGAATGATTTAAATTAAATTTATTTATTATATATCATTAAATATTATTTTAGTTTTATTTAATTTTTTATTATTATTCATATAGTTAATAATGAATCACATTTTTCAATAAACAAACTCTTCTTAAAAACCATCTATCTCCTAGCATCTGCGAGATTAATATTAAATTAAAATTTAACAATTTTTTGAAATAAATTTTGAAAAATAATTTCCATTTTGGTAATAATTATAATTTTTATTATATAATAATGTTAATTTAGTTTTTTATTATCGTGATAAGTGAAAACAATTAAAATTAATTAAAATGATTACGGTGAAAATGAGTTTACATATTGGTTAAACATATAATATAATTTCTAAAAATGATAAAAAAACATTTAAAACAATCATTTTATAGAACTATTTAGGCAATAACCTTTTTATTATCTATAATGGACCATTATTGGGGCCTGGTGACAATAAACAAACTTGGATGGAATTCACCCTTTCAAACAAATTCAATTGTGCCACTCACCAAACTTTTAAAAGGTCACCCACTCTCCTCTTATCTACAAACCTTAAAAACAAATTGGTTTGGAAAATACATGCAAAAATAAATTATAAAATTAATTAATTTCATCCTAAAATCCTTATTATGGGAATAAATCCTACCAAGGGAGTCCTTTGGATCAAACCAAAAGGAGTTACCCAAAGAAGACGTAAAGTTCTCTAACAAGATATTTAATATTATTTCTTCCTCCACCACTTAAATTATTCTTATACCATGATTATATAGTATAATCAGTATATAAAACATAAAATTATTTTTCTATGCTATGGTTGAAACCTAAAACCACACACACATCCAACAAACGTGTTAATAAATCATCATTCGTGTGTAAGACAGACTACTACCTTGTGAAACAATGTTATTCATTTTTTCATTAACACGTATCAGGGTTGGGTATGATGATGGATACAAAGTTTATAAATTATATTTATAAAATAATTATAAATATTTAGTCATTATATCATATATATATTTTTATAATCTATATCGTAGGAGATATGATAACATCACTCATGCGTTCGACAGACTACCACCCCACAAAGCAATGTGATTCATTTTCACTAACATGTTACCCGGAAGTTAATAAGGGTAATTATAATAAATATATGTGATATAAAATATATAATTTTGTTATAAATAAAATATTATATTTCTTAAAATATAATATATCATTTTTCATACCTTTTCACTCACTGAAAAAATGATAATGTCATTCATGGACTTGTGGAAATCCACCTCCTAGAAGCCATGAAATTATTTTTTAATAATAAAATTACAATAATTATATATATAAATATATAGAAATAAAAAAATAAGGTATTTATGATGCAATTATAATTCTTTAAATTGAAAATATTTCATACCTTTTTTCCATTACGATCGTTGAAAAAAGGAAACGTTACTCATGAGTATGCACAATATACCATCTCCATGATCGGAATGTTACTTCATTATTCATAACCATATTTCATGATTTGTTTTTAAAGTATAACTGACTATAAAAATGATAATTATTTCTTGATTATCAGTCTGGAGATTTCAAAATAATTACTTATTTTACCATATTCAACCTATCAAATTCATTTTTGATATATAGGCCAAATATTGTCAAAACATTTGATTCAAACATTATTGATTAAGTAATTGTATATAACTTGGTAATAAATGAAATAAAAGTAATAATAATATTAAAATGGTTATCAAGAAAGCATGTAATTAACTTAACTTTATTATTCAAAATTATAATGACACACATGACAAGTTGTACTCAAGGTAACAGACTTCGTCTCAATTAATTTTCATTGAGGCATATTCTGATATTATACACCTATATTTTTTAAGAGGTGTATATAAAACCATTTTGACATGTTATATCACAATTTTCTCTATTTTCATGGTATTGAATGTTTGTTTAATATTAATCATTCATGGGGATTAAAATTTAAGTGTTTCCCAATTGATAATGGACTTTTCCTTTAAACAATCATCTTTCAATGTTTTTCCTTAAAAATTTATTTATCTTTCATGTCCATGTTTTTAAATTGTTTTATGGGAATTTTTATATGAAAATAAAATATTTATAAGTAAATTTCATGTCTTTTTTACTTTATTTTCAATTGTTTTCCAAAGGAATATTTTTATGTGTTTTATATGGAACATTTAGAAAAATGAAAAATGAAATGTCCTATTATTAATGTACATGATGAACATAACTTTTCTACTACCATTAAAATTATTTGATTTCTAGATTTAGTTTCATGATATTAGGTTTTCTTCTATTAAAAAAACTTTTACTTTTGTTTGGTTATTTTGGTATGGAAAATGGATTTTCAAGAGAAAAGGATATTTTATATTGAAAATGGGGTTTTAATAAAAATGGTAATTTGATATCTAAAATTGATTTTCATAAAATTTTAAATGAGTTATTTTAAAAAAAATAATAATAAAAAAGTTAAGAATACATTTTTTCATGATAAGGTACTTGATAATTATACATAGGAAATAGGCACGCCTAAATAGCGACTACTAATCTTATTATAGTTTATATTATTGGGAATCCCATATTGTTCCTAGTGAGCCCATTACAACTTGTATGGTCAAGCAGCTCAGATAGCATCGGGAGATCCCATTATAGCATAAATGATTGGTATTCCCAGATTTCACTCTAATACATTTGGTAATGTTCAATGTATTAATTGTAAAGAATGAGGGAGTTGCCAAAGGGTTTCTCCTATGGATTTTAATCGGCTCTAGTTACTTATGACAAGGGTTTGAAATGGATTATTAATGCGATTATCTATGTTTCCAAGAAGGTTTTTAAATTTATTTCTATTAATTTTATTATATTTATTTGATAAAAACATGTGAGTTTGATGTGATTTTTTATTTCTTTTATCAATTACAATTTATTTAAATGAAAATATTTTATGGGTTTTTATATCTTTAATAGAGTAAAATTTCCTTTATTTTATATCCCTACTATGTTTTTTATGATCATCCCACTATTTTAAATGTTTTCCATGGGATAAATAAGGAAAATGATAAAGTCAAGTTGAAATTCATGTGATTTTTTCAGGAATGAAATAATGTTTTCTTATAAATT
Organism: Viscum album; assembly: GCA_963277665.1. NCBI lineage: Eukaryota > Viridiplantae > Streptophyta > Magnoliopsida > Santalales > Viscaceae > Viscum > Viscum album. The sequence continues at coordinate 945,726,860 of OY728139.1, read as the reverse complement.
GTGTTATATGGTGGAAAATTGATAATAATAGGAAGTTGTTGGCCCCTAGGATATTGTTGGACACTCTCTCTAACTATAATGGTATTAATTCTAAACAACCATGTCATATATTTTAAAATATCTCTTACCTCATTATCACAAATCATATCCCAATAAAAAGTCACATATCTTACCTCATAAAAGATCCTAAATAATGTCAATTATTTTCTAGTATATCACATTATTCCAGTCATTTAACTAATTAATTTTTTTAAAGTATCAACAAGCTTGTAACATATTATCTTTGTGTAAAATATGGGTATTAAGCCATTCAGACTTTTTTGTACTATAAGATAGATTGAACATCTAAAATTATATAATTTTGAGTCATTAGCATCGACAGAAGAACTGGGACTCTGACAGACAAATGCCTCACCGACTAATGTCTCGTAGACAAAAGAGTCACTGACTAATATCTCACCAAAAGATAGAATATTCACCAAATGATGTCTCACTGACAGACAAAAAACTCACCAAATTATGTCTCACCAACAGAATAACGAGTCACTGACTGATGTCTCACCGATAGATAGATGAGTCACTGACTCATGTCTCACCAACAGATAGGCGAGTCACTGACTGATGTATCACCAACATGATGACTGACAGATAGACTTACTCACTGACATAGGAGTCAGTGATAGACTATTTAAATTTGAATTTATTATAATTATTCCTAATGGTTAATTTGATCCATTTAATGATACTGACAAATAAAATGATCTTGTGTAGTATTTTGAGTAGAAAATAGGAGGTACGATGAACCTATGCATGTGGAGAGATCATGCACTCTATCATCCCTCAAGAATATAAAAGATTTTTGAATATTGAGATAAGAGAATGTGGTGTGCCAACCTGAGAATCATACATAAGGACATCCGCGGCATTGATCAACCCACTGTGAACTCAAGATAAAATGGAAGAACACACGAGGAAACATCAATCAAGTAGTACATTGAATTAATAAACTACATTATCATATCAAATAAAGATAAGAATATATTTACCAAACAATACTTATACCTAGAATCTAGAATATGACACTCTGTTTTAGTGTCATCTTCCCGAAGAAGACTCAAACCTCATCTCAACTACATTTTAAGAGTCCAGAGCTGTATCTCAAGACTCATAGAGCCTTCTTAATCTTTTCTCATATTTATTTTCTCTATTGTGTTCTTTTTTACAAACTTGTAAGTAGTGTGGGTATCTTTCTATTAAGGACAAACTTTCTCCTGTATCAAACTAAAGTATACAAGATAACCCTCCACTCTTACCTTCTTACAATTTTTTACTCCCACATATATGTGTGGAAGAGGTCGTCCTATGACCTGGTAGTTTGTACCCCCAAAGAACTATGGTAGAGGTCTTGTGACCTAGATGGCCTGTGTGCTGTTGTGAACTCCAATCTAGTGTGTAGATCAAACTATTTATTAATTTGAACTTCTTAGTGGTAGGTGATCACCAAGTGGATAGGATTAGGTCTCTACTTGAGATAGAACCTCTTGTTTCTTTTCTATAGTGCTTTTACATCTAGATTTAATATGTTTCCTCTCGTATTTCATAAAAATAAATTTCACTCTAATAGTTAGTCTTAGCATGTTTTTATAATAGTATTGACTCATTTGGTTAGTTTCAAAAGATGTATTAATTACCAAATTGATATAACTGAGAACTAATCACTCTTTTGTGAAGTCAATAGAATAGTCAAGCACTTATAAATTCCCTACTGGATAATTGGTAAATTGAATTTTAAATTTGGGGGAATATAAAATAATAACTTCTTAACAATTTTTTTATAGATACTCAATTCACCCCTCTTGAGTAGTCTACTCTACCCAACATTTGGTATCAGAGGAATTAGAACTTTCTTTTTTAAAATCTTTTGTCATACTTTTTAAACTGTGATTTTAGTTGAATTTTAATGATCTTAAAATTTCTGTTATACTAATCATTTATCACTTTAAAATATTTTTCTAAAATTTTATTATGGAAAATAGATAGGAAGGTAATGCTTCTAACAGACATCCATTTTTAATGGAACCAACTATGATAAATGGAAAATTAATATTAAAGTCCATTTAAAGACTATAAGATTTGAGATTTGGCCTGCTATAGAGACTGAATATGAGATCCCTGATACATTTAGAAATACTTGGGATGACACTAATAATGCTTCCTATAACAATAACTCTAAATCCATGAATAATTTATATTGTTCACTTGGAGATGAGGAATCAATCTAGAATTCTTCTTGTAAAACTGCCTTTGAAATTTGGGACACTATAGCTATTTCACATAAATGAATAACTAATGTCAAAGAAATGAGGCTTAATACATATTCCATTAAATGTGAGAACTTTTAAATGTAGTCTGATGAACCTATTCCTGACATGTATCTCAGGTTCAATGTGATATTAAACACCATGATCTCACTTGGAATGGTGATTACTACCAAAGAAAAATTTATGATAATTTTCATATACATACGGATAGATATAGTGGATATTCTATCCCAATTAATGATTCATGTGACATCAGCAAGAAACCATTCAAATAACTCATTAGAAACCTGATTATGTATGAAGAAGAGTCGAATTTCATCCATGAAGAAGAGAATGAACCTAAGAGAAAATATATAGCCTTCATGACTACTACCTCTAAGAATAAAGAAAAATATATGGTTCTGGCCTCTATTTAAATCTCCCGTAATGATGAATCAACATTAGATAGTGATAAAGAGATGGCTCCACTGGCTAGATAATTCAATAAATTCTATTGAAATAATAATTTCTTCAGGAAGACCAATTATAAAGTAATATATGATAACAAAGGAAACTGGACAAAGGACTAGAAAAGAAATAAAAAATCATAGGAGTTGCCTGATATGAACATAAGAGGAGAGGACATGTCAAAGTTGTCTGTCCAAAGTTAAAATGAAAAAAGAAGTATGAAAAAAAATGAAAATAAGTATAATAAATCCAGAAATTCCACTTGGAGTCCCCCTTAGGATATCTCCTGTGAATTAGCATCATCTCATGATGAGAGAGACGACATGAAAAATATGTTATTTATGACAACAACATCTGAGGTAACCATAGATTGTCATGTTCATAATTCATATTATTATGAAAATGAAAGTGATTCTAAAAATATGAAAAGTGATAAAATATTTGAATACTATATCATGTTGGAAGAGAATTGAAATTAATTGAAAGATAAATATAAATCTTTAAAGAAACAACATCCTCTCACTGTAAATAGTATTTCTAAACATACTATTTAAAAGGAAAAGAATGCTCAACTACTCAAATAAAACAATGAACTACAAATTTTTAATGAGCATTTAAAGAAATATCTAGAAGAATTTACAAATAAAAAAATACTCTTACTCAAATTCTTGGTAAATAGATTGATCCTAAGTACACTTCTGGTATTGGATATCTCCCTGGGCATAGAAACCTATCTAAATTTTTTTGTAACTACCTCAATAAAATATTATTTTCTACATAAAAATGAATATTCTGATTCTTGTTCTAGTTATGGAAAATATTTTACTACCTCTAGTTTTGTTGGACCAAATAGAGTCTCTTTTTCAAATCTGTCACATAAAACTTATAGTAAACACATGAATCCTATGTGGGTTCCTAAATCACTAATTACAAATATTAATAGACCCAATCAAATCTGGGTACCAAAATATGTTTCTGTCTGATTATTCTATAGGAAAGCTATTTGAAGAGATCCTGCAAGAGTTAGTGGTACTTGAACATTGGATGTTCAAGGCATATTATTGGATAAAATTAGTGATTCATGTACCTAATCCATATTGATGGTGGATATGTCACTTTTGGTGACAATTCTAAAGGAAAAATAATTGTCTTAATCCATATTGGTAACTCTAACTTAGTTTTAATCTCAAAATTAATTTTTATTGATGGATTGAAATATAATTTTCTTTGTGTTTCACAATTATGTGAAGATGTATTTCATGTTAAATTTGAAAATGATATATGAAATTTTTTTAACTCTAAAAATGTATTGGTATTTTCTCATTAAGAAATGAAAATGTATATGATGTCAACATAGATTCTTTATATTCACAAAATTTTTCTTGTTTAAGTGCCTTTCATAAAGAGACTTGGATTTTTCATTGGATAGTAGGATGTATAAAATCTAAGTGGACTTTGGATAAAACATTATGAAGTGATCATGGCTGTTAGTTGGAAAATAAAGACTTTAAATATTTTTTCCTACAAAATGGCTATAGTCATAACTTCTCTTCCCCTAGGAAAACCTCAACAAAATGTAGTTGTGGAAAGAATAAATAGAACTTTAAAAGAGATATCATGAACAATACTTAATAAATATGATCTACCTGTTTATTTTTTGGTTGAGGCTATTAATACAACATGCTAAATAATTAATAGAGTCATAATTAGACCTATCGTCATGAAGGGTCCTTATGAGTTGTGAAACAACATAAAAACCAAAGTTTGTTACTTCAATGTTTTTGGTTGCAAAGTCTATATCCTTAATATAAAATACAATCTTAAAAAATTTGCATCCAAGAGTGATGAAGGAATCCTTCTAGGTTACTCAATATCTAGTAAATCCTATAGTTTCATTAAAAAAACCAAGTGTGTGGAATAATATATGTATATCAAAATTGAAGAAATAGATCCACATGAACCTAATACCTCCCTAGACATCCTTGAATATGATATGATAAATTTGTATGTAAATATAAAATCAACTAATCCTCCTATCAATAAATCTATTAAATCAAACAATTTTGGAAAATTCTCATAATCTAGACATGATGAACCAAAACCTATAAATGATCTTGGAATTAATATACCCTCTTTTTCTATACCAACCAAAACCCTCAGGAACCATCCTTAATGTACTGTTGTTGGATACTTAGATAAAGGGACACAAACTAGAGCTTCTCTTAGAAACCAGGTTGGACATCATGCCTTTTTGTCACATCATAATCTGAAAGACATCAATGAAGAAACTAAAGATGAATGTTTAGTAATTAATATTAAATAATAACATAATCAATTTGAAATAAATAATGTTTGGAATCTTTTGGATAGACCCAAATACACCTTAACCATAGGTACTAAGTGGGTGTTTAGGAAAAAAGTTGATGAATATTGTAATATTGTTAGAAATAATTTTATATTGGTTGCACAAGGTTATAATCAAGAAGAAATCATTGACTATAATGAAACTTTTTCACCTTTGTATAGACTTGATTCCATCATAATCCTTCTTTCTTATGCTCTCCATCTTAATTTTAAGACTTTTAAAATTGATGTTAAACGTGCATTCCTAAATGAGTATGTAGTTGATGATTTTTTTGAACACCCTAGTTTTACAAACCCTCATTTTAAAAATCATGTTTTCAAATTAACTAAATCCTTATATGGATTAAAATAATCCCCAAGATATTGGTATGATAGACGAGTAATTTTTTCCTTATAAAAGGTTTTACCAAAAGAATTTTTGATCCCACTCTTTTTATAAAAACAATTTATAAAGATATTTTAATAGTTCAAATTTATGTAGATGTTATTATTTTTAAATCTTCAAGTTATTCTTTATGTATTGATTTTTGTAAAATGATGAAAAGTGAATTTGAAATGAGTTTGATGGGTGATCATAATTTCTTTCTTGGATTTCAGATTTTTCAAAATATAGTAGGTATCCTTTTAAATCAATGAAAATATAAAAAATTCATTTTAAAAAGATTTTTCATTGATATACTTAAAAGTATTGACACTCGAATGAGTACTACATGTAAGTTTGACATTTATGATGATGATAAATCTATTGATCAAACCATTTTCAGAGGAATGATTGGATGTTTTCACTACTTGAATACTACTAGGTTAGATATAATGTCTTGTGTGTGTGTGTGCCCGTTTCCAATATAACACCAAATAATATCTCTGAAATTTTGTTATAAGTTTATTCAAATACCTTAAACATGCTATCAATTTATGTTTTTACCCTAAAGGACAATCATATGATATAGTGAGTTATTCTAATACTGATTTTTGGGAATTCAAGTTAGATAGAAAGAGAACCTCTAGAACATATCTCTTTTTGGGAATGTCTTTGTTTTCATGGTCTTGTAAGAAACAAAATTCAATTGCATTATCTAATGTCGAAGCTGAATACATAGATACTAGTAGTTTTTGGGATTAAATATTGTGGGTGAAACACACTATTCTAGACTACAGATATCAATTTTATCATATACCTATAAATTGTAACAATACATGTGCAATTAACATTCATAAGAACCCATTTTTTTATTATTGAATAAAACATATTAATTTAAGACATCACATTTTGAGAGATCATTATCAAAAGGGTGATATCGCTTTAGAATTTATTAAATATCATCTTACTGATATATTCACTAAGCCATTGAACTATGAAAGAATGAATTACTTCAGACATGAAATAGGAATGATTAATCTATAAGTGTTTTATAGTCTTTATATTATGTAAAGAATAAGAGACTCTATCATGCAGAATCTATCTTGAAGACTCTATCATACCGACTCTGTCATGCCAACACTATAATGCCGACACTTCTATCATGCTGACACCGATGAGTCACTATTTTTTCTATTTTTTGTTTTTAACCAAAAAAACATTATTTTGATTATTTATGAAACCCATTTTATGATTTCTCTATTTTCACTTGATTTAATCTGTATATGATATAAAGCTGAATCATTCCATGCTACTATATACCTTGAGACCACTATTGCTCACTCAAACTTCGACCTTTAACCTTCTAGCCATCAACCAAGATCTCTAAATTCTAAAGGTGAAGTGCCTGGTTGAAAGATACTCTGATAAGTTTTTACCCAATAAGAAGTAGAAAGAAGTGTCTAGTGGATCTTCTACTACAGTAAATCGAGAACTAGCCAATCATATAGTAACAATAGAGACAGAGGTGTATGAAAAATGATTATTGGATAGAGGGTCACTATTTCTAAAAGTTATACAAGAACAGGGATGGATTGAGTGGTTTTTCTGTGAATGGAAGAGAATATTATCTGAATATTGTGCATGAGTTATACTTGAAAACTGAATTTCTACTGGACGAAAGTGATTCCTATTGGTTAAAATTAATGGTAAAAGAAAAGATGATCTATTTCTCTTCAAAACAGTGGGATGAATGTCTCAAATTTATTCATGAATAAATTTTTGATGATGATCAAGGTACTCCTCCACCTAAAAGTGATATTTTCAGCATCAGGACAACTTCAAAATAACATACTGACAATTAATTGCCTCAAAGGCCGGTTTCTACTGAGCTTCTTAGAGTGTGCAAGATCTTGTTTAATTTCATCTAGAACCATATTTGACAATGGAAAGGGGACCATTATTTTTTGAAGTACTGGGATGTCGACCTAGTTTATATGCTGAATAGTGGAGTTAAGGTTAATATTCAAAAGTATTTAATTTTTTAAATAAGTGAGAAGATCAAACCTACTATAAGGAAAATTATATGTTTTACCATAGGATGATATCAAAAATTTTGAAAGAAAAGGTTTTTGGGGTTGATAATGATAAAACACTATCAGAATGTAGTGCATTTGGTTGGAAAAAGGTTATCTATGGAAGAATGATGATTCATTGGAATCCATGGAAGAGAAGGTGGGTTGGTGATTAAGATAAGTATTATAAAACATTCACCCCTATGGATCACCCTACCGGACTAAGAGATACAAGGGATCCTAGTTTGTGTCCTAATGAAGAAGAAGCTTACTCAGATGAGAAATGAGGTGAGGAAGCTAGAGATGATAGGGAAGGATCTCCTATTGATGACAAGAGTGATCCTGATGTTGCTGCAAGTCTTCCTAAGGTAATCTACATACAACCTAGTCCACCATATTCCTTACCTTCAAGAGAATCAATCTTAAAGGATTATGAAGATAGAGAGGAAACATAAGTTTGTGGTAGTGTGGAGAATGAATCAAATGACTCAAATAAAGAAGAAGAAGAAGGGGATAAAAGAGAAAAAGGAAAGGAAGATGGTTCGGGAAATGATGAGGAAGAGGCATAAAAAGAAGAATAGGCAGAAGATGAGGAAGATGCAGATAAGAAGGAAGAATAAGGAGATGAACCAAATGTTGATGTTTGTAATTATGGACTTGATCAGGACAACAACGGTGGTAATGATGTTCTTAAAATGGTCAAGCTGAAATAATTGAAGTGGATACTCAAGTAGAACATCAACAGAATCAAGAGTTGTTACATGCTCCTCAAGCTGTGTGTGCAAGGAAGAGACATACAACTTAGGGGGAGAAAGTAGCCAAGAAGGCTGACATAGAGGGGGATACTAAAGAATGACAAGTTGAATCCTGTGCGGAGCATAAAATATGAAGTCTAAGTCTTGTTACTCTCAGTACGCTAGATGATGATGTGATGGATGCATGTGTAAGGAATCTTGGGTATGTGGAATTCGGATTGGACTATGAAGATTTAAATGATGAAGTTTTTGTAAATACTGCAAGGGAACCAATGGCTAAGACCCATCCTGGTTACTATGTCACTAAGGTTGATTTGGAAAGATTCAAATAAGACATATTCTCATTAGCAATACATTCCTAACAATATCTGATGACATATGAGATTAATGAATCCAGGAGAGAGAACACTGAGGTAAATGTTAACTTGAAAGCTATCAAGTCTATAGTTGAAGATGTAAGTCATACCAGTACTTCTATCTCTACTCCCACCCCATCAAGTGCATCTCATTCTGATTCCATTTTACTTTCATAGATGTTAGTGAAGTAAATTTTTCCAAAAATTGATTATAACTGCCAAAACCATTGTGGAAAACAACGCCATGCTTGGGAAGGAGATGAAGAATTTAACTACTGGAGTCAATGAATTAACCACTTAGTACATGACAATAATGGAAAGTGTAATGAAATGGATTGAAGATCTTGTTTCACATATTAATGTTCATAATGTTTCCAAAATGATAAATGATGTAATTTTTTTTTGCAATCTGATTCAACCTCAACTGCTTCTGCAAACTACACAGATTTGGATGTTGTCAAAGCTGATGTTAGAGAAGATCTGAAAGAAATTCCAAGTGGCATAGATTCAGAAACCCTAGAAAAACATGATAATTATATTAATCATGTGCAAGAAATGGTTAGGATTTATACCAAGGGAGCCTCAAAGACTCAGGAAGAGATTATAAATAAATTCAACCAGTATTTTTTAGAAGATATATATAGTGACAAAACCTTTTCTTACATTACTATTACATTATTTTAAGATAAAAAAAATAATAGTACTACAAATAGAGGATCCAAAGGTTTAGTGTCTTGTGAAAACTAGTACCATACATAGCAATTACATCATCATGAATAAACATTTATTTAATTTCATCTTCTCTAGCTTCTTATTGGCACTTGACCTCTCTTTATTACATCTATCCACCTGAGGATATACATCAAAAGGGGTGAGATAAAATCCCAATAAGAGTATAGATAAGAACAATATATCATGGGGTGAGCATAATCATAACATGGGAAAAAGATCATGAATACGAGAGGAAGCATAAATAAAAGACTTGATGTATGGGAATGCATAAAAATGAAACTTCATGTCTTGGTGGTTAACTACCACACATAATTGTGAACAAAGCTAGAATCTTGTCCAAATCATTTCGCTTTTACTCATGAGATACATCACTATACCCAATGAATTGGAGTGCTATATAATTCCAGGCACACCCATCACATGTAAACATTCATATTGCGCTATATAATTCCAGGCACACACGTCACATCATAACATTATCATTTTTCATGCATGCCACAATGAACATTTAAAAAAAATGAACATAACTAAACCATAAAAATGAATGGGTTTCATCTCATATGAACACATTCATAAACATTGGGTTCCCAAAAGAATGATGGAATAACATACCTGTTACAAGAACCGTCAATATTGAATGAGAAGTAAAAGGTGTTTTCTTAAAAGAAGAGTTATTTTGGAAAACATTTGGTATGTCATAAATAATAGTGACAAACATGTATATCACAGAAAATGAAATAAAATGACGAACAAAAGATTTTTAAGGAGTAACCGTATAAAAAATGAGTGAAAGAGGGAGAACCTGAAGGATGAATGTCGGGTTCGAGAATTTCCCCTTACCTTGTATCCGAACGCTTCCTTCTATTTAATGTCCTATATAATGACATTATATTCATTAATTATAAATTATAGAACCTTTTATACATGAAAAAAGTTCATTCGGGTTTTATTATGCCATTTTATGTTCCTTTGGATGACTTATAGAGTTTAAAAACATTCTTTGGGGATGTTCGTTTTTTATGGTTTTTCTTGGGTGGTTTACTTGTATTCATAAATTGATGTTCAGGTAGAACATGGGAAAACATTCAGAACGGATATTACATGTTATTTATTACATTATAAAATTTAAAATTATCTTATAATGAGTTATATTATATACCATGTTGATGAATCATTAGAAAAAAATTAAATGATGATTGTTTGTATTAATTTGGGCGGTTTTTCGATCACAACGATCTTGTTTTAATTTTTCACTTAATAATATTTACATAAGTTAGTTCTAGAACATTAAATAGGACATAATACATATAAAATATTCTGGTTCAACCATAAAAATGGTATCATGACCAGATCTAAAGGTATAAATGGAAGAAGAAAACATGTCGTTCTTGAAGGTGATAAATCAACACCTCACGAACAACGTTCTCTTTAATAAATTAAAAGGAAGAGGGAAATGGGTTGGATTATAAAATATAACATTAGTATCATAAATTACAGTATATTCATGATTATGGAGTTACTATACCATTTGGACAAAGATAGGAGGGTAGAGAATAAGAAAAGAACCTGAAATTGAAAGGGAATTAAAGGAGAAGAGGAAAAGAAATTACCTCTTGAATCCTCCTCTTGAGATCCTCCTTGAGGGACTAATCTTGGTATTTTAATGAGACCAGAAGCTCATGGGCATGGGGGAGGCGATAGGGATGATTTTCGGACAGAGTTTAGACAAGTCTTCATGATTGAGAGGTGTGAGGAAATGAAGGTGTGAAGGGTGGTATTTATAGTGGAGGGGAGAGGGGTTTCCATAATATAAAATTCATTAGTTTATTAATTTACCCTAGGACAAGGAATAGTGAGTCTTGCATGACCATAAATAGTAATTTTATAAGTTAATACCGAACCAATTGGGCTTATATGACCAAAACATCACACATGACCCTATAATAAGCTTATTTAGCTTATTTTGTAAATTAGTGTATTTCACTATTCATAAAAAAAATCAAGTATTTAAAAAAATTTCCAATATTTCACCCCAACCATTTTTCGATGTGTAGAATCCAAAAAATGAAGTACATTTTTCATTTTTTTTTTCTAAATATGATTAATTTAATATTTCATTAATATTAAGTTTTATTACTAAAAAACAGTTTAAAAACATTCATTTATTTATTCTAAAATATAGGTACATCATAATTTCAATTGAATATTATTTTTATACAATTATAAGTAATGTTACTATTCATTATAGTATAGAACTATTCATAACGGTATGTTACTATTCATAAGGGTAGGTTATTATTCACCAATTTGTTTTTATTAGACTCCAAAAATCATCTTGAACATAACCGTGTATGTTAGATTTTCAAAATTCCCAACCCAGAAGTGAAAAAATTATGTTTAAAGGTCACTTATCTCTTAAATAGTTCATTATTTCATGTTTTTATATGATTTTATGACATAATTATAAGAAGGTAATTTACATTGAAAAATATTGGGTCGTTACATTCTTCCACCTTAAGAAATTTCGCCCTTGAAATTTCACTTTACAGAAACAGGTGAGGGTACGTCCCCTTCATTGCCTCTTCCAGTTCCCAAGTTGCTTCCTCAAACTTATCGTTCCTCCACAAAACATTAACATGATGAGTTGCCTTGTTGTGTAGAATCATATCTCTCCAATCCGCAATCTCTACTGGCTGCTCTTCATAAGAGAGATCATCTCCCAGCTGTACCACCTCTAATTTTAGTACATGTGAGGGGTCCGGTATGTACTTCCTCAGGAGTGATATGTGAAACACATCATGAACTTGAGACATATTCGGTGGAAGGGAAAGTCGATAGGCCATAGCTCATATGCGGTCAAGGATCTCAAAGGGGCCAATGTACCTTGGGCTTAGCTTCCCTTTCTTCCCAAATCGCATGACTCTCTTCCATGGAGATATTTGGAGGAAGAATTTATCTCCAACGTCGAACTCCAAGTCCATTTGACGGTTGTCAGTAACACTCTTTTGTCGACTCTGAGCAGCTTTGATGTGTTTGTGGATGAATTTAACCTTCTCTGTCATCTCTTGAACAAGATTGGGTCCAAGTATCTTTCTTTCTCCAACTTCATCCCAACAGGTTGGAGTTCTACATCGATTTCCATATAGAGCTTCATATGGAGCCATGTGAATACTTGATTGGAAGCTATTGTTATATGTGAAATCAAATAATGGGTGATGTTGATCCCATCCACCTTTAAATTCTAGAGATGAGGCTCTTAGCATATCTTCAAGTGCCTAAATAGTCCTTTCAGACTGGCCATTAGTTTGAGGGTGATAAGCTGTGCTGAAATTTAATTCAGTACTCAAATTATATTGAAGGCTCCTATAGAATTTATATGTGAACCTTGGATCACGGTCAGAGACAATTAATAGTGGAACATCATGCGGTCTCACCACTTCCTTCACATATATCTTTACAAGCTGTTCAAGCGAGAGATCTTCCCGAAGAGCGATAAAATGAGAAGTCTGGGTGAGTCAGTCAACAACAACCCATATCTCATTATTTACCTTTGACGTCTTTGGGAGACCCATGACAAAGTCCATAGTAACATTTTCCCATTTCCATATGGGTATAGGCAATGGCTGCATCATCCCTTTGGACTTTTGTCTCATTTCTTTTACTTGATGACATACCAAGCTCTTTGATATGTATTCTGCAATCTCCATCTATATATATTATCCCACCAGAAGTTTTCTTGGAGATCTCGATACATCTTGGAACTCCAAGGATGGATAGAGAAAGTTGATCTATGTGCATTGTCCAATAGCTCCTTCTTTATCCCAGATGATGAAGGCACACAAAGCCATGTTCCAGACCGAATCACACCATCATCATCGATATAGAACTCTTAGAGTTTCCCTTCCATTACTGCATTCCCCCCTTTTTGTATATCCACATATTCCCTTCGTGCTTACTTAATATTCTCTTGGAAGGATGGTTGCACAATCATTCAGGAAAGTTGGGATGTATCCCCCGCCCTTAGGATTTCAAAATCCATCCGTTGCCTATCTAATAAGATAGGGTCTCTCTCAATCCATAACATGGATAGAGTAATGGGGTCTTTTCTTCATAGAGAATCATCTACCTTGTTCACCCATCCAGGATGGTAGTGAATAGAGAAATCATAATCCTTGATTAGCTCTAACCATCTCCTTTGATGCATGTTGAGCTCCTTTTGTGTTAATATATACATTAGGCTCTTGTGGTCAGTGTATATGTCACACTTCTCACCATAAAGGTAGTGCCACCAGATTTTCAAGGCAAAAATCATGGATACCAGCTCTAGATCCTATGGCATGTAGTTCTTCTCATGGATCTTCAACTTTCATGAGGCGTAGGCTATCACATTATCATTGTATATGAGTATGCAACCCAAGCCTTTCTTTGAAGCATCACTTTATATCACAAAAATTTCTCCACATTTAGGTTGTGTGTGTACAGGTGCAGTGATCAGCCTTATCTTTAGCTACTTTAATATTTCCTCACATTCTTCCATCCACACATACTTTACCCCTTTCCTTATTAAATTAGTTAGTGGGCTTGACAATCGTGAAAAGTTTCTCACAAAACATATGTAGTACCGAGATAATCCCAGAAAACTACAGATTTCTCTGACACTAGAGGGCCTGGGCCATTCCTCCATCACCTTTGTTTTTGAAGGATCCATAGAAATCCCCTTACTTGTGATCACATGTCCCAAGAATGCGAATTTCTTCATAAAAAAGTCACACTTTATGAACATGGCATACAACTTCTCATTTCTCAATGTGGCCAAAAAAAGCCCCTGATGTTCTTCATGTTCCTCCTTCATCTTGGATTAGATGAGAATATCATAAAAAAAAACTACCAAACATTTGTTAAGGTAATGTCTAAAGACCCTATTACTTAAATAAATGAAGATTTCAGGGGAATTAGTAAGTCTGAATGGCATCACCAAAAACTCATAGTGCCTGTAACTTGTACGGAAGTCAGTTTTCTAAATATCTTTCTTCTTCACCTTTACCTGATGATATCCAGAATGAAGATCCACCTTTGAGAAGTATTGAGCTCCTCTTAACTGGTCTAACAAGTCATCAATCCTTGGGATAGGATACTTGTTATTTATGGTGTCCTTGTTGAGTTCCCGAAAATCAATACACAGCCACATTGTTCCATCCTTATTCTTCACAAAGAGCACTGGTGCACCCCAAGGTGATGCACTAGGGAGCATGTACCCTTGTCCAGATGTACTTGAAACCTCTTATTTAACTCCTCCAGTTCGATAGGATCCATCCTATTGTGACACTTTCAGATAGGAGTATCTCTGAGTATAAGTTCAATTGAGAAAACTAGCTCATGATCTGAGGGAATTTTGGGTAACTCTTCGGGAAATAAATCTTCGTATTCTCCCACAATGGGCAATTCCTCAAGGATGGAACTATCCTTCGACCCAACCATTTTGGAGAGGTATGATTCTTATTATGGAATCAACATCCACACAGATGAAGGAATTTTCAAAGGAGATTTATGATCTTCCTTTCATTTGTAGATGAGCATGGAATGGTTCAGAATATGGAAAGATATTTCCTTTTCCCAACAGTTGATATGTTCTCTAAATAACGAGAGGCAATCCATTCCCATTATAGCATTGAATTACACCAAGGGAAGTATTACGAGATTCACCGGAAGAATCTTACTCATACGCCAACTAGAGAAGAGTCAGACACTTGGGATACAATTATTTCACTACTTGGTGTTTTTACAGATATCTCTATATCAAGGTTTCAGGGCTTCGATTATATAGTTCTAGAAATCTTGCAAGATATAAAGGAATGTGTAAAACCAGAATATAATAAGACTTTTTTAATTATTGAGTGAATAATAATTTTACCTTATACGAAATCATTATCTTTCTCTACTTTCCCAGTAGTGGTGGCATAATAATTCTTTTGTTCCATTGGCTTTGGTTACTTCTGACACTAATTACCATTGAGAACTCGAGGTTTAGTGCACTGGCTTGCATAGTTCCCAAGCTCCCTACAGTTGTAGCATTGAACCACGGGTGGTTCTATCCTTTCTTTCGCTACATTATCCTTACTTTTCATATCTTTTCGACACTCTTGAGCATTATTTCCTTCTTTCCCACACTTAAATCATTTCACCTTCCCTTTTAAGCAGTTCCTACGGTGCAACTTCCCACATTTTTGGCATGTGGGTCATTGAGTTTTCATCCCACCTTTATTATTAGATCCACCGGATTGAAACTCTGCCTTTATTTTCTTATCACCATGGCCATGGGACCATTCTCCATAATCCATCTCCACTTTGCGAGCACACCATATAACTTTTTCATAACTCCCAAAGTCTTGAATTGCAAGAGCCTTTCAAAGGTGTGGTTTTAATCCACTAAAGAATCTATCAATTTTTCTATCACTGTTGATAAAAAACCTCAAGCGTACCTTTAAAGCCTTGTGAAACTCAATTCAGAGGTTGTGATATATTCTCCTTTATTTTGATTGAGGTCTATTTGTTCTCTCCCCATCTTCGTACAAAGAGTTCATGGGAAATACTTATTAAGAAACATAATCTTAAAGTCTTCCCATTCCATCTCTTAAATTTCCTCCCTTGTCTTGGTGTTCTTAATAAAATCCCACCATTGATCAGCTTCTCCATCTAGAAGATAAATGGCTAGGGTAACCTTTTCCGTCTTAGAATAGTGATGAACAGAAAAGATTTTTTCCAAGTAGTTGAACAACTATTCCGCAGCTAGTGGATCCGAAGATCCATTAAACATCGGTGGTCATTGCCGCATAAAACATTCGATAGCCAGTTGCTCCATCTTTGGTGAAGGAGGATGTTCCCCATTATTATGTTTATTATTCATAACTTGAGATAATTGGGTAAGCATGACCATGAAGTTCTGAACTCCACCTCCCAAATCACTAGGGATGTCGTTAGGTTAATCATCGCATTGGCCCTCACATGAGTTGTTGGCCTGGTTTTTATTGGTTCCCACCATTTTTTAAAACATTAAAGTTTAGAAAAAAATATAATTTAAAAATTCATGAATACATAACTTATTTATTTGCCAAATTTATACTAAAATAAATATATATGGGATCCCTATGTAGAGATTCGTGTGTGCATATTTGTATGTAGTCTCATGCTAGAGGATTTCTCCAGGGTTCACTAATCCTAATTCCCAAATTAACTAAACCATGCCTATAATACCAACTATAGAGACCCAAAAATTTCATACATTACTATAACATTATTTTAAGATAAACAACATAATAGTATTACAAATAGAGTATCCAAAGGTTTAGTGTCTTGGAAAAACTAGAACCATACAAAGCTATTACATCATCAAGCATAAACATTTATTTAATTTCTTCTTCTCTAGCTTATTATTGGAACTCAACCTATCCTTAGTACATGTACCCACCTGAAGATAAACATCAAAACGGGTGAGCTAAAAGCCCAGTAAGATAAAAGATAAGAACAATATAGCATGGGGTGAGCATAATCATAACATGGGAAAAAGATCGTGAACATGGGAGGAACCATAAATAAAAAACATGAAGTGTGAAAATGCATAAAATCGAAACATCATGTCTTGGTGGTTAACTGCCACACATAATTGTGGACAAAGATAAAATCTTGTCCACATAATTTCACATTTACTCATGATATTTATCACTTTACCCAATGCATTGGAGCACTATAAAATTCCAGGCGCACCCGTCACATTTAGACATTCATTTTACGCAATATAATTCCGTGCACACCCGTCACATCATAACATTATCATTTATCATGCATTCCATAATGAAAATTTAAAAAAAATGAACATAAATATCCCATGAAAAGTAATGGGCTTCATCTCACATGAACACATTCATAAACATTGGGTTCCCAAAATAAAGAGGGAATAACATACATGTTACAAGAATAGTCAATCTTGATCGAGAAGTAAAAGGTGTGTTTTTAAAAGAAGAGTTCTTTTAAGAAACATTTGGTTTGACATAAATAACAGACACAAAAAATTATATCCCACAAAATAAAATAAAATGATGAACAAAAGATTTTTAAGGTGTAAAAATATCAAAAAATGAGTAAAAGAGGGAGACCCCGAATGATGAAAGTTGGGTTCGATAATTTCCCCATACCTTGTATCCAAACACTTCCTTATCTTTAATGTCTTGTATAATGACCTTATATTCATTAATTATAAATTAAATAACCTTTTATACATTAATTGAGTTCATTATAGTCTCATTATGTAATTTTATGTTCCTTTGTATGACTTATAGAGTTTAAAAACATTGTTCAGGGAGGTTCGTTTTTTATGGTTTTTCTTGGGTGGTTCACTTGTATTCATAAATTGACGTTTGGGTAGAACATAGGTAAACATCCATAACTGGTATTACATGTTATTAATGGAATTAAAGAATTTAAAATTATCTTATAATGAGTTATATTATATACCATGTGGATGAATAATTAGATAAATATTAACTGATGATTGTTTGGGTTAATTTGTGTGGTTTTTCGATCACAACGAACTTGTTTTAATTTATCACATAGTAATATTTACATAAGTTTGATACAGAAAATTATAAAGGACATAATAAATATAACATATTCTGGTTCAACCATAAAAATTGTTTCATGACCATATCTGAAGGTATAAATTGACGAAGAAAACATGTCATTCTTGATGGTGATAAATCAAAACCTCACGAACAACGTTCTATTTAATAAAATAAAAGGAAGATAGAAATGGTTTGGATGATATAATATACCATTAGTATCATATCATCCCATTATATTCATGATACTAGAGTTACCATAACATTTTCACAAAGATAGGTGGGGAGAGAATAAGAAATGAACTTGAAATTGAAAGGGAATTAAAGGAGAAGAGGGGGAGAAATTACCTCTTTAATCCTCCCCTTGAGATCCTCCTTAAGGGCCTAAGTGTGGTCTTTTGATGAGACCAGAAGATCTTGGTCATGGGGGAAGGGATAGGAAAGATTTTTGGGTAGAAATTAGACAAGTATTCAAGCTTGAGAGGTGTGAGGAAATGAGGGTGTGAAGGGTGGTATTTATATTGTTGGGGAGAGGGGTTTCCTTAATATAAAATTCATTAGTTTATTAATTTCCCCTCAGACAAGGAATAGTGAGTCTCGCATGACCAAGAAAAGTAATTTTATATTTTAATCCCGAAAAAGTAGGATTACATCAGTAGAACATCAAACATGACCCTATAATTAGATTATTTAGCTTATTTTGTAAATTATGGTATTTCACTATTCATAAAAAAATTCATGTATTTCGGAAAAATTCCAAAATTTCACCCCAACCATTTTTGACATGTAGAATCCAGAAATGAAGTCCATTTTTGAGAAATAATTTTCTAAATATGATTAATTTAATATTTAATTAAAATAATTCTTTGTTACTAAAAAATCTTTTTTAAAACATTCATTTATTTATTTAAAATATAGGTACACCATACTTTCACCGAATATTATTTTTATACCATCTTAGGTAAGTTTAAAATTAATTAGGGTATATCAATATTCATAATATTATGTTACTATTTATAAGGGTTTGTTACTATTCACAAAAATGTATTTTTGTTTTTTTAGACTCAAAAAATCATCTTGAACACAATTGTGTATGCCAAATTTTCAAAATTCCTAACAAAGAAGTGAAAAACATATGTTTAAGGGTCACTTATCACTTAGTGGTTCATTATGTTGTGTTTTTATGTGATTTTATGAAATAATTATAAGAAGGAAATTTTCATTGATAAACTTTGGGTCATTACAATATATACCAAGCATTACCTCACCAGTCACTTCAAATACTTCGTTGAAAATATCAGATCACCTCCTATGACTATTTCCTTTATGGAAATAGTTAAGAAGATGAATGATTTCACTCTTATCCGGGATAAATTTATAGATAATAAGGATGAATTCAAAAAATCAATGATGTATGGAGGAAAAATTATTTAGGACTTTATCAGGCTACTAAAACCCTATCTCCATGTTCATAATGAAGCGATAGTTGTTCCGCCAGCTACACCTATTCTCTCTACTTAGACAATGACTTCCTCTACCATGTCGGTTGCTAATGATTTGACTTAGATCTGGCCGGTTATCATATAAAAATTTGAACCTGGGTATTTATCCTAGCACAAACTAAGCATAGAACCATCTGTTCTAGCAGTAATTCCTTTACCTCTGCTAAAGAATTATTCAGATTATTCTATTTCTCTGCCACCACCTACTGGACCTACCATTGTTCCATATGGTATGTGGAAGAAACCCCTTGACCCTAATAAGTAGTATGGATTTATTATTTTTTATAGTTTTGAGTTCATCTACTCTTTCTATTTCACTGTAATTATATTATGAATGAAAATTTCCTATTTCTACTTTTCTGTTTCAGTTTTCCATCTTCCACTTTTTGCTAATCCAAAAAGGGAGAGAACATTACTAAGAATCATTAATGCATTCTTCCTTATATAAAAATGGGAGAAATTATTGATATTTTTTATTTTACTCAGATACATTTTTGAGCCTATTCATCTTTATTAGATTATTTATTTTAGTCATGCTCTAATGGTGATTAATAATTCCATGATTTTTGATCATCATAAAAGGGGAGATTGTTGGCCCATAGGATATTTCTTTTCCACTATCTCTTACTATAATGGTTTTAATTATCACAAATCATGTTATATAATATTAAATATATCATATCTCATTATCCCAAATCAGGTCTTAATCACTAGTCACATATCTGACCTCATGACAAATCCTAAATAATATCAATGATTTTCAAGCATATCATATCTTTTTAATAACATAACTAATTATATTTGTTTGACACTAAACTTGATTTTAGCTTATTATATATGTGTATATATGGGTATTAAAACATTATGAATTTTATTTACTATAAGATAGACATACCATCTAAAATTATCTATGAATGAGTCACTGACATCGAAAAAAGAACTGAGACACTAACAAAAAAATGTCTCACCAAATGATGTCTCACAGAAAGACGATTTACCAACTATTGTCACACTGATAAAAAGACATGTCACTGAATGATACCTCATTGATGGAAATAAATCTTACCAAATTATGTCTCACTAAAATACAGATGAGTCACATACTTATGTCTCACTAACTGACAGATGATTCACCGACAGATGTCTCACCAACAGACAGACGAGTCACTGACTGATCTCTCACTGATATGACAACTAACTGATAGACTGACTCACTGACAAGGGAGTCATCGACAGACTATTGAAATTTTAATTTATTTTATTTATTCATATCCATTATATTTGATTTATTTAATGATACTGACATAATTAATGATCTGTTCTAGGTTTTTTAGTTGATAATACAAGGTACGATGAACCTATGCAGGTGGAAAGATTATTCTCTATATCATCCATCAAGAATATAAAAGATTGTTAAAGATAGAAACAAGATAATGGGGAATGCCCTCATGAGATACATACAAAAGAACATCAGATACTTTCACACACTTATTGTGAACTCAATATCACAATGAATAATACATGAGGAAATCTCAATCAATATGTACCTAGAATTGACTGACTACATCAACATTTCAAAGAAGGATAAGAATATACATATAGAACCATAATTTTACCTAGAAGCCAGAATATGACACTTTATTCTCGTGTCAACTTACATGAGAGGAC
Source organism: Viscum album (assembly GCA_963277665.1). Taxonomy (NCBI): domain Eukaryota; kingdom Viridiplantae; phylum Streptophyta; class Magnoliopsida; order Santalales; family Viscaceae; genus Viscum; species Viscum album. The sequence goes on along the minus strand of OY728139.1, from coordinate 945,705,670 downwards.
TAAAACCTCATCTCATCAACATTTTAAGAGTCCAAAGCTACATATCAAGACACCTAGATCCTTTTAAATATTTTCTGATATTTATTTTCTCTATTGTGTGTTTATTTACATACTTTTGAGTAGTGTGTGTATCTGTCTGTTATACACCCACTGTATTCTGTATCAAAATAGAAGATACCAGATATCCTTCCACTCATACCTTATTACACTTTTTTACTCCCACGGATCACTATGGAAGAGGTCCTTGTGTGACCTGATAGTTTTTACCCATAAAGAATTATGGCTGAGGTCTTAGGACCTGGACAACCTGTGTGCTATTATGAACCCTGATCCAGGGTTTGGATCAAACTATTTATTAATTTAAACTACTTGGTTGTAGGTGATCTCGATGTAGAAAGAATTGTGTCCCTAATTGATACTAAAACACTAGTTTGATTTCTATTGTTCTTTTAATTTTTTTACTCTATTTTACCTCATATTTTATAAAACTAAATTACAATCTGATAGTTAGTCTTAACAAGTGTTTATGACAACATTAACTCATTAGTTTAGTTTCAAAAGTTGTATTATTTACCAAATTTATATAAATGATAACTAATCACTCTTTGGAGAAATTTATCAAATAGTCGAGCACTTATAAATTCACTACTGGCTAACTAGTAGATTTTATCATAAATTTGTAAAATTTTCAAATTATACCTTTTTGAATTTTTTTATAGATACTCAATTCACCCCTCTTGGGTACTCTACTTTGACCAATAGAAGTGTCCATTTTATGTTATATAGCATTGTAATATATGATTTAGGGCCTAATTATCTTAAAATATAAACCTAAAAACATCTTCAATGAGAAAGAAAGTAAATCCATGAAAAAATTTAAATTTTATAACGTTTAAGGATAGGTCATTATACTCAGTTTCTCATGTATCTTCCTTAGATTTCTAATTAATATAGAGAACTTTAACTACGTGAGTAATATTGTTCTGTAGAACATTATCTCTATGATCCATGTTTTTAACGAGTTTTTCATCATAAAAAATTTAAATCTATAGTAGTATGACCGTTAATTTAAATATATATGTTAGATATTTTAAGAACTTATTCAGGAGAGATATATGTAACACATCATGTACTTGAGAGAGGTTTGGTGGATGTTAAAAAGATAATATACCATCATAAATTTGATCTAGAATATATAAAGGTCGAATATATATAGGGATAAAATGACAATTATTTCTAAATAATATAAACTCATTCCCTAGAAAAATTTATACGAACTCTTTTTCAGAAAATTCAAAAATCTAAATTTTGATATATGATTATTAGCATCACATTTCTATCAACAATGTGATACCTTGATGTACTATTGAATGGATTTGACTTTCCATTCCATTTCCCCAGATAACCTAGATCCCAATAACATTTATTCTCCATATTCACCCCATTGTATTTTTTTTCTTCGCATCTTTTCATTGACGGATTCTTCAGGAGAAATATGAATACACATGTGAAAGATATTATTGTAAGAAAACTCGAAAATAGTATGGTTTTGATCCCAACCAGTATATAAATATGTAGAAGAAGATCTCATTATGTTTTATATGGTTTTAATGGATTTATTAGACTAACCAAAATTCTCTGGATGATATGATGAATTGAAAGAAAACTCTGAATCAAGAGCTCATAGAAGACATCACCATAACAATGATGTAATCTATATATTTCAATAAGTTAAAACAGAATTTGGTTCACCATGAAACCTTACCAATTACATGATGTTTATACTAGAGTGTTAATTAATATTGAAATAATCTCATATGAAATTGATGTGTACTGACTTCATATGGTGATTAACTACATCCCAAATAGCATTATGGACATTATATATTTTGGGGAGTCAAAAAACAAAATACATGGTGATGTTTTCTTATTTCCATTATCTATGGGTAATGGTTGTAACAACCCATTTGATATCTATCTCTCAAAATTAATTTTTTCCATACTAAACACTAAGATACATAATCTACAACACCTCTTTCATGTTGTCCCACAAAAAACAATCTTTCATATCTTTATATATTTTTTTATAATTTCAGTATTAATAGAGAATGAAAAACTATGAGCATCATCCAACAGCTACTTATTCACATATATTATAGATAGAACACATACATGGTTCTTAAACCAAATCATTCCATTATAATATTGGTTGAACTCATGAAAAATTATCATGATCCTTGGTAGCTCTGCATCCTCTTCATGAGCCTATTTAATATTTGAAAGGATAGAGGGTTGAATAATAATTTGATAAAGATAATATATTTCCATTTCCATCAGAAATTAAATATATTTCCTTTTGAAATCCAAAAAAATTGGTTCCTGTTCAACAATCATAATGGAATATAATGAATGGTCTTTTTGAATCATAACATCAACAACATTGTTCAAATTCCCAAGGTGGTATTATGTTTCCTAGTCATAATCATTAATCAAATCAAACCATCTTCACTAACACATATTCAAATCTATCTGATTGAGTATAAAAATTCAATTTTTATGATCAGTATATATATCACACCTTTATCTGTAATGATAATTACTCCATATCTTTAATGAAAAATTTATCACATAAAACTCCAAATCATGAGTTGTGTCATTTTTCTCATGAACCACCAATTTTATTTGGGGCATAATATATAATCGTATCATTTTTCAGGAGGATTTATCCTATTACATTCTTAAATCCATCATTATAAATTACAAACCCCTCTCCACTATAGGGTAGAGTAAGAATAGGCACTCTAACTAGAATTCTCTTCAGGTCCTTGAATGTTTCCTTACATTCAATTATCTAAAGGATCATGGATCTCTTACAAGTTGAGTTTGTGATTATATTGGATATCCATGAGAAATTCCCAAAAAGCATCCATAATATCCACATAAAATAAAAAAATAAGGATCTTTTTTATATTAGTTGGTCTAGTATAGCATTCAATAACCTCCATCATTAATGGACCTACCGATATAACATTTCTTAATATTATAATAACCAAAAAATGAAGCTTTTCCTTGTTGGAAGTCACAATTAGAATATTTTTCATACAACTTATCAATCCTATGTGTCTTCACCAAAACTCTCAAATGATCTTCACACTCTTTCTAATCCAATATATAATAATATAATCTATAAAGACTACCAAAGAATTATATTGGTTGTATCTTAAGACTATATTCATTAAATCCTCAAAGATATCAGGGGAATTAGTAAGTCCAAATGGAATCACCATAAATTCATAATTAGCATACCTCAAACAGAAGTTTTTACTGGGTAGAATTCAATTATTAAACACCAAATTGATAATATCAAAAATGAATTCAATATAAAAAATTATTTATCTCCTCATAATTGATAAAAAAATCAAGGAAACTGGTAGATGATACTTATTCTTAATATAAATCTTGTTGAGTTCCAAATAATAACTAAAAAGATACATTGAACCATATTTCTTTTTACTAAATAGAAAAAGTGAACCCCATGGTGATGAAATAGGTAATATTAATCCATTTTCAGTATTCTACATGATTTGGTACTTCAATTATTGTTACATAATTAGGGACGTTATATAGAGCGTCTTTGAAATAATTGTAGGACTAGGGATGAGTTCTACAGAAAAATCAACCGCACAATTTGAAGGAAGGCTGTATAATAATTCTAGAAATTCATAAAAATATATCTCATAAAATCATAAAATACTCAATGATTAGTTTTTTCTATACCATTTGATATAGTTATCCATCATGTATAGGAATTAAGAACCATAAGATATAAACAATTTTTGTTTTAAATTCATAAACATCCACATCAAACTAATAAATAATCATAGGTTCATTCAGAATATGAAATAAAATATACCTTCCTAAAAAATGATATAGTACCAATAAAGAGGAATCCAATCACTTCTCAAAATAACATCAAATAATACTAGATGGAGAATCATAATATTTATAGGAAGTATATTCCCAAAAACTTCTATTGGAGATGATCTATAAACATTAGATGTTATAATCATACAATTAAGATATTTCTGTACTAACTTAACATCTTACCATTGAGGTGGTGATGTGATACCCTTATAAAGTTAATCAGCTATAAAAGGGTGGGAAGATATAAAATCGAAGAAAACATTAAAAGTTATAAAAATGATAGTAAGTATACCATTCCCCATTTAATTATCTCCACCCTCTTCAATTGTGATGGCAATTTCATTTCTTTTATTCTTTTTATAAGGGGTTTGATGAGGCCTGCCAATATCATCTGATCCTGGAATAGGGAATGAATATTTATAATTTTCAATCTACTTATATATGAATCATTGAAAATCATCAGGTAATTCCATCATCTGATCTGTTTCATTTACTAACATGTTTATCCCAATTGAATATTACTGTCTCAATATCTAGACTTTCCATAATTGAATAATTTCCTAGTTATTTTCATAGAATTTACTAAATGATTTCCCACACATTATTGGAATATAAGTGTTTAGAATTTCGTTCTTCCTTGAGAATTATCACTCATGTTCTCATGAAGATAAATTTTTTCTTCTTGTCACTAAAACTAAATTAATAATTAGAGTTATAATTTTAAAATTCTACCATTAGAGAACATTTAGGGATTTATTTATAATTAATAATGTCTATTTGGGTAAATCCCTTTGAACAAATGGATTCAAAATAATAACAATTTTATCGATTTTTTATAGAGGATCAATTAAAATTCTAGAAGAATACCTTGCTACATTTGTAAAGTTTAATTCATATTGATGCTACTAAAAAATATTCCTTTAAAATAATTAGAATATGCCTTTATCAATGCTAAAAATTCACTGATAATCAGAGTGCAGTTAAAATCATGAATCTTTTATCAGTCCTAAAAAAGTGCTCTAAAATCCCCCCATTAATATCTTTAAAAAGTGATGTTAAAGAGGTCCATTAAAAGTGTTTTGTATCACTGTTAAAGGGACCGTTTAACATCATTTTTTTATCATTTTTAAATGGGGACTTTAACATCTCTTTTTTAGTGCTGATAAACACATCACCATTAAATGGGTAATTTTTTCAGATGTTTATGAGCCTGAACCCTTTATTAGCACTTCCACAACACCTTTAACAGATCTCTCAATACCTTTATCATCACTTTTCAAAACACCACCCCCTTTATCAACACTTTTCAAATTTCTAACCCCATGCGCACCCACCTAGATTCAAACCCTACAACCCTTCTTCTAATATTGAACACCTTTAACACTTCACCACGTTGCTTATTATTCTATTTAATCATATTTTCGTTTATATATATATAGTATTCATACATTTTCATAATTTTTTAAATAAATTTATACAATATATATATATATATATGTGATTATGTGTGTCATATATATATACTTATATTTAATTTAATATATTATATATTATATTTGTTTACATATACTAGAAAATAATATAAATATATATTTTTTTATTAATACATACATATATGTATATATAAACATTCTAAATATATTTTTATAATGTAAAAAATATTAAGATATTATTTTAAATAATTTTTTAGAATATTAATTGATTTAAAAGTATTATAATATTCATTTTAACATAAATAAATTGATATATTTAATTATATTATAGATTTATTATAAGACAATATAAGAATACATGTATACATTTAATAATAAATAAAATTACAATTTATAAAATGATAAAATTTGAAAACCATAATATAAATATCCAAATAATCCCTAAGAATGAATTCCATCTCTACTATATAAACCGGTTAAATGTTAAAAAATTAGGGTACCCCAACTAAAAAATCAGTTTTAGATGCCTTCTGGGCCTTTTGGCCTTTAAAAATGTTAATTAGGTTTTCCAATATAACCAAGGGTGGCGATCTCAGTGCATGATTAGATTTGATATGTAGTAGAGCCCAAACAGACACACAGATGAAAAGTTATGGTTGTTTGATGTTCGAGTTACGTTTTCAACTTCTATAAGATCTTTTCTTTTCTTATTTGATTTTTTATCTTCAAATTGATGTTAAATGACAATTACTCAGTAGTAATAAGAAAAACGTTAATTTGTTTTTTATTTTTCTAGTCATTTTCCCTAAATATATTATATACATCAAGTGTAAATGCCCGTTTACCTTATCCAAAATATTTTTTAAAAATATATATCATATTTTTTTCAATATAAATATATTTACATATTAATATATTATTTTTAATGAAATATTATTTGCAAAGTATACCATTTTCAGCGCTACAAAAAAATCATTGATAACTTGGGAATTTATCAGTGCTTTTAAAAACTTGCTGATAATACCCCCTTTATCAGTGTTCGTAAAAACTCATTGCTAAAGACCCCCTTTAACAACACTTTTTTAGAATTGATGTTAAATCCCTAGCATTTGAAGAAACCAATTTTTTAGTAAGTTTACTAATGGATTCATCATCCCTATGTTTTAGCTCCATAAAGTCCCTTAATACCATCATATGAAAGATTCAAAGAATCTATTTATTAAGTAGTACCCTCGTAAACTCTTATCATTCTATGGATATTATTTCTTCCTCTTGGATCATATTCTGAATAAGAGTCCACTATTGATCATATTTGTCTTCCAGGTGATAGTATTCTTTGAAAAAACATCCATGGTTTGAACACTAAATAATGAAAAATATCTTTTTTTCCAAATTGATCCATTTGTTGACAAATATTAGATCATAAGACCCATAGAATTATGGTGGGCATTACCTCATAAAGTACTCAATTGCATGTTTCTCCCATCTGGGTGCATTTAATAATATTATCATGTTCCACATTAGAATTCATATATTGATAGTGTTGAGTGAATATAGTCACATGATATTGAATCCCATCTCCCAAGACATTTGGTTTCCCTTTTTTGGATGGTTGATTCATTAACCATATCATTCATTGTTTACCAAATTTATCATTGTTTAATACATTGATTAACACCAAAATCACAGTGTAAGATACAATATATAATAATTAGATAGATTTTTCATATAATTATGATTGATTAACCCAAATCATGACACCATATTTTTTAATATGTATAAGCTTGTGATTTACCTAGGTTATTCATGTTTATTACCAATATATTAGGATGATATCTTATACTTACACATATCCTCAGAGTTTTCAATAATATTTTCTAATCCAAATCAATAATGATTAACTAAACCTTCACTTTGATAATAACTGATGTTACCTAAGAACAATATATCTGAATATTTAATTATTTTAGATAAATATTGACCACATTTCAAAATAAATAATGGTTAATGACTATAAATGATTATTATCATTAGATACTAGATACATAATCATCAAAATCCTGAAATATCATCTACATTTCCCACAAAGATCTTCCTAAATTGTACTCTTCTGATACATACACTACATAGAAACATTATTTATAACACGGGGAAAGGAAATATAATAAAAGGAGAGGTAAAATTTCTATAAGGGTAAATATGGGTGGTATCAATCATTATAGGAAAAGATGACCAAGTGGGTATGATAACATATTAAAGTGAATGTTCTCTACATAAAATATTCATACACAAAAAACATAGATCATAAACATTGAAATAAATTTATAGCCATAATCGGGATAAATAAGTTTTTAAGAGTTGTAATGGATATACAATAGTCATAATATAGTCTTGTGTGATTAAAAAAAATACGAAATCATAATCATGTGAAAATAAATAAATTAAATCATGTCCACACATTATCATATGAGCGTAGATAGGAAGAAATCATACGCACACATCTATATCATAAAAATTAAATTCATAATCATGTTAATTATTACCATCACCATCTAATAAGATATAAATATCACATTATCAAAAGAATTGGACAAATATAATATACACAACTGTCACCTAATCATTATTCATTCATATAAATTTCACAGGACCATAAAACCCACTTCAAGTCATTATAACATTTCCTCTAAAAAATAGAAATATATCGTAAACATCTCATAATCATCATCATAGACAATAGAGATAAATAATAAGGAAGATATCATTGTATCAAATCAATGATAAATCATAATTAACATGAAAGTAAGTTATCTTAGATAAAAAATTTGTTTGAAATATATTCAAATTAATTCCTTAGGAAAATAAAATTTTCACTTAGAATTCATGTATTTAACATCAAAAAATATCTAAAGTCTAACAGAAAAAGTTTTATTTGAGAGAAACAATGAAACAAGCAATTTATGTTTTAAATAATTTACTGTTCATGATGGTAGGAAATTCTATTCAAGTTATATTGGTTAAACAATGATTCCATTAATATTTTCAATATAAAGTATAAATTAACATATTCAGAAGATGATAAGAAGATTAATTTTAAATGAATTTGTAAAAATTATTTAATCAATAATAAATTAATATTTAAATCATTCTGGATAATCTTTTTAGAAGACATGGATATTGAAGAAAAATAATTTTCTACTAATGAGAGAAATAAAGTTGGGTTTCCTTAAAAACATTCATTCATTCTCATGAATTATTAAAGAGAGAATAATAAAATGAAAACATGTAATATCTAGAATTAACTAAATTTAAAGAAACTAAATTAGTTTCATGATAGGTAGATCATGAAATTTCATCATTGGATTCTTAAATCATAATCAATCCCAACACACAACAATATTGTGACATAACACCCTTATTGCTTTTCTGAAATTTGAATCGAAACACCCATGAAAGAAAAAATTAAAATGAATAATTAAATGTAATTATCATAATGATACTCAAGACATTACTTGTAAAATGATTTTCATTAACACATCATAAATATGTTAGGTTCATACCATATGTCCCAAAGAGGATAGTTTGAGATGATAAACCCATACAAAAAGTATCATCATTATTCATATGTGTTTAAAACTACATTATAATAAATATTTTTTTAATAAAAATGTTTATTAGAAATATTTTAATATATATAATACATTATATTATTTTACTATAACATCTCATCACCCTTTCATTAAAAACTCATTATTAAAATCTCTATTCTGGGTGATAAATAGTTCATTTTTCACGCATGTTTTGATTCGACAATCTCTTTATTTATACATTTATCCCGCTTCCATAATCTAGAAAATGTTTACCATTATATTAATATATATATATATATATTAATTATATATTTTTATATAGGCAAACAAAAAATTTATATATAGAAAAATAAATTACACCATTCACGGAGATGGTAGGTTGTGCGTACACATGAACGTTGTTTCCAATTTTCAATGAACGAAACAAAGGAATGATAATTAATAATTCACCATTTGAAATTCATAATAATTTAATAAATATCATATATATTTATTAAATCTATTATTATAACCATCCATGTAATATGGTGATGAAAAATTAATTACACAACTTCATGGAGACGAGAAGCCCTATATATGCATGAACGATGTTTTTACTTCCCATAAGTTTTAAATAAAGTGGATAATGGTTTTTCCATCATCATAATAAAAATTAATTATATTTAATATACTAAATTAACTATTATAGAGTGAGTGTTATTTATTAATGGGAGTCATAATAAGAAATAGGATTAAAAACACTCATTTTAGAGTCAAATATCCTCAATGAGAACCCCTTTTGGCCAAATCCTTAATCATTGGTGGGTTAATCTTTTGGATTGAAAAGATGCTCTAGGATGTGTTTAAAGAAATTCTAAAGTTATTATATTATCTATTTTAAAATATATAAAGGATAAATAGGTGTGAGTAAGATAGAATAAGTTGTTCTCTTTTTATTAGTGAGGGGAGGGGAACTCATAGAATTATAAAATGTTAAAATATATTTGAGCCATTGTCAAGACAATTTCATCAAAATGGAAACATATTAGAATTAAAACAGAATATGTTTGAAATATCAACATACAATGTAATGTATTCATATTTTGGTGTCATTTTAAACCATATCAATCTTATTAACATATTACTTAACCAATTTATCCATAACCGAGGTAAAGGAGTTTTCAATATTTAGAGGTTATCATTTTCCATATATGGTGAAAATAGAATTATAAATATTCATGGGATGATATTACTAAATACATATTCATCAACTTTTCCTACTTAATTTTTTTTGTTATTTATATAATATAATAATATAAAATATAAATAAAATATCATTAAGGTCATTTTGACACTATTCATTTAATTTGATGTTAATGACATCATGATAAAGAAGTAATTTTAATATAATAGTTATATAAATCCAAAATATGTCATATTTATCAAAACAATTTCACAGAACACAATTATCCACTTATATTTTATTATATATAATATTTTTAAATTCATTTATTTAGATTTTTTATTAATTGAAAAAAAATTTGTCGACATTGCATAAGAATTTAATGCAATTATTAAATTAATAAAAATTATAAATAAATTATTATAGTAGCAAAAATTAATTTCTATTTCATTTAAAAATTTATAACCAATATTATCTTTTTTTCCTTATGTAAAAATCTTAGGGATATTAAATTTAAGAAAGCGGCATTTTGTATATATTATTTTCATAAATTAATATAATTGTATCAATAAAAAAATGGCACCAAGTAAAAATATATTCATAAAATTGATTGATATTGATGAAATCCGAACATCCAATAGGATAAATGTAGTTGATAGAGAAATTCTAAATCCTTATCTCCATGTTTTAACCCTATTTTACCAGTTTTACCCTTATCAGGGTGATAAAAATTCACTTGGGCTACTATTGATATTGTCCAAAAATAAAAGGGACATATTTTAAACATTTTATATTATATATTCTAAATATTAATAACATTTTCCATGATTCAATTTCCATAAGTGGTTGGAAATCATTTTAATATATGCATGAAAAACGTGTTGAAAACCACTTTTTAGAAAATAAATTTTAACCATAATATTATATTTATTCCAATTCCATTTATAGAAAAAAGTTAATTTGACTGTTAAAACAACTGATTCAATATATAATATATAAATTTCATTGAATCCATTCATCAATAATGATTAATTTAGTTTTTTATGATAATAATACAATAGACTCTTAGAAACAATTTAATTTTGGAAAAAAACCCTTTTATATTATAATGATGTAATTTTAATTTAAAATTTGTTTATAAAAAATAATTTTTTTATTCCTATTTAAACCATAATTTAATCTTAATTTAGTCAATATCGTTAATTCCAACCAATTAAATGGCTATGTTATAATGATATACTATATTACTATTCATTTAGATTTGGGGTTGCGTATAAAGAAAGCTATCAATGAAATAAAATTTATTTATAGGGAACTATATAATAAATTATCTGGGTATTAGTTTAAAAATATATAAAAATTTGAATGGATTAGATGTGTAATTCAAAAGAGATAATCGGTAAGATCCCCTGCCATTAAGACCAAATGCCAGATCCCTTCTCATTTAAATTTTTAAAAAACTAATAAATTAAATTGTGTTTTTTTTTAAAAAATATAGGTATCCACTATGTAAATGATCATCTCCCCTCAGGTACCTATTTTAAGTCAATCAGGTGCCTGATGGACCTCAACAAACCACCCCACATTTTCTAGGCCCAATAGGAACCGGATACCCCTAAAACCCTGTACATGATGAAATCTATCTTTAATGGTGTATATCCAACACTAGGGAAAGCATTTTTAAATTAATCTCTTGGATTTAAATGTATCCTTTAACACCTCAAAAATTACCAATAACACTTGATAAATCCAATCCTATACTCAAATTACATTACATGAATACTTGATTGATTACAAATAGCCAATGCCACTTGATCTTGTGAAATATTATTGGTATATTCAATGTAACATGGGTTTAAACTACCAATAACATATGATAATGTGATTTCTTCCAACCCATCTAATGAAAATGTTGGTCCAATAGTAATTTTCTTATTAAACTAAGAAGAAAAATTTAAAATCTGAGATAAATTATTTTGGAGGATTAACTATTAAAATGAAATGAATCGGTAATAAAGATAATGTGACTTTTTAATGGTAATATTACCTTTAATGGAAGCGAAATGAATTTTTATGTAACTAAATTTTGGATAAATGTTTGTTATAAATCCATAAATATAAATTTTGGATTAAAATATAAACATTAATCAAGGGATTATATGGATAGTTATTAAATAGAATACTTCTAGATATATCAACTCATCTTAAAAAATATAAATATACTTTAAAAGAAGTAAGAATGTTTACTTTACTATTATTAATATAATATTCATTAAATTTATCACAAATAACATATTAGAAAATAATTGTATGGTTTCTAATAAATACGTCTAACATAAAAATAATAAATAATTGAAAGATAACTATAAAAGCACACCACAATAGAAAATAAATAATGAAACTCTATTCTGATAAAGAATTATTTTCCACTAATATAATTTTTTACAAATAATTAATAAACTCATAAATATAACAAAAGTTTTTATATAATCCTTATGAGTGATCAAATTTGTTTTACCCATTAATGAAACAAAATAATGTAGTTTAAGAGATACATATGTATAGTATATCAAAATATTATACAATTAAATATTATTAAAAAACACAATAAATTTAATACTATCATTCAATAATCTTAATTAATAAAATATATCTACTCTTATAATAATATTAGGGAATGTAATTGCCTAATAATCATAGAAATCATTTCTTAACAAGACCTAAAATCCATTGGATGTACCTACCCAAAGTTATGTCTTATTGTAAATCCAAAATTAAACATGCATGAAATTATGCCAGTTCATCAAGAATAAATTTTTAAATCAATTTGAAAATAAATTATTCATTAAAATATAGTTATTTATTACTATAATAATGTCATATATCTAATAATCATAATGGGAATAGATAAAAACATATATCCAATAGGGGGAGATCACCAACGTGAAATAAATCCTGAATAGCTAATTAAATATAAATTTTAATAATATCCTATTTAGAATGAAAAAAATATATAGGGACCCCTATGAATCTTTTGAAATGGAATACATCGAGTATACACATATTATTATGTAAATGTTTTAACAGAATAGTTGTTCTCATCTTTTTGGTCCTATGTATTTTCATATTAATCATTACATATTAAAAATCCTTAAAAATATCATTTATAATTATCCAATAAGGAATAAAATATCTAATTTAGAATTAATCTTGTCAATGGATTATATAATCATTAAACTCATATATTCTGTCAAAAGAGAAAGGATTTGTATTTAGTTTGGTAATCTTCCTTGATTAGTTGGGTTTGATGACAAGCATCAAGTGTATAAGTAGAAAATTGGGAAATGATTTAAACTCTTTTAGAAATAACCTTGTTCTGTACTAAATTTTATAGAAAAAAATTCATGAACCCTCACTATAAATGGAATTCCAATAAAATAGAGAGGCCAAATATGAATTATAAAGATGTATCATATAAATTATTATAAAAATATAAAACAAAGATAGAATATATGGATGAATAAAATATACCTACCTGAATAAAAAATAAATTTCTATAAAAACACTAAAATATGAAAATAAAACAAATGTGGTAATATACTGGACAATTTTTCCTTTCAACATCATAGAACATCACACCACTTTTTAGTGGATTCCATCTAATTAGTTACTAATAGTGGATAATTTTCACTTAATTTTTTAAAAAATCATATGATTAATTTTATAATAAATCTGAGGTTCACATGTTTTACAATTTAAATCTCATTTCTCATCATATCTGTAATTCCTATTTAAGTTTCTCTAATCATGACCCATTTAAAACTAACCTTGTTAAATACTATTTGGTGATAATTTGAATATGTAATATTTTGTGATTTTTTATATGGTGAGAGGTTGTTCGGTCTTTTATATTAATTAAATTTTCATAATAAAATTGTTACATTTTAAGCCTTAAATTCCTAAATATCCAAGTAATGGAAATTATAAATCAGGACATTATAATAGATTCATCACTAAAAATCCATGTATAATGAAAATAAAAGTATAACTATGGTTAGAGGATAAAATAATTACCATTTTATAATATTATATAATTTTGTTGTTTAAATGGTTATCTTCAATTCCATATTAAATGATGAAATGATGTGATATATTTCAAGGACCAAAAAAAACATCATAGAATTTATTTGATAAATTATTCATATTTAATAAAATTTTGATGATTATTTATGATAATTTATTATAAAATTCCAATAAACATATCAAATCTGAAATAAATTCCTATAATTTTCCATCATTAATTTGTTCAAGAGCTTTAAATTAGTGGGGTAAAATCATGCATGTTGTCTTGGTAATAATGGAAATTCAATTCCCCCCTAATTTTGTATTACCCTTTTCCCTCACTAATCATTTAATCAAATTTAATATAGTTAGTTCAAGCAATGGATCCTAAATATCTATTTAAAGTGGACTTTTTGGATGAAATGGGAAGTTTTTTTTATTTTCTTTAATTTTAATGCTATCCAATTTTATAATTTTAATTATATTATTTACTTATAATTGATCTAAACAAACATAAGTAATTTAAATAAATGGGTTCATTTTTCTTAAATTTGATAAACCATCTCATTATCTCAACGATATTTTTTTGTGTTTCGAAACTATTCAAAAAACAGTGTAGTGATTATTATTTTATTAATTTTATATCATTTATCATGATTTTATTAGTGAATATAAAAATTCAATTGATATATTTTCATCAATTAAGTTATTTCACTCTTTTATATTGTTTTTTGGAAGTTTAATGGGAATGATTATGACACCCCATGGTTTTAGTATAAATTTACTTTTATGTATATTATGTGTCGGATTGATTGTTTCACATGAAAACCTAATCTAAATCAAACTATGATACATTTTATTGAGATAAAATAGTACAACACATGATAAACACTAATAGGCCGTGTGGATTCAATATAAAAAATAATTTATAAAAGTATATGTGGAATAATCTACAATTTAGTAAAAAATACTATGAATATGAAATATTTATCCTTAAGGATCATTATAAAGATCAACCCCCAATTTAAAATATGTAACAATCTAAAATAAAAAATATATAAAAATGCATTGAGAGAGATGTAAATGAATAGGATAGATAATTTAAGGGAGGTATTTAAGTCAATATATAAAAAGATAATGTGGTGTTTATATATATGGTCATTATAAGTATATATATTTTATATTCGGTAGTTCGGTATTCATGTTAAAATAGGTATATTAAATATGATTAGTTTTTAGTAACAAATTGAATATAATATAATTCTTAAATTATGAACAATGGATCACAATAATAAATTTTAACTATAAAATTTTATAATAATACTATTATTTTATGGATACATAATAATAAAAATAATATTATTAATTAATGTTTTGGTAAATTTATAAAATTTAATAATTTAATATAATGTATTAATAAAATTTAATTTTTATAATATAATTAATTCATTTTATGGGGATGGGATTACAATAATTTAAGGATAAATGAGAATATTTTTCAAAGAACAAATATTTTTTCCAATGTATTTTTATTTTAAAAAATTTAATTATTCACTTTTAAATGATGGATATCCTGTAATGTTTCAATCTGTATCTAATAGATTGATAATCCCTTAATTAGTAATTGATATAAAATAAAATTATTAACACTCTCTATCTAAAACTCATAATCAATATATATATATATATATTCATTTAAAAGATAAAAATCTCACATTTTAAAAATGAATAATATTAATTGAAGTTTAAATTTGTAATCTTCATTTCCGAATATTTTAAAAGTTAAATTTCATTTTTACACATAAATATAAGATCCTGAGGTTAATATTGAGTCACTATAATAATGATCATTTTTATAATAAGTATTTAACTAAGTTGTAAGGACCTAATATATCCAAAAACATTTTATCCAAATGTGTGTATGTCATAATTAATTACCTTTTCTCATCCCCTATGAATTATTTATCTAGATTATTTTTAAAATTACATTCATTTCACATTATGGAAATATCTTTTAAAACATTATACCCCCACGGCATATAAAATAACCCTTACACTACCCCATAATAACCATAAGAAATTATAATTTCTCACTATAATTTACCATATTTCCCTGTATAATAACTTTCTCTTACATTTTGAAGCTTTTCACCTAAAAAAATCCCTAAATCCTTCATAACTAAGATTATTTCCAAGAGAATATATTATTTAATCTCTGTATGAAACAACATCTTATACTTATTTTACATTTATATTATTTCTCCATCTGTTTTAAATTTTACTTTATTAAGTTAATATAACCTAAATAATTCATCACAATTCAAGAATAATTAAATTATTTGACAACTATTTCCCAATCATACTCATCCAAAAATTATAACATGTTCTTGTCTTGAATATTTTAATGACCTGCATGAAAATAGATATAAATTTCCTTCATGGGAATAAATGAAAACATCATTACTGATAATATAATTTATTAATATTTAAATATTATTATCTTTATAGTTCTTTTGTGTTCATATAAATGTTAAAATTAATTTTAATATATAACATCAAGCTTTTGAATTTTCACTAAAATAGGTTTTTTATAGATGTAATATTGGAGAACTGTACCTAAAAACACAATGAAATGAACACAAACCATAAAAATATACATTGGAAATAAATTTTTGTACATTTAATATTATTTAAATATTTAAATAATGATTGTGGAATGGTGATTGGCACCGTAATGATGAAAAGGATAAGGAATTTTAGAAACTAACAACAACCTATAATTAATATTAATTAAATTAAGTAATATCTTTGTAATAGATGGATACACAATATAATAAAATGGTAATGAAAAAGAATAATGTTATGAAATAAGTTTTTGAGATTTTTTATTATATATTATGTTAATGATATTTTTTGGATGTCAATATTAAAGGTAAGGGTATTCTCAACTAAATTTTCCCTCATTGGGATACGTTATATATTCAACACCTTCTACCTTTATATGGAGTAAATACCATTCCATGAATGTTTTATAATATATTTTTGTGTAATTTATTGAATTTGTTTTATCTGTATCATGTTTTTTATAGATGTATTCTGATTCAATATTTTCCAAATATGTAAAGGTTCATTTTATTTTGCACTTCCATATTGATATTTTATGTCTATGAACTCCTATTTGGAGATTTTTTTTCATTATATCTTAAACCCAGTATATTTTATTCTTGTATATTTATTTCTAGGCCATACATATCTAAACACCTTTCCTCTTCCCCTTGGATAAAAATTCATCCAAATAGATGTATCATGTGAAGCCAACCATATCTAATTTTTTTGGATGGGGTTATTTCTCCACCATTTCCAAATATCCTATATTATTTTATAGATTTTATTATCTATAATTTAATGATTTATTAAGGTTTTTTTCCATTTGGATTAATATTATTTAATAGGGATATAAAATTATATTATTTATCATTTTTCATACAACCCATTTATATTTATTAAATTTAATTACAAAAGAGTTTAAGGAATATTTTTTTATACTTTCTCCCGGAGTGATTTTTCCAAATATGACATCTATTTTTCTTAATGATTATTCAAAAACATGTTTCCAAAGTTTTACAAAATTTATTTTCATATCAATTTTTTAAATTTTTCATTTTTTAATAAATGTTATTAAAAAAATGGGTATTTATTCTTATCTTTCAAAGTTATTTCATGATGATTTTAAAATGTGTATTTCATCTATGTCAACATTTTCAAGGGTTATTTTGTTTCTTTAGGTTATGATATTATTATTCCATCACCATTCTTCTTATATATGGATTATGATCATGTTTCATGGAAATAATTATGGAACCCCTTTATTTTCACATAGGGTAAAAATGTTATGATAGAATTAGGTATTTTTTTGAGTTCTTATAGATCTAATTTGTATACTATTTTTTATGTTTTAGGTGGGTCTCTTATACCTCTGTAATAAAGTTTTTATATTTTTATTTCTCATGAAATAAATTTTGGGAATTGTTATGATTTATCATAATATAATATACAAGCATCATTATATTTTCTCATAAGACGATGCATGTGTATCATTGGATTTTATCACACTATAATGTGTGGGAATCAGTGGGCTTTATCATTTGATAATACATTGGAATCATCGGGTTTTATAAATATATAACATGTTGGGATCATTTTTTTCATATGATAATATGTGGGAATGGTTTATTTTTATCACATCCAAATACATAAACCTGGTTAGGTTTACTCAGAATGTAATATTTTTGAATCATATGTTTTTCAAACAAATAATCGTGAGGGAATAAATAGGTTTGAATATTTTGTGATCATTATTATTGAATAATTAATCCAAATGAATATGTTTCATGTCTTATGATACTAACAAATATTTTATGTCTGATTCATGTTTATATGTTCTAATATTTAATGAGAATAATTATATTATATTATATTCATTACCCATAATTATGTTATCATATAAACTTGATTATATAATGATCACTTATGATTATTGATTATTATATATTATGTTTACCAATAATGAGCATTTGAGACCATCCCTTTATTATAAATCCCTTCCCTAGTATATAAAGACGAGTATTATGAATGATGTGTCTAAATGAGTGTCTCATGTAAAGACCATTTGTGGGAAATGTTAGAGAGTTATTATAAAATTACAAGATCAAATATCTAATCCCTAATGAAACCAAAGATATGTGTTCATATATTTTTAGAATTTAAGTGGTGGAATTTATTTCATGGATATGATGTAAAATGAATTTTAGTATTGCTCAGGTCATCTCTCATGGTGTTATATTTTTTGTATTTATTTCCCTATAATTGGGAGTTTGAGTCTAGGGTACCTCTGTTAATATTAGATTGGAGATTAGTAATTTTTGTTGTTTAGGGTATGAATGATGAGAGAATAAAACTAAAAAAACCTATGTTTTTACCAAATGTTTTGTATGGTGAAACTAAAATTTCATATGTTCAAATGAATTTATCATAATTTCAGGAACAATAGGATTGATTTTAATTAGCATATGATTGCATAATGCAAATAATATTTCATGATACTCACACTAACCATTTTTTTAATAAGGGACCATTTACTTTTTCATAAATATTGAAAAAATATTATTTGTTCTTATCTCTATGAAACCCATCAAATTATGATAAGTCTCTATGACTATTTATTCATATACCAATCAATTAGATATTGAGTTTTGAGTAAAAATTAAATCTATAGTTACGATTTCCTCACATGTATAAATCTAATTTATGATTTATTGTTATAGGAATGGGATCCCTAAAAATCATATTATTCTCATTTTATATTAATATGATGTGATTTTTTGAATGGATTTACTATATCCACATATATTTCATAAAAATTATTGGGATTAGTAATTAAAATTACATATCCCAAACCAACAAATGATTTATCAGTGAAATTTTAATGCCCCGACCTTAGTTACCCAAAGTCTGTGCCTTATAACATAACATTAGAATGATCACAAGGGATCAAATCCCGAAAGGCCAATCAGTTTAATAGCCTTGGATGTACCAAATGCCTTCATAAGTTTTACATTACACCATGAAATAAAAACATCAAAAAAATTTGTCCCCATTGACCACACTTATATCTTTATCCTATCCCTAAAGTTAAACCATAAAATGTTTCTTTACATCCTAGGAAAAATAAAACATAGAAAGGGGTGAGCTGAGATTCTCAGTAAGGATAACAATATACCGGGGTCTTTCATAAATTAGTATAAACCATTAAGGTAATGTATAAGAGTAAAACATAAGCATTTAGAACATAAACTTCTGCGTAATATGGCCAATATAAATAAAATAATTCCATTTACATATTCACATGGTTTTTATACTAGTTGAATAATCACATGAAATATCAATAGCCTATTTCATAATGATGGAATTCATAATGCCAAACTTTATGACCACATAGTCAAGGCCTTATTCCAAGACACTAGTTCGTCTCATGAGACCTACCGATGCATCGAGGAGCTATAGCGGGCTCCACCCATCACTTACTAAGTCCAATGCATTCCTCATATGAAAAGGTTTAAATATAACATAATCATTTGTATTATAACTAGAATACGAAATGACAATACTTTATACATAAACCATGAATGGTGTAAAAATAACACATCCATAGTCAAATATATCACAAAAACTTCAATAAAACATGGATGATTTATATCATAATAAATCAATTTCAAACAATCTTAAAATCCATCAATGGATGATTATATAGATGAAATCAAAACTTTTTGTAGAGAAATACCTCTTTCTATTTTGAAATCATTTAAAAGTCATATAATTATAATAGAAAACATTTATTTTGAAAATATTTATATAAGTTATTATTCGAATGTTAGATGATGTTATAATGGAGAAAAATAGCTACACCCACCGTATTTGTTAGAAAAAATACATTCTTACCTTAATTTTGTCGAAAAGGTAATAAAGTACCTTTTTTAGAAAACGACGAAAAAATTCCTTTCAAAACATATACGGTCAAATAGGGGTATAAATGAATTTAAACCATAGTTTAGTAAATAGTAAGAAATTTTTCAATTAAATTTTTAAGAAAACATGGATGTGGTCGATAAAGAGGTCCCAATAGATACTTACATATTAACTACCTTAGATAAGTATAGAGATTGTAGAATTAACCTTTAGCTTGTACTTTTCTTTAGTCTATGGTATGTTAACCTCATGTATGATAGTTAAAACATTGTTATTAAATTATACGAGAACAATATACATAAATATGATATTATATATGATCCTATAATATTTCTTTTTTAATAAAAATACTTTGTTAATAATATTTCTGTAGTATCATCATTTAGGGTGTTAACTGATTCGTTTTCCTCTATATGTATGATTACGTAAGAAATGTTTGTTATGGATAGGATATATTTGATTCATATAAAGAATGATATTATGTTAATAAACCTTACCTTTAATCATAAAATGAAAATTATTCTTGAATGATTACGATGGGGAATGAATCACATCGCATTGGTGGAGACGGTAATCCGTACGTACGCGCGAGTGACAATATCATTATATTGATGGTGAAATTGTATGTAATTGGATGGTATATCATATATACAGAATAACTAACATGTTATATTTAACATTTACATTATTTATACTCATTATTATACCCATATAGATAATGAAGTGTTTGAATAACAAATTACACCACGACGTGGAGACGATAAGCTGTACGTACACACGTATGGTGACTTTGTCATTTATAGGATGGATAGAATAATGAATATGGTTCTACCATATTTATAATAACATCATGGAGTTATTATTTTGGTATGGAAACAACAAATAAAGAGGAAGTGGACGAAGAAAAGAACTTGAAAGTGGGTGGTGAAATTTTTACCTCTTCTTCGGGTGTTTCCTTTTGATTCGATCAAAAGGGATCATTAGGTTGGATTTTAGATTAAAGTAAGGACACTAGGTTTAAGGGGGGATAGTTGAGAGAATATTTGATCAGGGGTTGGCTGATACAAAAGGATTTGGAGGAATGAATTTAAGAGAAGTGGAAGTCCCCTTTTATAAGAGAGGTTAGGGTACACTTTAGGAAAATTTTGAAATATTATTTTATAATAAAATAATTTTCTATTTATAATTGCTCAAAAATGATTCATATAGAAGATATTGTGGGGATGGGCCAAAAAATTATCAACCAATAGGTTTTAGATAGGTTTAGGTCACCCTGTTAACCTTATCTTTTAGATTTAACTCTTAGTTAAATAGTTAGACATTTACCATGTCTCTTTGTATTTTTATATTATATGGTTAATAAACATACTATAACCTACCAAGAGAACCCCAAGTGATTCATTATTAATATATATAACCTTATATAAGTCCTTTGGAAGAAGGATAGTTTTTTAGGAATATTATATCAATTAATAATATAGTATTTTTTTTAAATACTCAATTATGTCAATTTTGACACTATTTAGTATTTGGTTTTTGTGAAAATCATAACAGCACGATTACTTCAAAAAAAATTATTTAATCAACCCTAACATGTCATATTGATATATAAAATTATTTGAATTCATAATAATTCTAAATTAACATTTATTTGAATATTTATAATTTCAATTATTTTAATATTTCATTAATAATGTAATTACTGCAGCATCATTGTGTCATATATAAATTAAATTATTTAATGTCTAAAAATTATAAATAAAATACCATTATGTAATGATTAGTTTCATATTTATAAATAATACTTATTTTCTAATTTATCTTATTTATAACCCTAAATTAAAAATGGTTTAGTTATTAAACATTGAATTTAGCATGTTTACCTCTACTTTAAATAAAATAATAATAAATGTCCAAATATAATCCTTGTGGGCCACAGGGGATCATATTTTATTCCTGAGGTTTTTTTGGATCGAATTATACTTATCCAATAGAATTAAGACATTTTTAGGGTAATTATAATATAATTGTTACCCATTATTACCCTATTTACTTTTAAGCGTGAGAAATAAAAGTAAAAGTTACTATTCACAAAATATTATTTTCATCTTATTAAATAAAATTTTACTTACTAATGTCAACCATGTCTCTCAGATTTTTAAAAATGAACAAACTGAAGCGGTAAAATCATGTTTTATGCAATTTTGCAGAAGCTCTTAGACGTTGGGTAAAAGATGATAAAATGTTCAATAAAATTTTATATATCTTAAATTATTATAAAACGACTCCAATGAATTAAATTGAACATATATAGGTATTATGTATCTTTTTTTAACTAAAATAATTTAAAATAAAATAACCAATTACTTAATTAAAAAGTCGATTTTAAACAATAACACAGTGTTTTTCACTATTAATCAAAAATTAAAAGCTTTCCGAAAAAACCAAATATTCACCATAAGCTAATTTCAATATTCTGAATTCTAAAATGAAGTCAATTTTGAAAAATAAAATTTATAAAATTTTAGAAATTGGGTATTACTATTCATAATGGCTAGTTTGATTGGTCGTGGTGTGTTAAAACTCAAAGTTGCGTACAACGCAAGCTACTGCTTTTTTTCAAGGGAAACCTACCATGGAAGCTTGGGGTGTTACATTCTCCCCTCCTTAAAAAAATTTTGTTCTCGAAATTTCTATAATATTATGCATAAGAAGATTCGAGTGGTTCTTCATCATAAGTTCATCAGGTTCTCACATTGCGTCTTCTATATTATGGTTTGTCCATAGAACTTTTACCAGAAAAGTTGTCCGGTTTCTTAGCACTTGTTCTCTAGTATCTAGAATCTTGACAAGATCTTCACAAAAAGATAGATCAGGTTCCAGTTCAATTTACTCATAGGTGAGTACATGTGTTGGTTCAGTTATTTATTTTTTCAACAGTGATTTGTGGAACACATCATGAACATTATAGAGACTTGGAGGAATTTCCAAACGATACGCCACAACTCCAATTTGTTCTAGAATTTCTAAAGGTCTGATGTGCCTGGGACTCAATTTACCATTCTTACCGAATCGTATAACACCCTTCTACGGAGATACCTTCAAAAAAACCTGATCTCCTATGTGAAATTCCAAATACTTCCTCTGATTATCGGCATATCTCTTTTACCTACATTGAGCTGCTTTGATTTGGGTTTGGATAATCTTCAACTTTTTCATTGTTTTCTCATCATTTTTTGGACCTATGAGTTTTCTTTCAACAAAATCATCCCAACAAGTTGGTGTGCGGCATCTCTTTCTATATAATGCTTCATATGGGGCAATCTGAATACTTGAATGGAACCTATTATTATAGGAAAATTATACCAGAGGTAAATATTGATCCCACATACTTTTAAAGTCAAGTGCGAAAGATCTCAACATGACTTAAAAGGTTTGAATAGTCCGTTCAGATTTTCCATTGGTTTGAGGGTGGTAGGAAGTGCCCAAATGAAGTTCAGTATCCAATGACTTCTGAATACATTTCCAAAATCTTGATGTAAAATGGGGATCATGATCTGAAAAAATCGATAGGGGTACACCATAGAGTCTTACAACTTCATTAATATATAGTCTTGATAGACATTTAATTGGTCAATCTTCTCTTGTTGCATGAAAATGTGCTCACTTGGTATGATGATCAACAATGACCAAAATTTCATCATTCCTTCTAGGAGTCTTTGGTAGCCCCATGACAAAGTCCATCCTAATATTATGTCATTTCCACTTTGGTATGGGAATAGTTTGCATGAATCCTCTAGGCTATTGTCATCTACCATTCACTTGTTGACAAACCATACATCTTGACCCAAAATCAGAAATATCCCTCTTAATGTTGTCCCACCAAAAATGTTCTTTAAAATCTCTATACATCTTGGTGCTCCCCGGGTTTATTGAGAAATTGGAGCTAAGAGCATCATCCAAAAATTCTTTTTTAGATCTGTTATGTTAGGAACACAAAGCCTCTTCCCAAATTTCCAAATTCTATCATCATATATGAACTCACTCAATCTCCCATCATTCACAGTTTTAATCTTCTTTTGAAACTCCTCATCTTCAGTCTGAGAACTCTTTATTCTTTCTATTAAATGTGTTATGGCAACAACTTGAAAAAGTAATGATTTTCACCTTAAATGGTTATTCCTATTTCCATATTTACTAGATCCTTGAAAATAGTATCCCTTTTAACTCTTATCTTGTTTAAAAATACATGATCTTTTCTATTGAAATCATTTTACAACTTATTTTCCTTCCCCAGGTGGTAGTGTATAGTGCCATTATAATCCTTGAGTAGTTCAAGACATCATCTTTCCCTCACGTTGAGTTCGTTCGGTGAGAAAATATACTTCAAACTCTTACGATCAGTATAAATCTCACATTTTTCAACATAGAGACAGTGTCTCCATATTTTCATAGAAAATATTAAAAATTCTAACTCAAGATCGTGAGTAAGGTAGTTTTTCTCATTAATTTTTAGCGATCTTGATTCATAGGAAATAAATCTATAATTCTGCATAAGGACACAACAAAGTCCTTTCTTTGAAGCATCACTATAAATAACAAACCCATCGTTTCTTGATGGCAGAGTCAATATAGGAGCATTGAATACTCTTCTATTCAGTTCTTCAAAACTTTCTTCACACTATTCTTTCTATAAATATTTAACCCCTTTATGTGTATGCTTGGGTAATGGGTAAGCCAACCAGCCAAAATTCTGGACGAAACGCCGATAATAACCTTCTAAACCAATAAAACTTTGGACCTCAGTTATACTCATCGGTGCTGGCCATTCACGGATTTCCTTAGTCTTCAAAGGATCAATAGAGATTCTATCGTTAGATGCAATATGGCCAGGAAAAGAAATATCCTGAAGAAATAATTCATACTTTCTAAACTTCCCAAATAATTCATTTCTTCTAAGAGTCTTTGGAATAATGTGCAACTAATTTTCATGATCTCCATAGATTTTCGAGTATACAAAGATATCATCAATTAATACCACAAAATATTCATCAATATATTCCTTGAAAACTCTATTTATTAGATCCATGAAGACAGAAGGTACATTAGTCAATCCCAAAGGCATTACTATAAACTCGTAATGCATATACCTGGTTCGAAATGTTGTCTTCAGAATGTCTTTCTTATTCACGCACAACTGATGGTATCCAGATCGAAGGTCAATATTTTACAAATATTGAGCTCTATGAAGTTGGTTGAAAAAATCATCAATGTGATGTAGGGGATGCTTTTTCTTTATTGTTATAGCATTGATCTCGCTATAATCAATGCAAAAACTCATATATCTAGTTTTCTTCTTACCAAATAGGAAAATGGATCCCCATAAAGAGACACTAGGGAAAATAAATATCTTATTACTCAATACTGTCGTTTGTGTCTATAGTTCAACTAATTCCATAGTGGCCATTCTATAAGGGATATTCAATATGGTCCTTGAAAAAGGAATTAAATTAATAGAAAACACAATTTCTCATTTTGGAGGATTTCTAGGTAAATCCTCTGGAAACACATCAACATAATTCTCAATAGGTACATCCTCTATTCAAACTTTCTTTTCCTCACCCATAATTATTTCATTATCTTCCTCCCCAATAATTTAATTTACTAGAGGTTCTAGGGGTGGAACTAGATAAGAATCAGGTGGTTATGTTTCTGCTCTAATGATAAGGTACTACTTATTATCATCGAAATTTGTAACCGCTTTCTTCTTATAAGAAATTATTGCATTATGCTATGAAAAAATTCCATTCTGAGGATTATATAAAATTCAATCATGGGTATGACAATGAGATCAGTAGATAATGAACATTTATATTCTCTAATGGGTACTGATTCACAAACAATGTTGTGATGATACATCCCTAAGGTGTTTTGACTGACAGCTCTATTGTTAAGTCAAATTGAAAATATCTAATTTTCCTAGGAAACTGGTAAGATATGAAACAATGCAATGAACTAGAATCAAATAAATCATTGGCTAAACTTGATGAAAAATTAAATTATTTTCCACCGCGTCTTTCGGAGATTTAACCTTAGTAGTAGTGATCGCATATGTTGGGCCTTGCTCCCTTTGCCATTTCTGAGGTAAGTTCCATTGGCGAATAAGATATTCATTTTCATAATGTCCCTTTTTCTCTACAATTGTAGTGTTCAACATTAAATACCCTTTCCTTCCCTTTTAATCACTAGCTTTGTGGCCTTTTTCACCACAATTGTGAAAGAATCCCATTATATTTAGGTAATTATTATGGTGTTTCTTCCCACATTTACCACATGATGGATATTCAAAATTTCCCTTCTTCCCATTATTTCCATCTCTAGAGTGTTCATCAGATATCTTTTTCTCTTTCTTTTCTTTAAAGTTGTAATACCTAGAGTATTCCTTTTCTATCTTGATAGCGCAAGAGACTGTGTCTTCGTACAGTGAGAATGATTGTGTGACTAATGCTCAATAGAGAAATAGTATTAACCAACCAAATAATCAATCAATATTACTCCTTAGGTTATGTATATAATCTATTGCATGCCTTTATAACCTTGTAATTTTGGCCTCATACTTTGTGACATTCTCATCCCATTTTTTCCTCAGACTCAGAAATTGTCTTTCCATATCCGCTCGATGGTCACAAGGAAAGTATTTTTCTAAGAAAATCCATTTAAACTCCCTCCATTCCATTTTATATACTTCATCATCTTCCTTTCTATTTTGGATTAATGACCACCATTGATCTGCATGTCCCATGAGGTGATAAACTTCCATGAAACCTTTTTCCCTTTTGCTACTCCCCAAAGAATGGAATATTTTCTCTAAGGAACTTAACCATTTCTCAGCTACTAATGGATTTTTACTCCCATTTAATATTGGTGGTTCTTTCCTCATGAAGAGGTATAACATTGATCCTCTACATTGTGGATCCAGGTGCTCCATACATGTAAGGTTATTATTAATAACCTGAGTGAGTTGTCCCAGTATGGTGATAAGTGGATCAGCACCAGTGGCATCACCAGCTCCACTATAATTATCTTGAGTTGGAGGGAAATACCAACATTGATTATGTGCATCAATATAGTTTCCATTCCTTCCACTAGGAACCATTTCTAAACAATAACATACACATGATTAGTTTATGAATCACAATACATAATTATAAACTTATAAAACACATAGAAAAAATTGAATTATTTATGGATATAATCCATAATCCTAAAAAAATGTTTTCTTTGAGGAGGTATATACTCATAAATACTGCATAATGGTTTGTAAAGAAAATGTGAATTATCCTAAGCATATCCCCTGGGAGTTTCACAAACAAGAGTGCTGCAAGACCCATTGTTGTGTACCAGGATACCCCATGTCAAGCCCAAGACTTAGTGTCAGAGTTTTCCCTCCTAGGTACATCTATGCTAGAGCCACCTCTACCTGATCCTATCCATACAGGGATGTATTTATTAGAAAATACACAAAATCTCCACATTACCAAAATTTTAGATGTTCTTCTATACCGATCCTCAAAGTCTATCTTAGGGTAATCTTCTCTAATCAGATTTTATCGAAATCTAGTTTCTAGGTTTTATAATAAACATCATCTAATACCATATATAACGCCCATACCTGATTTACCCAGAGTCGATGCATTATTACATAACATTTTCACGATCAAAAGGGATCAAATCCCCAAAGAACGATCATTTTAGTAGCCTTGGAAGTACTAGATACATTCACAAGTTTTACATTACATCGTGAAATAAAAACATCAACAACATTTTTTTCCATTTACCACTCTTAGATCCTTAGCCTATCCCTGCAGATCAACCATAAAATGTTTTTTACATCATTGGAAATATAAAACATAGAAATGGTTGAGCTCAAATGCTCTGTAAGGATTACAATAAAGCAGAAACATTCATATATAAGCATAAAAATTAAGGTAATGTATAAGACGAAATCATAATCCTTTTAAACATAAACTTTTATATAATATGGCCAATACAAATTAAATAATTTCATTTTCTTATTCACATGGATATTCTACTCGTCGAATTATCACATGAAATATCAATTGAAAATTTCATAGTGATGGAATGCATAATGGAAAACTTAATAACCAGATAGTGAAGGCCTTGTGCTAAGACTACAAATAAGATTTTGTCAAGGCCCTATTACAAAACAATAGTTTTTCGCATGTGACCTACCGATTCATCAAGGAGCTGTAGTGGGATCCACCTGTCACTTACTAAGTCCAATGCATTCTACATAAGAAAAGTTTTAAACATAACATAAACATTTGTATTATAACATGCATACAAAATTTCAATACTTTATCCATAAACCATGAATGGTGTAAAAATAACACATCCACATTTCAAATATATCAAAAATATTCAATACAACATGGAAGATTGGTATCATAATAAATCAACATCAAAGAAGCTTAAAATCCATCAAAGGATGTTGACAAAGAAGAAATCAAAACTTTTTATAGAGAAATATCTCTTTCTTTTTTGAAATCATTTAAAAGTCATATAATTATAAAAGAAAAAATTTATTTTGAAAATATTATTATAAACTTATTTTGGAAGCTTAGACAAGGTAATAATGGTGGAAAATAGCCACACCCACTGTATAATTAAAAAAAGGCATTCTTACCTTAATTTTGTCTAAAAGGTCATAAAGTACCTTATTTGGAACACGACAGAATTTTTTTTTCAAAAAATATATGGTAAAATAAGGGAATAAATGACTTTAAACCATAGTCTAGTAAATAGTAAGAATGTTTTGAATTGCATTTTTATGAAAACATAGATGCAGATGATAAACTGGTCCCAGTAGATACTTACGTATTAACAACCTTAGAGAACTGAAGAGATCGTCGAATTAACACTTACCTTGTACTTTTCCTTAGTCAATGTTATGTTAATATTTTGTATAATAGTTAAAACATTATTATTAAATTACACATGAACTATATACATAAATATGATATCATATATGATCCTATAATATTTCATTTTTAATAATATTTCAGTAGTATCATCGTTTCAGGTGTTAACTGATTCATTTTCCTCTATATGCTTGGTTACATAAGCCATGCTTGTTATGGATAGGATGTATTTGATTCATATAAAAAATTATATTAAGTTAATTAACATTATTTTTAATCAATAAATTAAAATTATTCTTGAAAGATTATGATGGGGAATGAATCTCATCACGTTTGTGGAGACGGTAATCCGTACGTATGCATGAGCGACAATATCAATATATTAATGGTGATATATTATGTAATTGGATAGTATATAATATATAAAAAATCATTAACATATTATATTTATTATTTACATAATTTATTCACATTATTATTCCCATCCAAATTATGATGTGTTTGAATGACAAACTACACTACGACGTGGAGACGGTAATCCGTACGTACGCACGTATGGTGACTTTGTTATGTATAGGATGGATAGAATAAAGAATATGGTTGTACCATATTTATAATAAAATCATAGTATGTAGAAGGTATTGTGGTTGTTATTTTTTAATGGAAACAATAAATGAAGAATAAGTGGATGAAGAAAAGAACTTGAAAGAGAGTGGTGAAATTATTACCTCTACTTCAGGTGTTTCACTTTGAGTTGATCAAAAGGGCTCCTTAGGTTGGATTTCGGATCAATGTAAGGCCTATAGGTTGAAGGGGGTATATTATAGAGGATATTTGGTTAGGTTTTGGCTGACCCAAATGTATTTGGAGTTGTAAAATTAAGAGAAGGGAAGTAACCTTTTATAAGAGAGGTGAGGGTCACTTTAGGAAAAGCTTGAAATATTATTTTATAATAAAAGAATTTTAGTTTTTTAATGGATAAAAAATGATTTATTTAGAGGCTAAGGTTGGTATGTGCTTAAAACATTTCAACCAATAGGTTTTAGACTATTTTAGGTCACCATATTGACCATACCATTTATATTTAACTCTTAGTTAAATAGTTTAACATTTCCTATGTCTCTTTGTATTTTTATATTATGTGGTTAATAATCATACTATAAACTACCAAGAGAACCCAAAGTGGTTAATTATTAATATATATAACCTTATCTAAGTCATTTGGCTGAACCTTATATTTTTTGGAATATTATTTCAATTAAAAATATAGTATTTGTTTTAAAAACTCAATTATGTCAATTTTGACACTATTTTGTATTTGGTTTTTGTGAAAATGATAACATCATGATTACATGAAAAAAAATTATTTAATCAACCCTAACATGTCATATTAACCTATAAAATTATTGGAATTCATCAGAAGTCTAAATTTTCAATTTATTTGGATATTGATTATATCTATTGTTTTAATATTTCATTAATAAGGTAATTACGACGTCATCATTGTGTCATAAATAAATAAAATTATTTAATGAATTAAAATTATGAAAAAAATACTATTATGTATGAAATATTTTTAGATTTATAATTAATATTCATAGTTGAATTTATCTTATGTATAACCCTATATTAAAAATGTTTTAGTTATTAAACATTGAATTTAAAACTTTTAACTATTCTTTAAATAAAATAATAATAAATGTTCTAATCTAATCCAAGTGGACCAAAGGGGATAATATTTTATTCCTAAGGTTTTTTTGGTTGAATTACACTTATCCAATAGAATTAGGACATGTGTTAGGGTAATTATAAAATCATTTTTACCCTTAATTACCTGATTTTATTTTTAACCGTGGTAAATAAAAGTAAAAAAGTTACAATTCATCGAAAATTATTTTCATCTTATTGAACCACATTTTACTTACTGATGTCAACCTTTTCAATAGGATTTATGAAATTCATCTCACATAAGTGGTAAAAATAATTTTTATTCAAATTTTCAAATGCTCTAAGAAGGTTGGTAAAAGACGGTAAAAAGTTAAATAAAATATTATATATCTAAACATATTATAAAATGACTCCAATTAATTACATTGAACATATATAAGTATTATGTGTCTATTTTGACCAAAAATAATTTAAAATAAAATAAATAATTACTTGAATAAAATTTTTGTTTTAAACAATAACACACTGTTTTTCACTATTCATCGAAAATTGAATATTTTTAGAAAAATACAAAAAATTCACCCTAAGAGAATTTCGATATTCCTAATTCAAAAATGAACTAAATTTTGAAAAATAAAATTTATAAAATTTTGAAAAGTGGGTATTACTATTCATAATGGCTAGTTTGATTGGTGGTGGTGTGTTAAAACACCATGTTGGGTACAATGCAAGCTACTGCATTATTTAAAGGGAAACGTATTGTGGAAGCTTGGGGTGTTACAGAAATATTGACAATAAAATTCATATGAAAATTAATTATATGATATGGATCTTAATACCTGGTCATGAGGGTTAGTTTTCTTAAATTATTAGTGGAATGTCCATTTTGTAGATATTCCTTTTATGAGGGAAAAATGAGATTCCTAGTATTACCTAAGATAGTTAGGTTGATATCTCATTAGAAATTATGTCATGAGCATTTTCTATCTTATAGATACTAGAAAATATTATAAATAGTTATATATAACCAAAATAATGGGGATGAAATTAAAATATGGGGGGTAAAATATAATACCCTGAGATATTTATATGATTTTATCTTTAAATAAAAGTTGTGTGGAATATATTTTCTTAAACATAGTACAGAACTAAAATGAACAGTGATATATTTTTTGGATATAAAATATTTCAATTTATTTTAATCATTAATAAATTATGAGAAAATATTATGAATAATTATAAAGTAAAAAAAAATAAATAAATTCTCTAGTAAATAAAAAGGCCATAAAAATGGATTTTCTAACCTCATGGTTCTCCATTAAGATCATGCCCTTGATTGAAACTAGGGAAAAACTGAAATAAATAAAAATATTATAATAATGTTGATGAAAAATAAAATTAATAGGATGAATAATTGTAATAAAGTATATAATGAAATATATGGGGAAGAAATCTAACCGTTTTATATATGGTCACTCATAGTATAGTCATCTGAAATATGGTATTTTTAAATAATGTTTTTGGATATATAGTTTTTGTGTATGTATTTATCCATTAGTTATATTGAATATGTGTAATTTTTAGTAAACAAATTAGTATAATACAATACAGAAATGATAATAATGAATAAAAAGAGTTATTTAAATATTATACTATAAAAATAAATTTTTATTTTCTACATAATATTACTATTTCTAATGACTGAATTGATTTATTTATAAAATTTAAATAAATATTATACATTTAAGGGCTTGGATCTATGAAGTCTGACCCATTGTGTGCTTTTGAGGCCTGTGGTTCT
Organism: Viscum album; assembly: GCA_963277665.1. Taxonomy (NCBI): domain Eukaryota; kingdom Viridiplantae; phylum Streptophyta; class Magnoliopsida; order Santalales; family Viscaceae; genus Viscum; species Viscum album. The sequence continues at coordinate 945,672,563 of OY728139.1, read as the reverse complement.
CGGAAGAGGATTGTAGTGATTTTGGAGGGGTTTGGCTACAAAAAAATGGAACAGGAATAATACACATGGTGTATGTGTTTTTTTATCATATATTTGATGTTCACAACATTTTTAGGCTATTTCATGGGGTCTTACATGATGTGTAAATTTTTTGGACATAATTATTCGAGTTGATGAATTTTTTGGCGAGATTTGAAACGTGACATTTACAACGTGTGTAAGGGTTACATGCAATGTAAATGCCTTGTGTATGGTATATTTTTAAAGAGCATAGGCCTTAGGTTTTCGAAAACCCTCTGACTTTCTTCTAGAATATTCGGTGATCAGAAACCCTCACTTCAGAAATTTTGGGATCCCTTTGATGGGGACAGATCAGTTACTTGTATCTCTGATATGTGGTGATCCAAGGTACGTTATTTATTTATTTTCTAATGGATTATCACTAATCGATCACATTTCCTCCCCTTTCTTATCACCATAATATGGTTATTGACCTACAATGTACTAATAATGATCTTTTTTTGATTTCAATTAATTTTTTTCATGACGTCTTTAGGATATCACAATTTCATTGCAAGAGAGGTTATTAGAGATCTGAAACATTGGACCATTCTCATGTGAAGAAAGTTGACGCCATTGAGGTGGAGTATTTTTTCAATCTATTTTATATAAAATAAAATTTATTTTATTATCTTTTGTATCCCATTTTATGGGAATGGAATTTTTCACACCCTAACGCTTGAAACATTTTTTGTTTAATTATCATCATCATGGCATTGAATGTTATTGTCAAGGTTCAGGTCTAGTCTCAGATGCTATTTTGTTTTTTATTGATAAATGTGTGTTTTGGGATTTGCAGTGTCGGACACATGGGAAGAGCACAGTCAAAACTACATGGCTTTACCCAGGTAACCATGGTTTATGCCCAGTGGTCAGAAACAATTTGTAATACAGATAATAAAATGAAATAAAAATGAAAAAAAATGAATTTATAATTTTTAATAATAATAATAATAATAATAATATTTAATGATGTTATTATTATTATTAGTATCATTGTTAAATTATTAATACCATTAGCATTCTTATTATTGTGATTATTAATGTCATTAATTATTATTATTGTAATTATATAACTTGTTTAGGGTTTTTTTTCTTTTTTTCTTTTCCTTTTATTTTTTCCCTTTCCTTTCCTTTTCTTTTTTACTCTCTTCTCCTAACCCTCTTCTCTATCTCATTACAAATATATTCCTCTATACATGTGTGAAACCCTCCCCCATGGTATCTCTCCCCTACGGTGTGACCCCCTTCCAGTGTGACACCTTCCGTCACAACAACCTTCCGACGAGCATCACTGGAGCCCTACTCTCACTTGCATTTCCCTCTCTTGTCTAAAACCCTCTAACAACCCCCCTTAGCACGTGAATCCACTTTGAAATACTCTCCTCATGTGACAAGACACCTGGATCACTGGCTAGTGATTCTCTCCCTCCATCGTAGGTGCAAACTTCCCCGAGTATGATTCTGCCCTATTGCCTTAGGGTCTCCATTTCAATATGAGCTTGGGTTCATTTTTTGGGTTTTATATTGAGATGTTTTATTTTTTTTTTCTCTTGAATTAGGGCTCTATTTTTATTCCATGTGTTTTAGATGGGGTGTGGATGGAGTTTTTTATTGATTTCTAGAACACTATTCTCCTGAGGTAGGTGATTCCCTGCTTAACCATTGTTGATAAATTTGTTATTCCTTCTTGTAAAATTTTGGCATGTTTTATGAATTATATGTGTCATGTTAAAATAGTTTGAGAAATAATTCATTATGAAATTGGATTTAAAAATTAATTTTTTCATGTGAAAGTAGGTGTTTCAATGTTTAACAATTTCATAATAAATTGTCCACACATTCCTATAAATTTTATCAATTTTTTTGAAATGTATGTGATGTGCCAAACTGGGGGTTTTAAGATATTAAATAAGTGTTCAAGTTGAAAGTTTATTTTTTTGTGAAATTGGGTGTATTGTGAAGTCAATCCATATTATATTCTTTTTAATGGTTTTATAAATTATGTCAACGATTATTTAGGTAATGTCAAAGTTGTGAACCATACTTAGATATGTTTTTGGTTTGGGTATGATTTTAAAAGAGGTTTTGGGTGTGAAAATGGTGGAATTTGTTTTGTATAATGTCTTTTTTGGTTTGTGTATATGATTGTGGAATTTTATGTGAACTTTGAACTTGAATGACCAACAAATGGGGAGCTTGGGTAGCTAGGTGGGTATACTAGGACTCACATTCTAGTGATACAGAATTGTATTTCTCCTAGTTTTACATATCTGGATTGATGAGGAAAACTATAACTAAACATGAATGATGATTGGATACCAATAGGTTATAAGGGTGTCCCCTACTAGTTGGTTATGCATGAGAAAGATTATGTTCAAGGTTACTAAGCCATGTTTCACCGAGACATGAGGTTCTAGGGACCCAACATGGTCCATTAACTATAAGATCACTCCCTTATTTTGTGTACTTTGGATATTTTTCCCTTACTATCATAATAATAAAAGGAATATTGGTTACTTCAAAAACAATGGTGTTTTTATTTACTACTTCCTTCCATTAAAATTGGTTTTCTTTAAATTTATTTCATTTGAAATTATCCTAGCATTAATTTCAGTTGTAAAACCTGCAAGTGTATTTGTCATTTAATGTTTATTTCATGGAATCCTTATTAGGTGGAATCCTACATGGAGTTATAACCCAACCAATTTACAACTTTGTGTGTTATTATATTTGGTAATGTTTGACATAGGTAAGAGAAAGGGTTTTGGAGATAGTGGTTCATGTAGCTAGAGGTTCATCTTAGTGGGGTGTTGTGGAGACGGCTTGAGGGTGGTGTCCTCATGTCATGTGGTGGGTTTTTGATTTGGTGTTTTTTCACCTTCATTGTGGTTGTTTTTGGGCATTTGGTCTGTAAAGTACCGTGTTTTTGAACAGGTTTAAAATACGAATGTTTTCCATTTTTTTCGATTTTTCAAGTGTTCATTTTTTTTAAACCGAACTCTGGAATTTTATTTTGAGTGTTGGAACACCTAATGGTGTCGTTTAAGGATTTGTGTAATTACCCGATAAATTTTAGCGGGTGTCCCGATGAGTCTCGGGTGCACCGGATCTGGAAAAATCTACTTTAATGGATTTTCATGGGCAGTGCATGGTTGCGGTCCAACCTGTGCATTTTATCTTATTTAATAAATTATTATTATTATTTTTAATTAAATATTATTATATTTGAGTTTTGTATTAATGAAAATAATGTTTTAATAATAATAATAATATGAAGTTATTTTTACTATTTTTGTGGTTGTTAAATTTATTGAATGTTAAAGAATCAACTAAATGGAAGTTGAAGGAATTGACGTGGCTATTTGGTTTATCAAAGAACCGTTTTATATAAATTATGAGTTTCAGAATTATTAAATGACCATTTATTATTAAATGGAGGAATGTGCAAATATAAATAATGTCATTGTTATTATTACGGAGTCAAAAATTATTTTGATACATTGAAATTTTAATTTAATATTGAAGGAGTGTATCATTTATGAGAATTAAATTTGGATTTTGAGCTTCTCAAAGAAACTTTTAATTAAATGAGGGGTTATGGGTTGGAGTTTTTATCATATTAATAATATTGTAATAAATTGAGGGTTTGGGTTTTTAAAAGAATGAAAGTTTGAATAATAATAATAATGATGTTATTATTATTTTTTGGTTATTTAGTTAAATAAATGTTAAAGGAATTTAATGATCAATATGGAGTTTTATAATTAATTATGAAACATTTATTACAATAATAATAAATGAAGGCTAAAAATGAATTGGATAATTAATGTGGATTTAAATGGAGAGGTTGGACATAATTAAAATGGGTGTTTTATAGTTTCTTTTAATAAAATTTAATTATGGGGTTTGTTAAAGTTTTGTTTTTAATTAATGGGGTGTAATATTTAGGTGAATTTAATAAGGTTGTTTGGTATCTTGATGAAGCACTTAATTAAATAAGCAGTTTCGAATTTAATGAAGGAGTGTGGTTATTTAATAGAGTTGTTGGGTTATATCAATGGTTTGAGTAATAAAAATTATATTTTTATTATTATGGTTTTACGAGTGTCATAATTATTGATCATTATGGACATTATTATTATAAATAATAATATTAATGAAATGGGGAGCTTTGGTTGGAATAAAAATAAGAATGTTTTAATAATAATAATGATGATGATTTAATTATTATTATTATTATTTTGTTAATTAATTAAATTAAAAGAAAAAACAAATTTTATTAATTGTGGGAAATGAATTATTTTTTTATTACTTTGAAGTCAAAGAGATTCTAATTTAATCAAGGAGTAAAGGGGAGTTTCAATGAAATGTTTCCTTTATGAAGGATTAATTGGGGAGTTTTTTTTAATTTATAGATAAGTGTTTAATGTTTATAATAATAATAATAAATTTAGTATTATTATTATCTTTTATTATTATTATTATCACATTAATGGTGGAATTATTATTGTGTTTTAAGTGTTTAATAATAACGATTATTAATGGAAATTAATTTAGGGGTTTGAAAAAGAAAATAAAGGGAATCGAATTCCCATGTTCTTCCTCCCTATGCACAAGGTGCAACACACACGTAGTAGTGCACCCCATGATGCAACCCCTTCCTCCCTCCTTCGATCTCCCTCCTTGGCATGAGATCCTTTCCGCGATGCGACCAAGAGGCACGTGAACCCCCGAGCGACCCTCCCTACAAGAGCGCGACACCCGAGCGGTGCACCTGCAGCGCGCGACCTCTGTGGCGCAACCCCCCTCCAGGCAACACCTAGAGGCGCACCACCCCTCTCCCAGACTCCACTTTGCGCGTGACGATTCCCCTCGAAATCTTCACTAATCTTATCCACCTCATCAAGGTGAGTCCGTCTGCGTATAACTGGTGATACACATCGATCATTTGACTCCTCTCTCTCGCATTGTTTTCTCAGCTAAAACCAAAAGGTTTAGGTTAAATCCCATCATAGCATTCCTCCTTTTTTAGGATATGCGAATGTTGACTTGGGACCCATTAGTCCATAATCTGACATATGCCGCCAAGGGCAAGGTGGAAGGTCTCGAATTGTCTTGCCGTCGTTGGTTCGGGTTAGTTTCTAAACCCGCGGTTTGGTTTTTCACCGGTTATATTAAGGCCTATTAAATTTTTTATGAGTTCTTGGTACCAAGTTAGAGGTTCATTGTTCATTACAACTTTGATTCTGGATACCAGTTTAATATATGTAATTTTCTTTGATCAATGTATACAATGTGCATATATATATATATAAAGGTTTGTGCACGTGCGATTACGGACCAGTTGTGGACTAGTTGCTTCCAAGTACATTAAAGCGGTTCAGATTTAAAATGGTGCCACCCCAAGGTAGGGTCTCAAATCCTTAACAATTTATTTTATGAATTGTAGATTATTTAAATAAATTGAGAATGTATGTTTACTTGATTATGATATGTCGATTCATGACACTTTTGAAGTTATTAAATGATGCCGCCTACATTAGATAAATGAGGTCTTGAAATTGTGTTGTTTTTAAGCATGTTTTTCTAATATGGTTAAAGTGATATGATTAAATAGTTAAATGATTTGAATGGGAAGAATATATAATAGGGTAATTAATTGTAGAATTAATTATCAAGTCATGAGTCGGAATAAAATTTGTGGCCTTTAATGATGATTGGGAATATTGAATATTTGACATGATCAAAAGTATAAATTGGAAATTGGTAATAATTAATGGATGGATTAATTATTACATGTTAAATGTTAAATGGTTAATTAATTTATGATTGGTTTAAGATATAAAATTTAATTAATTAATTTTTTAATTAATTAATTTGCATCCATTAAATTAAGATTGTGAATTGATTGTTTGTTACGACTATTGGCCAAGGGTACTTTATGATACTTGTTAGATTTCCATGCATTAAGTTGTCTTGGAAGGAGTTGTTCTATATTATGAGATGATGCGTGAGATGGTTGCTAAATATATGGGCTTATTCAGCATGTTTTGTGATGATTATGACTTGCATGTAAATTGTTAAAGTCCGTGACGAATCACTGTTTTAGTGGATGGGTTTAGACTTGTTAACAAACTTTGGATAATTAAATGTTGAGTTAATTATTTATTTGGCTTTCTATGAACAATTAATTGTTAATTAATTATTTACTATTGAGATATTGAATGGTTAATTAATGGTTGACTATTGATGGGCGATTTATGTTGTTAATTAGTTGTTGAATTAATTAACGGATTGGATTAATTAATTTATGAATTAATAAATGGATGGTTTTGGGGTGTTAGAAATGGTGTTCTCCACCAACGATAAATATATATGTATGATTGATAAATGGGTTGTTAGACAAGGACATAAGCTCCAAATACTCACGGGGTGATAGACATGGTGTTCTACACCAACAATAAATATATACGTATGATTGATAAATTGGTTGTGAGACAAGGACTGAAGCTCCAAATATTCACAGGGTGCTAGACATGGCGTTCTACACCCAGCTTTCAAGAAAATATTCTTTTATGGGTCAGGGTATGATGCTCCAAATACCGATGGGTTGTGAGACAAGGACTCGCGATCCAAATATTCACGAGGGTGCTAGACATGATGTTCTACAACCATTAATTAACATTGGACTGTGGGTCCAATTTTTCATGCATGAAATGAGTTAATGGATAATGAAGGCTGTTGAGACATGATGATTTGTGAATTGTTTATGAGGAAGGTTTCAGACTTCTTTATGAATCGGATGAACCAATTTTAGTGGGCGGGCTCAGACTTAGAAGATGAAATGTTGAATTGAATAACTTATGATGCGTTATCTAAGCCAAAGAACAAGATTGGAATTAGTCTTTCATTTTATTACTTAGATGGTCTTAAGAGACATATGTGGTGAGTGATTTATAAGGGAGATGTGGTGCGAAGGCCGAATCTCAAGACCTTCATAATTTATTAGGATTGGAAAAATTAATAACTGATGAATGATTATGTAATGAATATTGAGTATGTATGAAAAATGAATAATACAAGTTTAGAAACCAGTTGAGGGATGAATTATGTACTTGGGTATATAGTTACATTGTACCATTTACTTAATTTATGCATGCCTTCACATGTTATAAGTTATTTATGAAATGTCGGGTTTGGGATAGACACCGGTGGTCCTTGCATAGTGAGATTTATATTTCACACCCTACTCGGGCCGCCATTGCACTGGGTACCTGAGTTGATTCGGTTGGTTGAAGGACTATGTTGTTTTCATTTACTTGGGAGATAGAATCACAGGATCGATCGGAGGCTATGGATGCTCAAGGAGATCTCGGTTGGGGATTTGAGACATTATTTATTTATTTATGCATTTAAATGTAAATCATGCAGTTTTGGTCACTGTTTTCTTCTTTTGTATCATTAGTATGTCATGCATGCATCCGCTGTATAATTTGGCATTGGCCATTTTTTTTACAAGATTTATAAAATCTGCTTTCCACTGTTTATTCATTTATTATACAGTTTCCACTATTTATTGCCATTGTCTATTTTTAAACACTAAAATGAGTGTATAGTCTCCCCACTGACTATCCTTAGACCCTCACTGCTATTCGGCAGCCTCTGGCGTATGGGGTGGTGCGCTTTAGTTCATGTAGTGACCGGTCTGGCCTTCAGTTTAGTGGTGAGATGGTTCGGGACATTACAAAGTGGTATCAAAGGGGTTTAGGTTTTCTTTCTTTTACTATGTCTTTCTGTTTTGGGGTTGGTAGATAAGAGACTAGGAATGTGTTGGTGCTTGAGTTAATAGCCATGCTTTGGACTGATCACCTCATGTACGAGAAATTACCGAGTGGCCAGGGATGGGAATTGATGTATTTACTATTAGAGGTTGCAGTTTATATGATTTCACCTTGAGTGACTGGTGTATTTTTTATTTTTTATTGATTTTGAGAATTTTGAAAAATAATTGTCTGGGTCTGATATGGAAAGGAAGTTTTGTACATGCATTATCTTAGTCACTTAGAGATTCACATGTCATGCATATAACATGCCATGTAGTAACATTAATAGGATGCCTGCTAATTTGGATTGTGTTCCTTGGGTGCAATTCCATGTTTTGATCTGCTCTAGAATGCCTCTATAAATAGCTTGTTTGAGTAATAGATTTAACATGCTTGAGTGATTATATTCCATACTATTTTAGTTATTAGCATGTTTTTTTTGTTGTGCCATGCTTCTGTGTTATAGCATGTTGTTGTGTTACTGCTTATACTAACATGTTAGAGATGTTTTGAATATTTCAAGGGGTGTTAAAGAGAAAATGCTAAATAAATGTTATTTGTGATAAATGGGAGCCAAATTCCAGCAATAAGGTGATCAATATTTGATATGGTGATCATGGTTCGAGGAATGTCACACGCATGCATTAATTTATTCTAAAAACACACGCTGGTGAGAGGATAATCTTTTCTTGAGACGTCAAGGAAAATTCTAAGGTGGGTATTGTTGCATTTTTTTGATAAACGATTCAACAGGTGATGTTGATCTTTTAGAGCGGAGTTGTTCGGTAAGATTTTGACTGATCTTCTTAAATGACCTTGGTAGGTTGGTTGATTTAGTAGTCATTCCTGATGGCTTTTTAGGGACGATAAGTTTTTAAGGTGGTTATATTGTAAAGTCCCGTGTTATTGAACTGGGTTAAAATACAAATGTTTTCATTTTTTTTAATTTATCAACAATTCATTTTTTTTAAACCGAGCTCTATAATTTTATTCTGAGTGTTGGAACACCTAATGGTGTCATTTCAAGAATTGCATAATTACCAGATAAATTTTCACGGGTGTCCCCATGACTCTCAGGTGCACCAGATCTGGAAAAATCCACTTTAATGTATCTGATTAGGTAGTGCATGGTTGCGGTCCAACCAGTGTAGTTTTATTATTTAATAAATTATTATTATTATTATTAATTAAATATGATTATATGAGAATTTTGGATTAATTAAAATAAAATTTTAATAATAATAATAATATGAAGTTATTATTACTATTATTGTGGTTGTTAAAATTATTGAATGTAAAGAATTAATTAAATGGTAGTTGAAGGTATTGACGTGGCTTTAGGGTTTATCAAAGAACCGTTTTATTTAAATGAAGAGTTTCAGAATTATTAAAGGACCATTTATTATTAAATGGAGGAATGTGATAATATTAATAATGTCATTTTTATTATTATGGAGTCATAAATTATTTTGATACTTTGATATTTTAATTGCATGTTAAAGGAGTGTATCATTTATGAGAATTAAATGTGGCTTTTGAGTTTCTCAAAGAAACTATTAATTAAATGAAGGGTTATGGATTGGAGTTTTTATAATATTAATAATATTGTAATAAATTGGGGGGTTTGGGTTTTTAAATAAATAAAAGTTTGAATAATAATAATAATAATGTTATTATCATTTTTTTGGTTACTTAGTTAAATAATTGTTACAAGAATTCAATGATCAATATGGTGTTTTATAATTAATTATGAAACATTTATTACAAGAATAATAAATCAAGGTTAAAAACAAAATGGATAATTAATGTGGATTTTAATGGTGAGGTTGGACATAATTAAAATGGGAATTTTATTTTTACTTTTAATATAATTTAATTATGGGGTTTGTTAAAGTTCAGTTTTTATTTAAAGGGGTGTAATATTTAGGTGAATTTAATGAGGCTGTTGGGTATCTTGATGAAACACTTAATTAAATAAGCAGTTTCGAATTTAATGGAGTGTCGTTATTTAATAGAGTTGTTGGGTTATATCAAAGGTTTGAGTAATAATAATTATATTTTTATTATTATGGTTTTACGAGTGTCATAATTATTGATCATTATGGATATTATTATTATAAATAATAATAGTAATGAATTGTAGAGTTTTGGTTGGAATAAAAAAATGACATTTTAATAATAATAATGATGATGATGATTTAATTATTATTATTATTATTATTATTATTATTATTATTTTAATTAATTAAATTCAAGGAAAATGAATTTTATTAATTGTGGGAAAGGAATTATTATTTTTTATTACTTTGAAGTCATAGAAATTTTAATTTAATTGAGGAGTAAAGGGGAGTTTGATTTTCTCAATTAAACGTTTCCTTTAAGAAGGATTCAATGGGAAGTTTTTCTTACCTTTTGGATAAGTGTTTAATGTGTATAATAATAATAATAAAATGAATATTATTATTATATTTTATTATTATTATTATCGCATTAATGGTGGTATTATTATTGTGTTTTAAGAGTTTAATAATAACTATTATTAATGGAAATTAATTTAGGGGTTTGAAAAAGAAAATAAGGGGAATCGAATTCCCCTATTCTTCCTCCCTATGCACAAGGTGCAACACGCATGCAGCAGTGCACCCCATGATGCGGCCCCTTCCTCCATCCTTCGATCTCCCTCTTTTGTGCGATCTCCATTCTATGGTGTGACCAAGAGGCACGCGAACCCCTGAGTGACCCTCCCGACACCAGCGTGACACCCAGGCAGAGCTCCTGCAGCACGTGACCTCCATGGTGCAACCCCCCTCCAGGCAATACCTAGAGGCGCACAACCCTCTCCCAGACTCCACTTTGTGCGTGAATATTCCCCTCAAACTCTTCACGAATATTATCCACCTTGTCAAGGTGAGTCCCTCTGCGTATAACTGGTGACTCACATCGATCATTTGACTCCTCTCCCTTGCCTTGTTTTCTCAGCTAAAACCCAAAGGTTCGGGTTTAATCTGATCATTGCGTTCATCTTTTTTTAGGATATGCGAATGTTGACTTGGGACCCATTGGTCCATAATCCGACATTCGCCTCCAACGGCGAGGCAGATGGTCTCGAATTTTCTTGCCGTCGTTGGTTCCGGTTAGTTTCTAAACCTGTGGTTTGGTTTTTCACCGGTTATATTAAGGCATGTTAAATTCTTCAATGAGTTTCTGGTACCAATTTAGAGGTGCGTTGTTCATTACAACTTTGATTCTGGTTACCGATTTAATATATGTAATTTTTGTTGATCAATGTAGACAATGCGCATATATATATATATATATATATATATATATAAAGGTGTGCGCACGTGCGATTATAGACTAGTTGTGGACTAGTTGCTGTCAAGTACATTAAAGCGCTTCAGATTTAAAATGGTGCCACCCCGAGGTCGGGTCTCAAATACTTAACAGTTTATTTTAAGAATTGTAGGTTCTTTAAATAAATTGTGAATGTAAGTTTCCTTGATTATGATATGTCGATGCATGACACTTTTGAAGTTATTAAATGATTCCTCCCACATGAGATAAATGAGGGCTTGAACTTGTGTTGTTTTCAAGCATGTTTTTTCAATTTGGTTAAAGTGATATGATTAAACAGTTAAATGATTTGAATGGGTAGAATGTATAATAGGGTAATTAATTGTATAATTAATTATCAATCCATGAGTTGGAATAAAATTTGTGGCTTTTAATGATGATTGTGAATATTGAATATTTGACATGTTAAAAGTATAAATAAGAAATTGGTAATAATTAATATATGGAATAATTATTACATGTTAAATGTTAAGTGGTTAATTAATTTATTGTTGGTTTAAGAGATAATAATTAATTAATTAATTTTCCAATTAATTAATTTTCATGCATTAAATTAAGATTGTGAATTGATTGTTTGTTACGACTATTGGCCAAGGGTACTTTTTGATACTTGTTATATTTCCATGCATTACGTTGTCTTGGATGGAGTTGTTCTATATTATGAGATGATGCGTGAGATGGTTGTAAAATATATGGGCTTGTTCAGCATATTTTGTGATGATTATGACGTGCATGTAAATTGTTAATGTCCTAGACGAATCACTGTTTGAGTGGACGGGTTCAGACTTGTTAACGAATTTTGGATAATTAAATGTTGAGTTAATTATTTATTTGGCTTGCTAAGAACAAATAATTGTCAATTAATTATTTACTATTGAGATATTGAATGGTTAATTAAGGGTTGAATTTTGACGGGCGATTTATGCTGTTAATTAGTTGTTGAATTAATTGACATATTGGATTAATTAATTTATGAATTAATTAATGGATGGTTTTGGGGTGTTAGAAATGGTGTTCTACACCAACGATAAATATATATGTATGATTGATAAACATGATGTGAGACAAGGGATGAACCTCCAAATACTCACGGGGTGATAGAAATGGTGTTCTACACCGATGATAAATATATACGTATGATTGATAAAAGGGTTGTGAGACAAGGACTGAAGCTCCAAATACTCACGGGGTGCTAGACATGGCGTTCTACACCCATCATGCAAGCTAATATTATTTTAAGGGTCAGGGACTGATGCTCCAAATACCGATGGGTTGTGAGACAAGGACTGGCGCTCCAAATACGCACGAGGGTGCGAGACATGATGTTCTACACCGATTAATTTACATTGGACTGTGGGTCCAATTGTTCATGCATGAAATGAGTTAATTGTTAATGAAGGTTGTTGAGACATGATGATCTTTGAATTGTTTATGAGGAATGTTTCAGACTTATTTATCAATTGGGTGAACCACTTTTAGTGGGTGGGCTGAGACTTAGTATATGAAAGGTTGAATTGAATAACATATGACATGTTATCCAAGACAAAGCACAAGCTTGGAATTAGTCTTTACATTGATTACTTAGATAGTCTTTAGAGACATCTGTGGTAAGTGATTTATACGGGAGATGTTGGGCGTAGGCCGAATCTCAAGACCTTCATAATTTATTAAGAATGGAATAATTAATTACCGATGAATGATTATGTAATGAATATTGATTATGTGTGAAAAATGTATAATGTAGGTTCAGACACCAGCTGAGGGCTAAAGCAGGTACTTGGGTATATAGTTACATTGTACTTTTTACTTAATTTATGCATGCTTTAACATGTTATAAGTTATTTATTAAATGTTTGGTTTGGGGTAGACACCGGTGTTCCAAGCCTACTGAGATATATATCGAAACACCCTACTCGGTCCGCCATTGCACTTGGTATCCGAGTAGATTCTATTTGGTTTTAGGACTATGATGTTTGCATTTACTTGGGAGTTAGAAGCACAGGACCGAGCGGAGGCTCGGGATGCTCAGGGAGATCGCCCATGGGGATTTGATTCATTGTTTATTTTATTTATGAATTGAAATGTAAATCATGTTGTTTTGTTCATTTTCTTCTACTTTTTATCATTAGCATGTCATGCATGCATCCGATGTATAATTTGGCGTTGGCCATTTGTTTTGTACAAGATTTATAAAATCGGATTTCCTCTTCTTATTCATTTATTATACCGTTTCCGCTATTTATTGCCTTTGTCTATTTTTGCACACTAAAATGATAGTATAGTCTCCCCACTGACTATCCTTAGACCCTCGCTGCTAGTCAGCAGCCTCTAGCGTATGGGGAGGCGCGCTTGAGGTCATGTGGCAACCGGTCCAGCCTTCGGTTTAGTGGTGAGCCGGGTCGGGACGTTACATGGTCTTATTGTTTTATTAGCACATTGTTATTTTTATTTTTGTTTTAAACATGGAATACAAATCAGGGGAAATGTTATATTCATGTTTGGTTATGGTTTTTAATTTCTATTTCTTTATATTTTTCGTTATTTAGTTATGGTATATCCGAAAAAACCATTCCAACTTTCTATTGTTGATACCCAGACACCTATGTCATCCCATTTTGGATCGAGAATGCCCTTCGGGCCTTGACACATATCGGGTTGGGTTCTAGTTCAGATGAAGAACCATCTTGGATTGTGTCAAAATGGTATTAGAGCACGGTGAATCTCTTTGGGTCATTTTATTTGGGATGAGTCTGGTTAGATAAGAGCTAGGGACATCGGGGCATAGAGTTCTTATGGCGAGTAGGGTGCCTTGCCAGCACACCTTGTGATAGACCTCGAGTCGCCATGGGATGTTGGCATCATTATTTTACTTCTCTTCCAGGTGGGACGTGTAGGCTGCAAACTGAATGTGGAAAATGGATGGAGGTGGAGTGGTTTGACTATTTCATTTTTGTGATGAATTTGATCTATTTATATCTTATTTATTACTGAAATTATTCCGATATGTTGTAATAATGATTTATCTAGTAACTGTTTCTTTTTTTAGACACATGAATCCCTGAAGCACTCCCTTGCAACCCTCGGAGGAAGCCACAGATAGTTCTCTATCACCATTTGATCTGATGTGGGTGGAATCTATAGTCCCAACTATTTGGCCTCTAAGAAAGGGAGTCGGTCTAGAACCTACTATATTTAGAAAAAATTAATCTACTACAATGAATTACAATTCCTTGGAGTTTCTCAAGAAAATACTTCATTTATTCTGAGGGAGCACAAATAATTAAGAAGTGGAGGAGTGAATTGAAAATATTGAGCTTCTTTTTGAGTATCCTGATACCCCTGAGGAAGTCTGAGTAAATTGAACTTCATTTATGATAGAGGATACTAGTAGAAAGTGGTGGGACTCATATATTCATGATGGGTAGCCTGAAAAGATGAGTCGGAAGGACATCAAGGATATCTTCAATGACCTGTACAATCCTAAGGTCATGGTATATACCAGATAATAAGAGTTTATGTATATTGTTTAGGGGATACAATCAGTGATATAATATGCCAACTTCTTTTCATAGAGAGTCTGATATACACCTAAAATGGTCTCCAACTAGCAAATGAAGGATTAGAGGTTTGAAAGCGGTTTTGTGGCCGAAAATATATTCTCAGGTATTCCTGTTGAAGCATAAGACCATTGCCGAGGTAGTTGATCGGGCATGTATGGAAGAGATTGACTATAATGGAAGGTTTGGTTACATTGGATCTATATCAGTTTTGGGTAGAGGATGTTCATCTAAGAAGAAAAGGAAGCACGATGAGCATGGGAAGAAGGGAGGCAGTAGTTCTATCTATTCTTCTTGATCGTCTTTATCAACAACCTATTGGGAATAGTTAGTTGGGTGCCATCTGTACAAGAAGCCAAAGAACATCCGGAAATATTGTCCAACACCTCCTAATAATTTCTTTTGATGTAGAGTTATGGGATATCTACAACACCTTTTCAAGATGATGCACCCATATTAGAGTGGGGAAGGATCTACAGAATCCATGGGAGTGTCATTTTAGTTAGAGACATCTATAATGCTCAGATATTGGTTTTTAAGATGCAGTGGTAGGACCAGATATTCTTTTGGGAAGATCCAGATCATGGTAGAGCCACAAGAATGTGGTCATTATTAGGTAAGGAACAAGCATCTTCAGGATATGGATCAGGATCTAATGGTATCATATGTAAGACCTTCAATAGTTTGAAGTACCATCTGGTTTTCATCCTATATAGGTACTATTTTATTTGATACGGGTACATATTTCTCTTTTATATCTACCTATATTGTAAATATGTTGAACCTAACAACCAAGATAATGTATTTTATACATGAGTTGGTAACACCACTGTGTATGAATAAGGGTTAAGGTCTTAGGTTTCCGTATGGGGTGCTCTATGTGTTAGGGGTTGAGATAGAGTGGGATTTTATGGTCTTGGATATTGACCTTTTTTATGTAACCTGTAGAATTAATTAACTAGTTCCCTTTCATGTACATATCGACTACTATAGGTGATGGGTGAGTTTTATGGTACCTGATGGGAGTCCTCATGTATTTCTTGTAGAATGAGATCGTCAGTTGGGTTGTGTGGGACCTCCACTCCAAGTGTTGGGAAATATTTCTTTTCAGTTATCATTGATCGCACTGGAGGACAATAGTGGTTCTCATGAGGGAGGATTACCTCATGTAGTGTATGAGTTCCTAAAGGTATTTCAAGATGATTTTTCGGGGCTTACCCTTAGAGTGAGACGTGGTGCTCTCGATTGATTTGGTTCTAGGAACAAAACTAATATCTTTGCCCTCATATAACATAGCCTCCACCTAATTGATAGAATTAAAGATACAAATGGATGATTTTGAATCGAAAGGGTTCATTTGCCTGAGTGTATCTCATTGGGAAAATCTTGTTTTATTCATGAAAAAGGATAAAGGCTAGCCGATCTCTCTAGTTGTGCGTCGATTACCAAAATCAGAATAATGAAACCTTTAATAATAAAAACCCTTTTCCTCAAATTTATGACTTGTTTGATCAACTAAGGGGGAAAATATGGATCTCTAAAATTGACTTGCATTCGGGTTACCACCCAATATGGGTGAGAGAGGAAGATATCCTTAAGATGGCTTACTGAAGAAGGTATAACTACTTTGAGTATCTGGACATGTATTTTAGATAGAAAAATGCTCTAGCAGTTTTTGTGGCACTCATGAATAGGGTGTTCCACTAGTATATCAACTACATTCTTGTGAAATTAAAGGATGACATCCTAGTTTAATTTAGATATGAGGAAGAGCATGAGGATCATTTGCAGATCATGTTAGACACTATGCCTAATCATTTCCTTTATGAGAATCATTCAAAGTGAACCTTCTTGATTAGGTAAGTGGTGTTTCTATACCAATCGATTTTGGAAAAATTTGTTTTAGTGGACCCTGAGAAAATCAATGCAGTTATTTTGTGAGAGAATCTAAATAATGTGTTTGAGATCATGGGTTTTCTAGTCTAGGAAGGTTATTAAAGAGTGTTTGTTCGGGATTTCTCTTGGATCTCTTCATCCATGAACGCACTCATCCAAAATGGGTGAATTTTTATTAGAGACCAATGTGTCAAGCATCATTCTATCAGTTGAAGAAAAAGATGAAAATTTCTTCTGTGATGATCTTACTAGAATTATAGAAGGGATATGTTTTTTATTACGACACTTTACGTATAAGCCTCGAGTTTATGTTGATGAAAGATGATCATGTGGTGGCTTATGGATCACAAAAACTCCAACTGTTTGAGAATAATTACCAACCACATGACTTGGAATTAGTAGTAGTGTTTCTTGTCCTAAAAACCTGGCATCGTAATCTTTTTGGGGAGAAATTTTTGGTCTATTCTGTCCATAAAATATTCACCTACATATTCGACCAAAATGATTTGAACATGAGGCAGCGCTGCTAGAATGAGTATTTGCAGGGTTTCAACTTTTAAATCATCTATACAATGGGAATGGATAATGTAATGGAAGATACATTAAGTAGAAAAGTTATAGTGCATGCTTTGAAGAAGTCCATTGATGAATGGAATATGAGGTGGCTCTTTAACCAGATGCACTTGGAGACCATGGATGGCAACGAAGGTGACTTATTGGCCAGTTTTCAGATGAATCCTTCTCTTTTGGAGTTGATTTATAAAGAGTATCGTAGTGATAAGTTGTGATAGAAGTCCCTACGGTTCTTTCATGGTGGTGTGATATCTCGTGATATGTTTTTTTCTCCTGAAGGAATCATGTGCTTGAAGGGACATCTCGTGGTGCCTTCATCTCTGAAGAAGTTGGTGACACAGGATAGACACCAATATCCATGGAACATTCATCATAGAGAAACAAAAATGTATTATGACATTCTTTTTCAGTTTTGGGGGCCAGGATTGAGGTGGGACATAGCTGATTTCTTATCGATGTGCTATACATGTCAGTAGGTAAAAGTATAGCATCAAATGCCTTATGTTTTGATTTTATTATTACCCATTCCTACCTAGAAGTGGGATGAGGTATTCATGGATTTCATTGTTGGGTTTCCGCATACTCCTCGAGTAAGAAGAAACTTTTGGGTAGTGATTGATATTTAAACCAAATCATCCCACTTCAATCTGATCTAAGATTCACCGAAGGTGGATTAGTTGGGATGATTGTATGTTCAAGAGGTGGTATGCCTTTATGGTAACCCATCAGTGATTATTGAAAAAATATACCCTTAAATTAATTAGCAGTTCTAAGAAGAACTCAAAATGAAATTGGGGTCATATATCAAAATGAGGATGGCATACCATCTTAAAACGGATGGTCAGACAGAGCGTAAAAATAAAATTCTAGATGAAATTCTTTGTACAGGTGTTTTAGATTTCTGGGGATCGTAGAACATCAATTTGGGGTTGTTTGAATTTTCTTATAATAGATCATCAATTCGTATGGTTCTGTTTGAGGCACATTATAGTCATCCAGGTCTGCTCACTTTATGATGGGATGAGGTAGGTGAGACCTCACTTTTGGGACAGAGTCTTTTGGAAGTGATGTCTGAGTAAGTCAGGATGATCATGGAGTGGTTATTCAAAAATTAGAGTATCCAAAAGTATTATACCTATCTGTGGTGTTGATATCTTGAGTTTTTCAAGGGTGATTAGGTGTTCTTGTTAGTGAACCATCACTTGGGACATCGTCATTTGGGAAGTCAGGGAAAGCTGATGCAGAGGTATCTCAAACCTTTCGGGATAACCTAGAATATTAGTAAGGTGAAATAGAGGTTAGATTTGCCTTCAGATCTGATGTCAATTAACAATGTATTTTATGTCTTCCAATTGAAGAAGTATAATCCAGACCCATCCCATGTTATGAATTCAGAAGAGTTGAAGATAGAGACTGATTTATTAGTGTTTGAGTGAATAGTTTATATAATGAATTCCCAAGAGAAGGTGCTTCTTGGGAAGTCTATTCCACTGGACTATGTCATTTGGCAGCACAGAAATGATGTGCATGAGACTTGCGAGAGGAATTCATGTGGTGATAAAGAGTATCCGTTGTTATTCTCCGACCATGCATTGAGTTGCCTTTCTAAGCCCAGAAAGTTTTCATGGTGGGGAGAATTGTAACAACTTAACACTTGAAATAATTTTTATTTAATTATTTTATTCTTCGAATTTGATATTATTGTCGATTTTAGGGTCAATCACCAGTTGATTTTTTTTGGGTTTTACTAATAAATGACTTTTTTGGGCTTGACAACATCCAGTGCATGGGAGGAGCATGGTCGAAACTGTGTTTCCTTTCCAAGGTCACCGTATGGCCTGACCGGCATTCAAAAAAAATAATAAGATGAATAATAAATTGAAAACAAAATTAAATAAGAAAAATAATATAAAATTTAAATTTTATTTAATAATAATAATGATAATATTATTTAAGGATATTATTATTATTATTATTATGTTATTTTTTTATTATCATTAAAATAGTAATATCATTATTATTTTCATTAAATATTTTTATTATTATTGTAATTATATAGGTTTTTAGGGTTTTCTTTTCATTTCATTTTGTCGGATTTCATTTTATTTTTCCCTCCTCTCCTCCTCCCCTCTCTATCCCATCTAACATCTCCTCCTCCTTTCATGCATTCTCTTCTCCCCATCGGCCTCTCTCCTCTTCAGCGCAACGCCCAACCGGTGTCACCCCCTATCGGCACGAACTCCTTCTTATGATCATCTTCATCACCCCGCTCTCCCTCACACTGCCCCCATCTTGTTCAGAACCTTCCAGTGACCACCTTAATGCATGGATCCCCTCCATCAAACCCTCATCACATGGCCATCCCCCCAATGTACTCTCTACTCCAGGTCCACCTCCACCTCAAGTGTGATCTACCCCGAGAAAGAAGCTTCCCTCTTTCCTTAGCATTTAAGTTTCTACAACAGCTATGGATCCATTTTTGGGGCTCTATCTTGACTATTTTGAGTTTTATCTCTTGGATTACGGATCAATTTGGATTCCTTGTGGCGTAGTTAGGGTGTGGTTGGAGTTTCTCAGTGATATCTGAAAATTTCCCCACCCGAGCTAGGTGATTCCATGATTAAATATTATTGATAAATCTGTTATGCTTTCTTGTGAATATTTGGAACGTTTTATGGATCATATGTGTGGTGTAAAAATAGTATTAGAAATAATTCAATCTGAAATTGGTTTTAAAAATGAATTTTTCTTTTGAAAGGAGGTGTTTCTATGTTTTACAAATTCTTGATAAATTGTTAATGCTTGCCTGTAAATTTTGAGCATGTTTTATGAAATGTATGTTTGGTGTGAATGTGGGTTTTGAAGAGATTTAATATGAATTCAATTTGAAGGGTGATTTTATGTATTGGATATTGGGTGTATTTTGAAGTAAATCCTTCTAATGTTCTTTGAAATGGTTTTATAAATTATGTAAATGATTTATTTGGTTATGTAAAGGACGTGAACCATGAATAGAGAATGGTTTTCTTTGTGTATGATTTTAAAAGTGGTTTGGGTTCTGAAAATGGTGATATAAATTTGGTGTGTGCAGTTTCTTTTTTGGTTTGTGTACATGATTATTGAATATGATGTGAACTTGGAACTTGAATGAGCACAAATAGTGAAGCTTGGTTAACTATGTGTGAAGACTATGACTAGTGTGATAGTGATGTAAAAGTGGGTTCGAACCAATTTCATTTAGCTAGATTGATTGTGACAACTCCAACTATGATTGAATGATGATTAGATACCACTAGGTTATGGGGGTGTCCCCTGCTAGTGTCTCATGCCCAAGAAAGCTGATGGTCATGGTTACAAACAACATTTCACCAAGATGCAAGGTTCTATTGTCCCAACATGAGCTAGTTCCTATATGGAATCTCCCATGATTAGTTCTATTTGAATATGTTTCCCTTACCATAAATATATGGTAAGGAATATTTGTTTCTTCAAAAGCATGGGTGTTTTTATTTACTACCTACCTTTAAAATGGGTTTTCATTAAACATTATTCCTTTGAAATTGTCATACCATTACTTTTAGTTGTAAAAATTGAAAGTGTATTTGTCATTTAATGTTTATTGCTTGGAATACTTGTTGGGTAGAATCCTGATGGGAATTATCTCACACCATACATACACATTTGGGTGTATATAGATTTGGTAATCTTTTTTGTATTTAAGGGAAAGGATTTTGTAGATGTTGGTTTAAGATGATAGGGGGTCATTTTGGTGGGTTGTCGTGGAGATGTCTTGAGGTTGGTGTCCTCTTGTCATGTGGTGGTTTTTTGAGCTAGTTTTTGGTCACCTTATTTTTGGAAGTTATTATGATTTTCCCAATTTTTGTAGCATCCCATTTTTGTTTTTTTATTAAACCTGGAACACAAATCTAGAAAAATGTGAACGGATTGTTTGGTTATGGTTTTTAATTTTTGTTTCTTTATACCATTGGTTATTTTTATGTTATATTTGGGTAAACTATTCCTACGTTCTATTATTAATACTCGAGAACTTGTGATAACCCATGTGGATCGGGAACACCCTTCAGGCCTTACCACATATATGGTTGGCCATCGGTTCAGATGACGACATGGCTAGGTTCGTGACAAAATGGTAGTAGAGCGTGGTTAATCTCTTTGGGTTATTTTATTTGGGATGATTATTGTTAGACATGAGAGAGGAATATCAGGGCTTAGAGTTCTGGTTGCGAGTATGGTGCCTGGCCAGGACACCTCATAACCGAACTCATCTTGCCATGGGATGTTGGAATTTTGTTTGACTCCTCTTCCAAGTGGGACGTGCAGACTACAGACTACATGTGGACAATTGATGGAGGTTATGTGGTTTGTTCATTTCATTGTCATGACTAGTTTGATATATCTATATTTGATGTTATTGATGATATTCTTGAGATCTGTTGCTCTAATGATTTTTCTTGTGACTATTTCTTTTTATAGCGACAATCCCTTCCAGAGAGAACCCTTGCAACCAAGGTAGGAAGTTAGGGAGATTTCTCCCCCACTGCTCGATCAGAGGATGGTAAAAGCTAGAGTACATGATATTTAGAATCTTGGATATGGAACATGTCCTACTCATACTCTAGTTAGAGAATATGAATCTGGTATATGGAAGAACAATTCCTAGGTGTTTCTCAATAACACACATACTTCTTTTTTAGGTAGCGTGGAGCCTCAGGAAGTGGAGGAGTGTCTTGAGAATATCGAGCACATATTTGAGTTTCTTCATACCCCAGAGGAAGACATAGTAATGTGAACTTTGTTTTTTCTAGAGGGTCCCTATTAAAGGTGGTATGACTCAATGATTCATGATATGATGCATGAGAAGATGAGCTGGAAGGACTTAAAGTCTATCTTCAACAACAAGTACTATACTGAGGTATTTAATCATGCCAAATCCTCGGAGTTTATAGATCTTGTTCAGGAGGATCATTCAGTGATGGAATATGCCAACTGCTTAACCGAGCTTGTCTGATATGATCCTGAAGTAGTCTCTAATGAGAAGATGAAGGATCAAAGGTTTAAAATTTGTTTCCAACAAGAAATCTATTAGCAGGTATTACTACTCAAGATGAAGACCTACAATGAGGAAGTTTAGTGGGCTTGTTTGGTGGAGATTGACTACAAGGGTTGGTCAAGTTCCTTTGGATCTATTTCTGTTTTGGTTAGTGGTAGTTCATCTGAGAAGAAGATAAAGTGGGATGAGAAGGGGTTGAAGGGAGGAGGTTGTTTCGACCATTATTCTTGGAAGTCTTCATCAGCAGCTTCAGGTGCAGGTTTTGTTGTGTGCCATTATTGCAGGAAGGCTTGGCACATATGACCTTTTTCATCTAACTCCTCATACTTCTTCACATAAATGTGGAGTTATGGGACATATGTAGTGATATTTCATGATGATGCGCCCATATCAGAATGGGGTATAATATGTGACATCCAAGGGAGTTTGGTTCAGTCGGAGTTGTCTAGAATGGTGGGATATCAGTTTGGGGGTCATGGTGGTAGGATCTGATCATCTTCTGAGTAGTTCGAAATCAGTTCAAAGACACAAGAGAGTGGTAGTCTTCAATAAAGGACCAAGTATTTTGAAGCGGTTGATCAGGAACCAGTTGGTTCAGATGCAGGACCTTCGGTAGTTCGTGGTACAATCCTGATTGCATCTTCTATAACAACTATTTTATTTGATAGAAGTGCATATGTTTCTTTTATCACAATCTGTCTTGAGAATCTGTCGAACCTACCAACTGAGATTATGTATTTTTTAATAGAGTTGGTAACACCACTGGGTAATAAGAAGAATAAAGGTCTTAGGTCTCCATCTTTTGTGATCTCCATGTAATGGGTTTAAATGGAGTGGGATTTTCTGGTCGTGGATATGCTCCTTTTTGATGTAATATGTGGAATGGATTGGATGAATCACTTTCCAGAATATATCGATTGATATAAGTTATAGGTGAGTTCCATGGAACCTTATGGGATTCATATGGTATTCCTTGTGGAATGGGATCCTTTGTTGGGTCATGTTGGACCTCCACTCCCCGAGTAGGGAAATAATGCTTTTCCGTTATCGTCACTCACACTAGAGGACCATGGTGGTGCTTATGAAGGTGTATTACCTGTTGTACTAGATGAGTTCCCAAAGGTATTTCCATATTATTTTTCAGGCTTACCCCCAGAGTGGGATGTGATGTTCTTGATTGATTTGGGGCTAGGAAGACAACCAGTATCTCTTCCCTCATATCGCACAACCCCCACTAAATTGAGTGAATTAATGATACCAATGAATGTTTTTTAGTCCAAAGGGTTCATTTTCATTAGAATATATCCTTGGTCCACTCTTTTTATATTCGAAAATATGTCCATTAGATCTCTCTAGTTGTGTATTGATTACTAGATACTGAGTAAGGTTACCATTATGAATAAATACTCATTTCACTGAATTGATGACTTGTTTGTTCATATGAAGGGGAAAAATTGGTTCTATAAAACTTATTTACTGTCAGGTTACAATAGAGTTAGGGTGAGAGAGGAAGATATCCTAAATATGGTTTTCCAAAATAGGTATCGACACTTCAAGTATTTGGTCATGCCTTTAGGATTGAAAAATGCTTTTGTAGTTTTTATGGAGATCATGAATAGGGTGTTCCTCTAGTAAATCGACTCCATTGTTGTGGTATTTGTTGAAAACATCCTAGTTTACTGTAGATCTAAGGAAGAACATGATTATTATTTATAGAGCATGTTGGGCACTCATTGGTATCTTCCCATTCATGCGAAGATTCCAAAGTTCACTTTTTGGATTAGGTATGTGAAGTTTCCAGGCCATGTGATTTCAGAGCAAGAGGTTTTAGTGGACTCTAATAAGATCATTGCAGTTATGTCATGGGATAAACCAACTAATGTGTTCCAGATCAAGAGTTTTCTTGTTCGGATAGGTTATTACATATGGTTTTTTTGAGATTTATTTTAGCTCACTTTGTACATGATCACACTAACCTGAAAAGGGGTGAAGTTTTAATGGATCCTAGAGTGTGAAAATTCCTTTTAGGTTTTTAAGAGGTGGTTAACTAACACACCTGTGTTTATTAAGAAATAATTGGGGAAGGGATACATGATTTATTACAATGATTCAGTTTTGGGCCTTTGGTGCGTGCTGATGAAAGTATGCAATGTCTTATGGTTCATGCCAACTCTAACCACATGAGAAGAATTAACCAACCCACGATTTTGAATTAGCAGTGGTGATTCATTCCCTAAATACTTGGAATTTTTATCTTTTTGTGGAGAATTTTTTGGTCTATTCTAACCATAAAATCTTAGCCAATATCTTCCCCCAAAATGATTTTAACATGAGGCAACACCACTAGATCGAGTATTTTTAGGGATCGACATTGGCATCATCTATATACTAGGGAAGGGTAATGTGGTGGCTAAATCCATGAGAAAACAAAAGTTCATGTGTAGGCTTTGAGGATGTTTATTGATGAATGGAACTTGATGGGGTTGTTTACCTAGATGCACTTGAAGACCAAAGTTCACAATGAAGGTATATTCGTGGCAAGTGTTCTATTAAATCCTTCTCTTTTGGAGTCGATTCATTAGGAGAATCCTGGTGATGATTTGCTACAACAGTCCATGCAGTTTCTTCATGGTGTGTATACACCTTGTGATTGGTCATTGTCTCTTGAGGTAATCTTGTGGTTTAATGGTTGTCTTGTGGTGCTATTATCTCCGAGGAAGGTGGTGATGCATGATATCCACTAATCACAATGGTCCATTCACATTTAAGCTACCCAAATGTATTATGGTGTTCATTTTTAGTTTTGGTGTCCACAGTTGAGATGGGAAAAAACTAATATCATGTCCTGGTGCTATAAATTCTAGTAGGTAAAAGTAGAGCATCAAAATCCCTCTGATTTTATTTAGGCCTCACCCATGCCCACCTAGAAGTGGGATGAGGTCGCCATGGATTTCATTATTGTATTTCCATATATACCACAGGTAAGGAAAACCAATTGGGTAATGATTGACCATTTGACCCAATCATCCCACTTCATTACAATCAGAAATTCAGAAAAGGTGGATGATCAAGGCCATTTGTATGTTCAGGAGGTGGTAAGGCTTCATAGTGTTCCATCAATGACTGTTTCAGGGAGAGTCTCGTAACTTACCTCTTGGTTTTGGGAAGTCCTCCAAATAAAATTGTGTATGTAGATCAAAATGAGCATGATATACCATCCTCAAATAGATGGATAGATGGAGAGGGAAAATAAAATTCTAGAGGACATGATTCATACTTGTGTTTTCAATTTTGGAGGATCAAGGGATATCCATTTAGGGTTTATAGAATTTTATTATAATTACAATTACCAATCTTTAATTGATATGGATCTGTTTGAGGTACTTTATAGTTTTCCTTTCCATTCCCCTTTATTTTGGGATGAGGTAGGAAAGACCTCACTTTTTGTACTGAGTATTGTGTAAGAGAAATATGAGAAGGTCTAGTTGATAAGGTAGTGGTTATTTAAAGCATATATTCTGCCCAAATCTTATGTCTATCAGAGGTTTCATGATCTTGATTTTTCTATGGGCGTTCATATGTTCTTGAATGTTCCCCCTCTCTTGGGCCATTATCGTTTGGGATTGAAGAGAAAGATGATGTTGATGTATGTTGGTCTATTCAAGATCATCGAGCGGATTGGTATAGTGGAATAAATGTTAGATTTACCCTCACAAATTATTTCAATTCACAATAAATTTCATGTCTCCAAATTGATGAAGTATAATCTGGATCCTTCCCATGAGTTGAATTGGGAAGTGTTGAAGATAGATCCTAATTTATCAGTATTTGAACAACTAATGTAGTTAATGGATTCCCAATAGAAGGTGAATCTTGGGATGTATATTCAGTTGGATTGTGTTATCTGGCTATATGGAAATTATGTGCATGAGACTTGGGAGCTTATTTCATGGGTTGAGAAAGAGTATCCATTTTTATTCTATGTTCACGATTTGAGTTGTCTTTCCAGGGGAGGAAAGTTTTCATGGTAAAGAGAATTGTCACACCCTAACCCTGGAAATTATTTTTATTCCATTAATTATTTCTGGTCTTTGAGTATTTTTACCAAGGTTCGAGTCGAGTCAAGGTTGGAATTTTCAGTTTTTAATAATAAATGAGTGTTTTTGGATTAGCAACATCTAGTGCCCAGGTAGAGCATGATCAAAACCATGAAGCTTCACCAAGGTCACTGTGCAGTCAGCCCGGTATTAAATAAAATTAATAAGATGAATAATAAGATAAAAAAAATAAATATTAAAAATAAAATGAAATTAATAATTGTTTTAATATTAATAATAATGGTAATATTATTTATGGATATTATTAATATTGTTATTAACATTATTATTATGTGATTAGTATTATTATTAAATTATCAATATCAATATCATTATCATTATCATCATTATTATTATCATTAATTAATATTATTATTATCATACTTATTTATGTTTTTATGGGTTTCTTTTCTTTTCCCCCATTTATTTTATTTTCTTTTTTCATCCCCTACTCATCATTCCCTCTCCATAACATCAGACCTGTACACTTACCTTCATGCATGCTGCCCTTTCCTTTGGCCACTCTCCCTTCTAATGCAACCACCTTACTAGTACGACCCCATGCCAACACGACCTCTTTCCAATGAGTATCTCTAGTGCGCCGTTCTCCCTCGTACCTCTATGCTCTTGTCCATAACCCTCTAGTGACCCCCCATAAGACACATCTCCCTTTCAGTGTCCCCTCCTCGCACAACTAGCCTCCTAGACTGCTCGACGATCCTCCTCTCCCTCCGCCACATGTGAAATCTACCCAAGATAAGCCTCTTCTCTCATTTAGCAGGGTTTCAATTTCTCCAGCAACCGGGGTTCCATATTTAGGTTTCGATATTGATATTTTTAGGTTCGATCTCTTGGATTAGGGTTCAATTTTTTTCCTTGTAGTTCCGTTAGGGTGTTGTTGGTGTTTCACACTGATTTCCGAAACTTTCCCCACTTGAGATAGGCGATTCCATCCTTAAACATTGATGATAAATTTATTATTATTTCTAGTGATTTTTTGGCATGTTTTGTGGATCATATGTGTAGTGAAAAACTATTTTTATAAATAATTCATTATGCAATTGGTTTCAAAATTTAATATTTCATCTGAAAGTAGGTGTTTCAATGTTTAACCGTTTCTTAATAAAATTTTCATGCTTTCCTATAATTTTTAGCATATTTTAAAAAATATATGTAAGGTGAGAGAATGGTTTTTGAAGAGATTTAATATGAGTTATAGTTGAATGTTTTTTGGTGAAATTGGGTGTATAATGAAGTAAATCCCTATTAAGTTCATTTAAATGGTTTTATATGTTATTGTAACGATTTATTAGTTTTTTTAAGGGATGTAATCCATTATTAGAGAATTTTTTGGTCTGTGTTTGATTTTAAATGTGGTTTTGGGTGTGAAAATTCTGTTATTTGGTGTGTGTAGTGTCTTGTTTGTTTTGTGTCTATTATTGTGTCATTTGATGTGATCTTGGAAATTGAATGAAAAAAATGGAATCCTGGGTATCTAGGTGGGATGACTAGGAATAGAGTGTTAGTGATACAAAATTTGGTTCAACCCGGTTTCACTTATCCATATTCAATATTAAAACTCAATCTAAATTGGAATGATGATAGAAGAATAAAAGGTTATGGGGGTGTCCCCTACTAGTGTATCATGCATGAAAAAGTTGATGGTCATGGTTACTAAGCCATGTTTCACTGAGAAGCGAGGTTCTAGTGTCCCATCATGATATAGTACCAATATGGCATCTCCCATGATTAGTGATTTCGGCTATGTTTACCTTAACATCGACATACAATAAGGCATATTGGTTACCACAAAAAACAAGGTAATTTTTATTTATTTATACCGTCTATTAAAATGGTTTTTATTTAAAGTTGTTTCCATAGAATTAATCATAGCTTTACTTTTAGTTATAAAACTAGAGTGTGTATTTTTCATTTAATGTTTATTACATAGAATCATTGTTGGGTGTATTCCTACTAGGAATTATCTCACACACTACATACACCTTTGGGTGTAAGTAGATTTGGTAATTTTTGACACAATTAAGGGAAAGGATTTTGGAGACGGTGGTTTGGGTTGCTAGAGGTTATTCTTGGTGGGGTGTTGTCGAGAAGGCTTGAGGGTTGTATCATCTTTTCATGTGGTGGTTTTTTATCTTGTTTTTTGTCACATTAATTGTGGAACTTTTTGGGATTTTAGTCCCATTTTGGTTTTAGCCCTTTTGGTTTTTTAGTATTAAACATGGACCTAAAATTAGGAAAAATGTAAACGGCTTGATTTGTAACGCCCCGACCCCAGTTATCCAGAGTCGGTGCATTATTACATAACATTGGCATGATCAAAAGAAAGATCAAGTCTCGAAAGACCGATTAGTTTAGTAACCTTGGAAACACTAGATAAAATCATAAAGTTTTACATTACATCATAAAAAAACATCTTGTCTTCATATCCCCTCATACTATCCCTACAGGTCATTCATAAATTATTTCTTCATAATCTTGGAAAAAAAATAATACATTGAAAGGGGTGAGCTCAGATGCTCAGTAAGGATAACATTATAGCAGAATCTTTCATAGATAAGCATAAACACTTAAGACAGTTTATAACTAAAACAAAAGCCTTTTTAAACTTGAACTTCAGCATAAAATGGAAAATATAAAATAAAATAATTCCATTTAGTTACTCACATGGATATTCTAATAGTAGAATGATCACATGCAATATCAATAACCACTTTCATAATGATGGAATGCATAATGCCATACTATCATAACCACATAGCCAAGGCCTCGTGCCAAGACTACAAATAAGTTTTTGCCAAGGCCTTGTGCCAAGACACTAGTTTGTCTAATGAGACCTACCGATGCATCGAGGAGCTATAGAGGGCTCCACCCATCACTTATTAAGTCCAATGCATTCCTCATATGAACAGGTTTAAATATAACATAAACATTCGTATTAAAACTAGCATACGAAATGTCAATACTTTAACCACAAACCATGAATGGTATAAAAAATATCACACCCACAGTCAAACATAACTCATTCGATACAATATGGAATATTGTATTGTATCACATTAACCTCAATAAATAATAATGAAGGATATTGACATAGATGAATATAATCATCAAAACTATTTGAGAGAAATATCCCCCTTTTTCTTGAAATCATTTAAAAGTAACACTATTTGTCAAGAAGCCATTTAAAAATAGATTTTTGAATCAACGTGTCCCATACAACTTTGAAACATTTAAAAGGAGTTATAATTTTAAAAATTTAATGTCCATATGAATAAATCCTTAAAACCATTTTTTAACACATGGACATTAATGAGTAATATTTAGAAGAATAAGTCTTTAAAAGATTTAAAAATGGTATTTTAGTTAGAGTTTCTAACCAAGAGAGAGAAACTTGAATACAAATAATTGAGGTAATCAAAATATTTTAATATCATGAGAATAAAGGGATTCATGATATACTATTTCAAAGTACATTATATACACCCCATAAAAGTGATTTGGTGTATATCAACAAAGAAGTCTCAATGGAATGTAAATTGAGATGAAATCTCTCATAAAGGTCGTATACTTAGGTTAAGGATAAATCAACGACATAATTATGTGTGACAAATATAAATACACTAAATATGATTGGATATTCAGTGTAAAACAATCAAAGGACATTCACACATATTCTTGTAAAAACAACACCAACGAATTGGATGTTTAACTCAACAAATGGAGAATGAATTAAAATTACTCTTATCAAATTCATATCAATGACTTGAGAATTATCAATGGAGTGATTATTTGTATCAAAAGAATATCCACATGAAGGGGAGTGGAAATTATGACATAATCAAATGAATAGTGATTCCACACATAATCTCGGCGTAATATAATCAAGGAAATATGCGTAAGGCCAATTGAGTGGAAATTGAAATTTCAAATTCCCTTATCGATTAGGTAACTTATGAAACATACATCCATGAAAGAAGGATCATACCATGATGATGTAAATACCAATAAATTAAAGTATATTACAAAATGAATACAATCATGGGCAGTACACATACACCACATGCAATAATTAAGTGGTAAACAATGGAATTCTCGTGAAATTAAGAGTGAGTTAAGAAACCCCTTACCTTGTACTTTTACTTGGATGGGGGTAGGTTAAACTCCTTTATAATGTTTAAATATTTTTTATTAAATTATTCATGAATCATATACATTAATAAGATATCATATATGATCTTTTAACATTTCTTTGTTAATAATATCTTAGAATTATCGTCGTTTCGGGTGTTAACTTACTCGTTTTCTTTTATATGTTCTGTTACACAAGCCATGTTTTTCATGGATAGGTTGTATCTTATTCATATACAGAATGAAATAAAGTTCTTAAACATTATTTTAAAATCATCAAATGATAATTATACTTGAATGGATATGATGGAGAATGAATCTCATCGCGTTCGTGGAGACGGTAGTCCGTACGTATGCATGAGCGACAATATCATTCTTTTGATATTAAAATAATATATATTTGGATGATATATCATATATACCGAATCATTATCATGTTATATTTATTATTTAAATGAGTTTCACATCATTATTATACCCACCCAAATAATAATATATTGAATAACAATTACACCACGACGTGGAGACGGTAAGCCGTACGTACGCACGTATGGTAACATGTTATTCAAAGGGTGGATAGAATACTGAATATGGTTGTACCATATTTATAATAACATCACAGTATATATATGATACTATATTTATTATTTTAGAATGGTAATAACAAATAAATAAGAAGTGGAAGAAGAAAGGAACTTGAAAAGGGGTGGGGAAAACATTACATCTTCTTCGGGTTCTTCCTTTTGATTTGATCAAAAGGGCTCTTTACGATTGCTTTCGGATCAAACTAAGGCCTCTAGGTTGTATTGAGGGAAGTTGAGAGAGTATTTGGGCAGGGTTTGGCCGAACCAAAGGCTTTGAAGGTGTGAAGAAAGGATAAGGAAGAGTGCCCTTTTATAAGAGGGGTGAGGGGCACCTTTGGAAAAGCTAGAAATATTAATTAATAATAAATTCATATTAGGTTTATAATGGCTCCAAAGTTGATTATTAAAAGTTTAAGGTGGGTATAGGTCTAAAACCATTCAACCAATATAATTTAGACAGTTTTTCTTTACTATATTAACCTTATATTTTAGTTTTAACTCTTAGTTAATTAGTTTGACATTTACCATGTCACTTTGTATTTTTATATTATATAGTTAATAAACTTACTATATACATCCAAGAGACCCCCAAGTGGTCCATTACTGATATACCTATCATAATATAAGTCTCTTGACAGAACCGTAGATGTTTAGGAATTTAATATCAATTAATAATATAATATTTCTTTTAAACACTCTTTTATGTCAATTTTGACACTATTCAATAGTTGATTTTTGGGAAACTCATAACAGAATGATTACTTCGAGAAAAGTTAATTAAATCAATCCTAATATGCAATATTATCCTAGAAAATTAGTGTAATTCATTAAAAGTCTTAAATTATATTTATTTGGGTATTTATAATATCAATTATTTTAATTTTTCACTATTATGGTAATTACTGCATCATCATTGTGTCATAAATATATTAAATTATTTAATTTTTAAAAATTATAAATAAAATTTCATTATGTAGGAAATCGTATTATATTTCTAATGAATATGTACAATATAATTTATCTTACTCATAACCCTATATTAAAAATGTTTTAGTAAATAAACATTGATTTTAACACTTTTAACTCTTCTTTAAATTAAATAATAATAAATGTCCTAATCTAATCCAAGTGGACCTAAATGATAATATTTTATTCCTATGGTTGGTTTTGTTCGAGATACACTTATCCAATAGAATTAGGACACGTGTTAGGGTAATATTAATATCATATTTACCCTTAATTACCCTATTTACTTTTAACCGTGGTAAATAAAAGTAAAAAATTACTATTCACCAAAAATTATTTTCATCTCATTGAAACAAATTTTACTTCTTGATATTAACCGTGTCTCTGGGATTTTAGAAATTCCATTCACAGAAGTGGTAAAATTATGTTTTATGAAAAATTCGGTTTTTTTAACTACCACTTAGTAGTTTCACTATTCATCAAAAATTTAAGTTTTTTAGAACAATGCCAAAATTTCACCCTAAGCTATAATTGATATTCCGAATCCAAAAATGAAGTCCATTTTGAGAGATAGAATTTATAAAATTTCAAAAAGTAGGTATTACTATTCATAACGGCTAGTTTGATTGGTTATGGTGTGTTAGAATCTCGAAGTTGCGTACAATGCACGCCATTGCATTATTCGAAGGGAAACGTACCGTTGAAGCTTGGGGTGTTACATTATCCCCTCCTTCAATAAATTGCGTCCTCACAATTTTTAAAATTGTGCTTGGGAATATAGTGGAAAGTCCCACATCAGAAAAAGAGTCAATAAAACTATCACTTTAAAAGAAAGAAAGAGAGGTATAAAGGTCAACCAAGATAACCCATACTCGGATTCCATGTAGGAAAACGTGGATATGGATGATAAACTAAGTGTCAAGTTCTGATGGAGAGGGATAGAAATCAGGATCAGGAGAAAGTTAAAAATAATAAAACCAAAAACTTGTGTTGGGACAAACGGCCATTAGTCTCCTAGTAGGAAAGTAAACGGACAACATTTTTTTGAAGTTACATTACATAAGGATGAGGAATTAATTTATGATATTGACTAAGAATATAAAGATATATAATTACATTTTAAGTAGAGTTTCATTCTTTAATAAATTTCCACCACTAACTAATTTTTTTTAAACGATGAGTATTTAAGAAGACTTAGTCACACTAGAAGAGCTAGAATAAACTTCTATAGAATCACATGATCCATGTAGGATGAACTATATATTTACATTGTCTTTAGAGATTAATCAAAACCAAAATGGTTAGTACAAGATCTAATGATCCCCCAAAAGAATATTCCTTGAGAGAAATAAACACTAATCTTAATTTCCAAAATTGAACCGACAATACCCCCAAAGTTAAATAAATACCATTCAATAATCAATTTTCCTTAGAATCCTTTAATATAATAAAAACTAATATTGAAAACCAAAACTTATTAAGAATGTAGTCTTACACGTTAAATTGTATCTCCAAATGACATTAATTACTCTTAAAGTCACATACTTAAAAGTAATTAACCTAATCATTTCCATAAATAACCCAAATCATTATAAATCCACAGTAAAAACATAGATAAAAATCCACCATTACTCCTAAAATGAAATCCCATACTACTCAATTTTCTTTTGGCATATAGTGTTCTCAACAAAGCGAACAACTTCCAAAATAACATTTATCACTTAATCACCAAATAATTTTCCTATACTAAGGGTATTCATTTGATAAGACATAAGATCTCAAATAAAATTATTATTGATCAATAAAATCATTTAACTAAAAATAATAGTTACACTAACCAGGGACTTCACGTAGTCCAGTGCTAGGTGATAAATCTCACTCGCACTTTGGTTGTGGGTTCGATTCTCACATCTTTGTCCGATGCTACGGGTTGTCACACGGTCTTTGTGTTGTACTTTTTCAAAAACTATATTTGATAACATTACCAAAATGAGATAAATTCCTCAAAATACCATAACATAATTTAACCAAAAATGTTATATCATACCTTGCATTTTCATCCCAAATTATAATAACTTATAATTCTCTCAAACCCCAATGATCATATAAAACCAAATGGTTATTTATAACTATATTCACAAGTGAAAATATAATTATTCTTCAAATATCATTCTCACATGGAAAAATGCAGGATTAGAAATACAAGAGAAATTTATTCCAAAGTAAACCCATCAACATATAGCACAAATACTTTTTAAACATTTCTCCAACCATTTACTTCTATATAGCTTCTTTTTTGACCAAGAAAATATCCTATAGAATAGGGCATTCACTCGGGTAATGGCCAGGTCCCCTACATTTACAACAAATAACTGTAAATGGATTCTTGGGATCATTTTTATCTTCTTCCATAGTACTCTTCATTTTTCTTCGGCAATTCTTCACTTTATGTCCTTCCTTCCCGCACGTAAAGCATTTCTTTGTCCCATTGAGACACATTCCTCGGTGTCTCCTTCCACATTTCCTGTATGATGTAAATTGAGGATTTATTTCTCCATGGTCTCTACTAATGGAGCTCTTATCATTCATCACCTTTCTCTTCTTTGTTGAGTCTGGTAATTGGTTAATATATATATTATTGATCATATTTTTTGAAAATTGATTTGGCATAAAGATGATATCTTTAATGCCTATCAACATTCCATTTTGTTGCTCATTTCCACAACCATTCCCACCTTGTACATCATTCTCAAAGTCACTATGACTTCCTTGGAATCCATCCATTGACTAAAACCAGAAAGCATTGTGTGAGTAACAGTAGTCATAAAATCATTTAGAGATTAACATGTCACCATATTCTCAATTTTAAACACATTAAGATTAAACAAGGTCATTTACTCTCATCTTATATATTTAATACTTCAAATAGATTAGTAAAGAAAATGTAAATTATCCTAAGCATATCCCCTAGGAGTGTCGTAACCAAGAGTGCAGCAAGGCCCATTATCGTGCACCAGTTCACATTCGAGTCTAGCTCAAAGCGGTGTTTTTGGGTTTTACCCCTAGGTACATCTGTGCCAGAGCCGCCTCTACCTGCTCGTATCCAGACAGGGATGTATTTCTCGAAAAACTCACAAAATCTCTACAATAACAAAATTCTAGGAAGTTCTTCTATACTAATCCTCAAAGTTCATCTTAGGTCTATGTGATCTAATCAGATTTTATCTAAATCTAGATTCCAATATTTGTACTAAACTTCCTCTGATACCAACTGCAACGCCCCGACCCCAGTTACCCAGAGTCGGTGCATTATTACATAACATTGGCATGATCACAAGAAAGATCAAGTCACGAAAGACCGATTAGTTTAGTAGCCTTGGAAACACTAGATACAATCATAAAGTTTTACATTACATCATAAAAAAACATCTTATCTTCATATCCCCTCATACTATCCCTGCAGGTCATTCATAAATTATTTCTTCGTAATCCTGGGAAAAAATAAAACATTGAAAGGGGTGAGCTCAGATGCTCAGTAAGGATAAAATTATAGCAGAAGCTTTTATAGATAAGCATAAACACTTAAGGCAGTTTATAACTAAAAAAAAGCCTTTTTAAACTTGAACTTCAGCATAAAATGGCAAAGATAAAATAAAATAATGCTATTTACATACTCACATGGATATTCTACTAGTAGAATGATCACTTTCAATATCAATAACCACTTTCATAATGATGGAATGCATAATGCCAGACTATCATAACCACATAGCCAAGGCCTCGTGCCAAGACTACAAATAAGTTTTTTCCAAGGCCTTGTGCCAAGACACTAGTTTGTCTCATGAGACCTACCGATGCATCGAGGAGATATAGCGGGCTCCACCCGTCACTTATTAAGTCCAATGCATTCTTCATATGAACAGGTTTAAACATAACATAAACATTCGTATTAAAACTAGCATACGAAATGTCAATACTTTAACCACAAACCATGAATGGTATAAAAAATAGCACATCCACAGTCAAACATAACTCATTCGATAAAATATGGAAGATTTTATTGTATAAAATTAACTTCAATCAATAATAATGAAGGATATTGACATAGATGAAAATAATTATCAAAACTATTTGAGAGAAATATCCCCCTTTTTCTTGAAATCATTTAAAAGTAACACTATTTTTCAAGAAGCCATTTAAAAATAGATTTTTGAATCAAAGTGTCCCATACAACTTTGAAACATTTAAAAGGAGTTTTAATTTTAAAACATTAATGTCTATATGAATAAATCCTTAAATTTTTTTTAAAACATGGACATTAATGAGTAATATTTAGAAGATTAAGTCTTTAAAACATTTAAAAATGGTATTTTAGTTAGAGTTTCTAACCAAGAGAGAGACACTTGAATACAAATAATTGAGGTAATAAAAATATTTTAATATCATGAGAATAAAGGGATTCATGATATACTATGTCAAAGTACATTATATACACCACATAAAACTGATTTGGTGTATATCAACAAAGAAGTCTCAATGGAATGTAAATTGAGATGAAATCTCTCATAAAGGACGTATCATTAGGTTAAGGATAAATCAACGACATAATTATGTGTGAAAAATATAAATACACTAAATATTATTGGATATTCAGTGTAAAACAATCAAAGGACATTCACACATATTCTTGTAAAAACAACACCAACGAATTGGATGTTTAACTCAACAAATAGAGAATGAATTAAAATTCATCATATCAAATTCAAATCAATGACTTGAGAATTATCAATGTAGTGATTATGTGTATCAAACGAATATCCACAGTAAGGGGAGTGGAAATTATGACATAATCAAATGAATAGTGATTCCACACATAATTTTGGGGTAATATAATCAACGAAATATGCGTAAATCCAAATGAGTGGAAATTGAAATTTCAAATTCCCTTATCGATTAGGTAACTTACAAAACATACACCCATGAAAGAAGGATCATACCATGATGATGTAAATAACCATAAATTAAAGTATATTACACAATGAATACAATCATGGGCAGTACACATACACCACATGCAATAATTAAGTGGTGAACAATGGAATTCTCACGAAATTAAGAGTGAGTTCAGAAACCCATTACCTTGTACTTTTCATTGGTTGGGGGTAGGTTAACCTCCTGTATAATGTTAAAATAATTTTTATTAAATTATTCATGAATCATATACATTAATATGATATCATATATAATCTTTTAACATTTCTTTGTTAATAATATCTTAGAATTATCGTCGTTTCGGGTGTTAACTTACTCGTTTTCTTTTGTATGTTTTGTTACATAAGCCATGTTTTTCATGGACAGGTTGTATATTATTCATATCCAGAATGATATAAAGTTCTTAAAAATTATTTTTAAATCATCAAATGATAATTATACTTGAATGGATATTATGGAGAATGAATCTCATTGCATTCGTGGAGACGGTAGTCCGTACATACGCACGAGCGACAATATCATTCTTTTGATATTAAAATAACATATAATTGGATGGTATATCATATATACAGAATCATTATCATGTTATATTTATTATTTAAATGAGTTACACATAATTATTATACCCACCTAAATAATAATATAGTGAATAACAATTACACCACGACATGGAGACGGTAAGCCGTACGTACGCACATATGGTGACATGTTATTCAAAGGGTGGATAGAATAATGAATATGGTTGTACCATATTTATAATAACATCACAGTATATATATGATACTGGAGTTATTATTTTAGAATGGTAATAACAAAGAAAGAAGAAGTGGAAGAAGAAAGGAACTTGAAAAGGGGTGGTGAAAACATTACCTCTTCTTCGGGTTCTTCCTTTTGATTTGATCAAAAGGGATCCTTAGGATGGCTTTCTGATCAAACTAAGGCCTCTAGGTTTTATTGATGAAAGTTGAGAGAGTATTTGGGCAGGGTTTGGCCGAACCAAAAGGCATTTAAGGTGTGAAGAAATGAGAAGGAAGAGTGCCCTTTTATAAGAGGGGTGAGGGGCACCTTTGGAAAAGATAGAAATATTAATTTATAATAAATTCATATTCAGTTTCTAATGGATCCAAAGTTGATTATTCCAAGTTTAATGTGGGGATAGGTCTAAAACAATTCAACCAATAGAATTTTGACAGGTTTGGGTTACTATATTAACCTTATCTTTTAGTTTTAACTCTTAGTTAATTAGTTTGACATTTACCATGTCACTTTGTATTTTAATATTATATAGTTAATAAACTTACTATATACATCCAAGAGACTCCCAAGTGGTCCATTAGTGATATACCTGTCATGATATAAGTCTCTTGACAGATCCTTAGATTTTTAGGAATTTAATATCAATTAATAATATAATATTTGTTTTAAAAACACTTTTATGTCAATTTTGACACTATTCAATAGTTGATTTTTGTGAAACTCATAACAGAATGATTACTTCGAAAAAAGTTAATTAAATAAATACTAATATGTCATATTATCCTAGAAAATTAGTGTAATTCATTAAAAGTCTTAAATTATATTTATTTGGGTATTTATAATATCAATTATTTTAAATTTTCACTATTATGGTTATTACTGCATCATCATTGTGTCATAAATATATGAACTTATTTAATGTTTAAAAATTATAAATAAAATAAAATTATGTAGGAAATCGTATTAGATTTATAATGAATATTTACAATCGAATTTATCTTATGTATAACCCTATATTAAAAATGTTTTAGTAAATAAACTTTGATTTTAACTCTTTTAACTCTTATTTGAATTAAATAATAATAAATGTCCTAATCTAATACAAGTGGACCTAAATGATAATATTTTCTTCCTAATGTTGTTTTTGGTCGAGATACACTTTTCCAATAGAATTAGGACATGTGTTAGGGTAATATTAATATCATTTTTACCCTTAATTACCCTATTTACTTTTAACTGTGGTAAATAAAAGTAAAAAGTTACTATTCACCAAAAATTATTTTCATCTCATTGAACCACATTTTACTTCTTCATATTAACCGTGTCTCTCGGATTTTCGAAATTCCATTCATAGAAGCGGTAAAATTATGTTTTATGAAAAATTCAGTTTTTTTAACTACCACTTAGTAGTTTCACTATTCATAAAAAATTGAAGTTTTTCAGAACAATGCCAAAATTTCAGCCTAATCTATAATTGATATTCCAAATCCAAAAATGAAGTTCATTTTGAGAGATAGAATTTATAAAATTTCAAAAAGTAGGTATTACTATTCATAACGACTATTTTGATTGGTTGTGGTGTGTTAGAATATCGAAGTTGCGTACAATGCATGCCATTGCATTATTCGAAGGGAAACGTACCGTGGAAGCTTGGGGTGTTACATGATTGGTTGTGGTTTTTAATTTCTGTTTCATTATATAGTTGGTTTTTTTAATGTGGTATATTCAGGTAAGCCATTCATAATTTCTATTGTTGATACATGAGCACTTGTGCAAGACCATGGGGACTGAGAATTCCCTTTGGGTCTTGCCACAGACTGGGTCGGATGCTGGTTCGGATGATGAATCGTCTTGGTTCGTGACAAAATTACACTAATAAGTATTTAACAATATTAAATAAATTGGATAGTGATCACATGTAGATGTTGATGTTTTATGACATTCTGATGGGTTTCCTCTTGATTTTCTTGATATTTTAATATCTATAATATGCTTTGTTATCATATTATTATGCTTTGAGTAGCATTTTTAAATTTCTAAAGAACATAAATATGGAATAAATTGATAATTTGTTGTCTTAATAATAATTAAAGAAGTGGAATTTTTGAATATGTTGTTTTTTGTAATTTGATCATGATAAATTAATGCCAGTATGCATGATTAATTAAATGTGATATTCCATGTGATTAATGGAATCAATAAATAATGTGAATCATGTAAATTATTTTTTATAATAACAATAAAATTCATGATGATGTGAATGGTTTAATGCTAATATCATGTTTTTTGATAGTTTTATAAATATTGATGCCTTAGGATTCCTATAGTTGGAACACGTGATTAATGAATCAGTGAATTCAAGATATAATAGGAACTGGTTGAGTGATACATATAATTTCTAGGGAATGAATTTCCCAATTTTTTGAGTAGGCCGCATTCCTTATGATCTATCAAGGCTAAATTACTTATTTTAGTGACTAAATTTACATGTTGGATATGCTTGATTGTTTCCTTATACTTTTGTAATATGATCCAGATATGTGAATTAATATACGATGTGATATGAGACTGGGAGGTCTGGATGTGATAAGAGGTTGGGATAGCTGAGCTTGGTAGGGATTATCCTGGGATTAATGATATGTAATGGGGTAGGGAGGCCCAAATGATGTGGTTGTAGTTGTAACCTATGATAGTAAGATGTATCAGTATATTCATGTACGTGTAGGGGATGGATCCAAAGATGATAGAGTGGGTTGAATCTAGGCTTACCCATTTATGTGATAATGAAAGATTGGATGATCGATTACGAATTTGTATAATGGATGATGTATTGGGTTGATTGTTTTTTATTCTATTTTCCACTACCTGAGGTTGTTGGATATGATTGGTTGCATGTTTCAACTTGGTGGTTGGAGAGGATGGTTTTGTAAGAGAAACTAGTTTATGTAATTATTCTAATAATTAATAAATGATTCTTAACCCATGGGTTTGGTGTGTATGGAATAAGAATTATTGAAAGATGTTAATCATGATAAACCATATAATCAGTTTAGATTAGGCCAAGCCGACATATACTTTACTATGATAATTAATGTAATTTAATATAGACTATTGTTAATGGTTAATTAATTCCAAATGAATTAATTAACCAAAATAAAATGAGAAAAATGAAATAAGTGATTAATGTTACTCTTAAAATGATCGTTTTCTTATAAGATATTTGGATTGTGCAATGGCAGCTGGGAGTCCGAGCGGCGTAAGATGTAGCTGAGTCTAAGAGTATGTTATTCACATTATGTGGCTTTATGTAATATTATATATTATATAGTATATGATTTCATATGATTCCACAACCATATTGGTCAGGGTGAGTGACACTCAGTGGACTATGGGAGGGTGTGTTCCATAAAATCTCGGTGGGAGGATGGATGTATGATTACCCCTCTGGCCCCACTCTCTTCTCTTGGATGTTACTAATGATAGTATACCTGGTGGTTAGTTTTCCCATATATGTGTGTAGAGGGATGTGATTTCTTGTAGTTAATTTACACACATGTATGACCATATATAGAATCCAAAGGACTATTATAAGAATAATGAGTATAGATTTTGATGGATTGAGGTACTTACTTGGTGTATAAAAGGTAATGTCTTGAGGTATAAGACTCTATGTATGATACACATCATTCAGGTTCTGGTGCCTCCTAGAAAAAACTTGGTTACTATATGTGGTGATGTGATATGGGATGATTTTATGATTTGATTCACAATGTTCAGGTTTTGATGCCATGACCAGGTGTCTTTGAGCTTGACTATTTTGGAGAGAGATAGATTAGGATGTAAAACATTGGGGAAGAGTGGAAAACTTGTGGGAAAGAAGAAGCGAGGTACCCTTGATGTTTCATTATTATATTATATGCTCTCTTGTATGTAATATATGGTGATATTAAGCCATGGTGGGACTAGAAAATTATTATTCCTTTTTAGCTGACAAGTAAGATTCATTGTTGTACACTGTTCTTTAGCATGATTTATTTATGATTTTCATGAGATTCTATGAGGAAAATCATTCTAAATATAGTATTATATATACCCAATGTATATAGAAACTATTTGTAGGTCAATATGAGTAGGTTAAATATTAGACTAAATATTACTAGGTCATAGTTTTGTAGGTGTTGTTTGGGCTTCATGGTCATACTCATCTTTACCTTTTTGGTATATATCATTTCTTTATCATTTTTAATATTACTATATGAAATTTCCTATTTTAATTTGGATTTTAATATATATATATATATACATATATATGTCTTAGTGGGTTTTTATTGGTGGATCTATCTTATGTTTCTCTTCCTCATGTTCTCTCAGAGGGTAATGCCTCTCATATTTATTCTTATTATACCATTGACATTCACTAACCTAGGGCCTAATGGTGGAGGGAATTTAGTAGTCACTATCTTACTACCCTCACTGTGGTATTATTCTGTGGAGGGGTCATGGTAGAGTGGTATCAAATGTTTAGGTTGAGTTATAGGATGATGTTTTTTATTTTGGAATATGCAATATTTCATGGGTTGGTAGGGAAAATAGTGTCATCTATGTTTAGAGAACAATGTAAACATGGAAGACTGGTGTAGAGATGGGTATTTAGTCTCCCCTATGATTTGTTGCACGTACATTAATGTTTACTGATGCTAGTAAATGAAGTGATGCAAGTGTTGGGGTAGAAACCAAGGAATGGGTCACACATCATTCTTCATTTCACAAATGTTTGATATGGGTAGAAGTT
Organism: Viscum album; assembly: GCA_963277665.1. Taxonomy (NCBI): domain Eukaryota; kingdom Viridiplantae; phylum Streptophyta; class Magnoliopsida; order Santalales; family Viscaceae; genus Viscum; species Viscum album. Next base: position 945,629,890 of record OY728139.1, on the reverse strand, counting down.
TGGATAGGTCAAAACCTTTACACGATTTTAAAACAATTAATTAATTTTAAATGTACCATATTATAGTTTTAGGAGATCTAATAGTTTACTATTTTTGTTGGCATGGATCTAGTTTGACGTCCTAATCAGGTTTACACAGAATATGATCAGCAAGATGTGCCAGAAGATCGTCATAGTGTGGAGGTCTATGAAGGAGCCACTTGGAATAAAAAACTCTAAGAGTTTTAGTTCAAGTGAATGCAAAATTTTCAGAATTCCATTTCAGAATCAATCATAGAATAATTTTTGGAGGTGGTTGAGTCAACTTTTAGTTTAATACATGCTTAGAAGAGCACTTGGTATCATTGAATGTGACAATGCTTTACGAATCAGTGATGCAGCGATGGTTCTTGTTCCTTGAGGACCATGAGGAGTCTTCAACATCATGCAAGATTTTTTGAGACTAGTTCAGAGCAGAGTTCATTTCTTTGACCGCAAAGGTGTCTAACCACAAGGATAATATTACCCTATAGAAGGGGAGTTCCAGTGTGGGAGATTTTGAAATCTATTTGAAGACCCTTCTATAATATTATTTAGACCTTTTTATAGATTATGGGGATAGGGTGAGTCAATGAGGCTTTTTGTCCAGAGATCCAGCTCTGGATCATCCCATTTATGATTGATTAATATCTCCAGGGGATTAAAAGAAAATTGGTTGTTTAGAGGACATAATCCAAAGCTATATCATAAATATAGGGACTCATCATGATTCTTCATGAAGTAGAACAATGGTCCAAAGTTTCCTATTGTTTAGAAAAAGGGATTTTTGGTTAGTAAGGGCTAGGTCCCAACACTCATCATCTCATTTATATGGGGGAGATGATTCTCTGAACTATTACAAAGAATCAAACACTTGTTTAAATTGTGTAGTCAGAGTTCATCAGCAGAGATATTTCCCAAACCATTTGGGTGGTCAACGTGTTCTAGGTGTTCCGCTTCTAGTTCCTCTATTGAGTAAGTTTCATCCAATGCAGAAAAAAAGGTTGTTCCAGTCTAGGATCAGTATATATTTGATGGGGATGGCAGAGATAAACCCCAATATGCTCCTAATCCTCATATAGTAGTTCAGGAACATGTAGGTGGTTGATAGTAGGGTCGGAGATGCCATAGAGTAGGCCATGGTCACCATCACGATTTAGCATTTCAATTTCCATGAAATCTTGACATCATTCAAGGAAACATTTTAGTTTTTTTCTTCAGGGGTGTATTATTTTTTTGATTCAAGAGAGACAAACTCCTTAATATCACATAACCTCGTCCATTATTTGTTATTGGAGATATAGAGGCTTCTAGTGACCTTAGTGCATACTACACTAGTTGGTGATTATGATGAATTGTATGAATTATTTAGAGACTATGATATAGTGATGAGGAAACACAAATCATGGGAATATTTTCTATGTTTATGGATACATCCATGTGACATCATCATCTAAATGTATTGATTATATTTTGTGTATGTGTTTTTGTAATACAACCATCCATAAGTTGTATTTTAGGATGATGATGGATATATAACAGTGTATGTTACTGAGTAAGACCCTCATATGTGTTAGAGGTGTGTTATTTACTTGTATTATTTTATTTCCAATTTGATTTTTAGCATGTAAGAAGGTCAGTAGTTAGTGTTTCCCTTGATTTTAGAAGAGTAACCTAGTGTATTTCTTGAGGAGGGTGTTGTATTACCCTCTTAGTGAGAGATTGAGTTTGGGATTGTTCTACAGTTAGGTGTTTTTCCCATCTTGATGTCTCCATGTAGGATGATTCCTTATGAGTTACAAGAGCTATGAGTATAGCTTGATGATTTATTACAATGAGTTTTTTTCAACCATCTTTTTTACCATGGGGTGGATCTGGTTTTTTAATGAAGGTCGATTTCTATTTGAGGATTTGTAACATTTATCATATGTTGATCCAAGTGATGGTAATGGACCGGTATCCACTTCCATGGATTGATTATCTATTTGACTAGATGAAGGTATAAATTTGGTTATTAGAGATCTATCTGTGGTCAATATATCAACCAATGCTAGTGAATGATGTAGATATCCAGAAGACTGATTTTCCATTTTTATTATGGGATCTACAAGTTGATTATGATTTCATTCAGTGTGATGAATTCTCTAGAAGTGTTCATGGTTTTGATGAGAAAGGTGTTTAGAGAGTTCATGGATATTTTTTTGGGTTTTCATCATTTATATCCTTGTGTACTATGCATCTGAGGAGGAGCATGTAAAGAAACTACTTTCCATTTTGGGAGTTCTATATCATGATATCTTGTTTGGGATGTTGTCGAAGTGTGAGTTTTGGGATCATGAAGTATTTTTCTGAGGACATGTATTTTCACAACTTTTATAATTCATGGATACTTCAAATATTGAGGTAATCGTATCATGGGAATGTCCCAAGATAGAGGAAGAGGTTCGGAGTTTCCTTGGTCCTGAAGGCCATTATATGAGGTTGATAATTGATTTATCTTGGGTCCAAAATCCATTAACAACCATGAATTTTAAGGATAAAAATTTATTTTGTATTTACTCGTGTTTATAATATTTTTAGTACCTATAGTTGAAGTTGGTGCATGCTCCAGTCATTTTTTTTTCAATAGAATGAGTTTAGTTTAAGGTTTAAGGTGATGTTTCATGTCTTGGATGGGGTTATGTTTTGATGCAACCTAGATCATATGGTTCATATGGGTCTCAGTAGTAACATCACCATGAGTGTAATTATTCCAAACATGATATTTATCTGGTGAAATTTTGGTTTTATTTGATGTTGGGGTGACATTACCTAACTAGAGATAATTTTGTGGTTTTTACTGATCCTTAGATAAAGAGGTATTTCTTCTCCCAACATGACTTTAACTTTGATTAGTGTCAGTGGATTTTATTATTTTAGGATTATGACTTCTACATTTTTTATATTCTAGGAAACACAAATGTGGTAGCTGATATGATGAATATAAATTCATGTACTAACGTCGAGAATAAATATAGAGATTACTAGCGAGTGATAGGAGAACTCTTAGTCATAAATATATTTATGGAAGAGGATGGAGTTATAGTTTATATATTATTGATGAAATTTATGTAATATTTTGTACATCAAGTGGAGGAGTCCCTACTAGGGGATCATAAGGTGGTGGTTTGGAGATACCATGTTGTTTTCAGTGATTCTCCTAATGGTTGTTCTAAGGATGGAAAAAATCATGGATTGTTATAGAGAATGGTTTTTTTATTCTTTCTATGATGTGTGATATGGTTCTATATATGTTAAATTGTTCTCATTTGGTGGTACATACTAACATAAAAATGATGCACCACGATTTTAGAGTATAGGATTGGTGGCCTGAGTTGAAGCATGCAATTATAGAGTTTGTTTCTTGATGTTTGGTCTTCGAGAAGGTGAAGGCTGAGCACCATGTTCCCAATGGATTAATAAAACGGTTAGATATTCCATAGTGGGAGTGAGGTGAAATATTTATGGACTTATTTACTAGATTACCTAAAGCTTAGGAACTCTAGGATGTTATACGGGTGATATTGGATCGTTAGACTAAATCCACACACTTTACAGTAATCAGGGAGTCAGGCCCAGTGGAGATTTTTTCATGTATCTAGAGGAGGTGGTGTGAAAACATAGAGTCCCTAGAATGGTCAACTCTGATTGAGATTCTCATTTTAGCAAAAATGTTTAAAGATTCCACAAAAAAAATGGCTCTTAGTTATTCCTTAGAAATGATTTTCATCCATAAATGAATGGTCAGATAGCACGGAGCATACAAAATCTTAATGAAATGTTGATTCTTATATCCATGATTTTTGAGGATCATGGTTAAGGAACATACCATTTGTCTTGTTTTCTAATAATAATAGTTTCCACTCCACAAATTTTACGGTTCCAATTAAATATTTTTATAGGAGGACTTTTTGTTCTCCATTGTGCTAGACTATGGTTGGAGAGGAAGTAATTCTCAGCCTCGAACTCTTACAAAATATGATAGATATAGTATAGGAAATTTGTGATAGAATTAATTAATTTTATTATCATCATATATACTATAAAAACAGAGGATTAAACCTATGGAGTTAAACATTAAAGATCACATGTTCCTCAAGTGACTCATCCTCATGGGAATTAATGTCTTAGTAGTGAGAGTAATATTTATCCCTAGTTTGTTGGGTCTTTCGTGGTGTTGGATTGAATTAGAGTCATGAAATATCATATCAAACTTCCCCCACATATGATATAGATACAAGATGCTTTTAACATGTCATAGATCAATAATTATCTTTATTATGTATCTTATTTCATATATTTGGGAAATATTGATGTCAATGATGATGTGAATTTGGAGGTGTGACCTATGGAGATTCAGAACCACCAGGATAAGGCATTGTGTGAGAATTATATCCCCTTGGATTAAGTCTTGTGGTGCTATGGTGGCATGGAGGAGAGTAACTAGGTTCATGAGTCATATATCCATGCTCAATACCCATGATATTTTAGGTTTAGATATTATCTTATAACACTGTACATTTTTTTAATGTTGACCTTTTGGGTTAATGAGTTGCTTTCCTAAAGTTTCTTATATTGTTTTTACTATTTTTTGAGGGTTATATCCCCTCTAGATAGTGATTAGGAGATGGTTGTTGTTGTTTCATGGTTTTGAGCTATTCCATTGTAGATTTAGTTGAGATCATGTTATGAAAATATCCTTAAGAGGTATATCACAGGGTGAATGTTTTGATGACCCATTTTCATTTACTCTTTGTGTTTGGTTTTTGATTATTGAGGAAAATAATTGTTTGATATGTATATAATGTAATGTCATAGATCCATGTAGTTATACCCATTGAATGTTTATGAGGCTCATGGTTCTCAGAGGAGGGTTGGAGTGTGTCTCAATGGGTTCAACTACAAAAATATAAAAATAGTGAGAATACATATAGTGTAAGTGTTCAATGTTATGTATATGATGTTCACATCTTGTTGAGGCTAGATCACATTATGTTATATGACATGTAATTTTTTTTGGGAATTAATGTTTTGTGGAGAAAACTTTATCTGTATGATATAAAACACAATATTTACACAAAGTGTAAGGGTTATATTCCATGTAAATGCCCTTTGCAGTGTGGATTTTTTACAATGTAGTGACCATAGGTCTTCTTAAACCTTATAGAATGCCTCTCAATTTTTAAGTGAAAACAACCCCATCTTCAAGTGTTTTTGGATCCCTTTAATGGAGAATGATCCTTAGCTTACTTATTTGATCTGTGGTGATATAAGGTGGTTATTTATTCATTCTCTAGTGGGTTCCTTTGATAAGTACATTTTCCTTCAATTTCTTCTTTTCATGAATTGGATCTTGATATTTTCTATTCTAATATAGTTCCTTATTTCTTTACTGAATTTTTGGAATCAAAACTCTAGGAGATCTATGTTTCATTATAAGAGATGTGATTAGTGATCCAAAATATTGGTCTGTTCTCATGAAAAGATCATTTATTTCTTTAAGGTATGGTATATGTTTCTTCAATTTGATTTTCACGAATTAAAATTTTTATTAAGATTTATCCCATTGGATGAAATGTAATTATCCTAACAATTATTGGAATAGATTAAAAAATGTTATTACAATTTCATGTCGATGTTGATGTTTTTACCGTTATGATGGGTTTGACTTTTGATTTTATACAATGGGTGATATATACCCTTTGACTAGTTAGAATGTTCTTATTCATTTAGTTTCATGATGAGATAGGTATATTACACAAATCCATTTTTAATTAATAATTATATTTCTTAAGAATAATTAAAGAAGAGGAATGTTTGAATCAATTTTTTATTATAATTTGATAATGTCAAAATTGATTCTAGTATTCATGTTTAATTAAGTATTAAATTCCATGTGATTAATGGAATTGATAAATAATGTGAAACATATTATTTATTGTTGATGGTAATAATAATATTCTTGATAATGATAATGGTTTTAATGTTAATATCATTTTTACTTTTTTATGGCTTGTTATATCTTGATGTATTGGGTTTCATCTAGTTAGAATATGTGATAAAGGAATTTGTTAATTTGGGAAGGAATAAGAAAACATTTTATGATAAATATAACTTCTATGGCCACAATTGGTTTTTTTCTAGAGAAGGATGACTGCCTTTTGTTGGATCCCTGAGAGATCATTTATTTGTGAAGGATAAATGCCTAGTATTAGGGCCTAGATATCCCCATTGTCTATGAATGATTGTTTGTGACTAATTTTGTGATTTTATCTTAGGATGACCTAATGAGTATACTTTTATGATCAACCTATGTATAAATAATATTTTTCAATATATCATGAGAAATATGGAGATCAGGATGGATATAACTATCATGTAATTTTTCAAGAGATATTTGGGCTTCAGGGTCACTACTGAATTTACATTTCCGGTACTTTAATATTCCCATTAAATTGTCATTGTTTTGTATGGAATTGAATTTTTTCACTTGGGATTATATATATATATATATGTCTAAGCTGGTGTTCATTATTGTATTTTCTTTATCTTTTTCTTATGAATGTTCTCTTAGAGGGAAATGCCTCCCATATGTTTTCTTATTATACCCTCTATGGCAGTTTCCATCTGGGTCCTACTTGAGGTGGGACTTGGGTTGAAACTATCTCTCTCCCATCATTGTGGTATCTTTTTGTTGAGAGATTCATGACACAATTTGTCTGATAAACATTAATGGTAAAAAAACAAATAATGTTTTTTGGGGATATAATTAAAATTATTTTATTATAGTAGTGGATATTTTTAAAAGATATGTTTTCTAATTATGGTAGATTTTGATATCAACAAATTTAAGTGACCAATTTTAAATGAATAATATAATATAAATATTCAACTTTCATCATATTTATTAACTATCATTTAATACATAATTCATATAAAATAATATTAAGGAAACATATTTTTTGAAAAGTAATTTTTCTATTAAAAATTACTTCATATGTATATTCAATAGTTCAAAAAATGTTTTTTACGTCAGTTATTTTTTATTTTTATGTCGGTTTTTGGCCGAAGTTAATAAAGGGGATGTAATAAATGTAGTTTGTTACAACAGTTATTTTTAAAACTGACATAAATAACCTAAATCTGAAGAATTTTTTACATCAGTTATTTAAGAAATGATATGAAAAATGCTTTCGAGGCTCAATTTATTACGTCAGTTATTAAATAAACAATGTGGTATAAAGTTTATTACATCAGTTATTACATTACCAATGTAATATATTGTTCCTATAATGTGTTTTTTAAATTGGTTATACAATAACTAATGAGAAACATGTTACACGATACTTGTTACTAAATAACCGACGTAATAAAACCATTCTCCGTGAATTGTTTAGATTAGTTATTTTATATCCGAGGTAAAAAATATCATGTGAGGCATTTTTCATGTCATTTATTGTATAACCAACATGAAAAATGATATAATACCTCAGTTATTTAATAACCGACAAAATAACCATTCCCCATGGATTTATTACATCGGTTACTAAATAAACGACGTAAAAAACCACTCCCTAGGCATTTATTATGTTGGTTATAAAATAACAGACATAAAAAACATTTTTTCTAATAAATCCATGAAATCATTATTATGATCTTCCAAAATTAGACTTGAAACCAGTAAAAACCATACCCAAATTAGACCAAAACCAGACCAGAATTCATACTAGAAAAGCATTAGAACTAGACCAAAACAAGATGAACCATGGGAAAATTATACATTTACATTTATAATATTCAAAACATAAAATTTGCACTAAAAAATCTAAATACAACCCAAAAAACTACCAAATACACAATTAAAATAACAATAATCAAAATTACATTTTACGATACAAATAAACTAAAATCCAATCAAATTTGTAAAATAATTTGTCCATTCCACTTGTAAGTGCTTGACCTCTTGAGTTATAAAAGTTTGAGGATAATATAATAGCTAAAAATTAAAATTAATGTAGTTAACATATATAATGATTAAATCAAATGAAATATTATGGAAAATTTTCTATGTAAATCTAACCTGGTCAAACTTTAAAAGTGTTCTAGTGGTAATTATTTCATACATAAATCTTAACATATAATATCCGAATTCGATGGTGTCTTTTAATTCCTGAAAATTCTATTTAAATGAATGTCAATTTAAAATATCATATTAATGTAATACATCTAAAAGTACAAATTTTAAAAGGATACTTACCTTTACTTTTACATATTTCATCTTGGCACTATTTATTTTTGCGGTTTTTTCAAAAGTAATGCCATCCCCTATTTGAAAATAATATGAATGGGATAAATTTAAAATTGTCTATAATAGAAAAAACTATTCAGAAATTTAATCTTACTTTTCGATCACATTCTTAAAGCTTTCCCACACATCGCTATGGACTTAAAATATCCAATAAAGTGTTTTCTACCTTGGAAAAAACATATAAAATCCAATTACCACTGATATAAATTTTATATTTGGGGGTTTTATGTCAAAAGATAAAGAACAATTTCCCAGATATATGTTTAATACCTCTCACAAAAAGGCATCATCCAACACTAAGTGATTATATTCTGTTCTAATCTTTCAGGAATATAAAGTGTTCTTTGTTCCCCATCCAATGCATGTGCTTCAAGGTAAATCATATATGGGTTAGTGAATCCATATTTATCTATCTGCTCATTCTTCTCACACATGTTATAAAGACACCTAAAAATAAATAGACATTAGTATACATTTTTAATAAATATAATGTAGGGAAAGGTGTTAAGACTTACATGGAAAAAATCTTCACCATGTTGATGACCATCTTATCTTCAAAAAAAGATCCATCATATCATTTTTTACAATCCCCACATTTATTGCACGTCCACAAACACGAGCTTCCATTAGAAAATGAATAGTGATCCGCCAATAAATTTGAATATCTTGACAATATGTTAATATTAAATGAATCTATATTTGAAGTCGTAGCCATTTGTCTTTGTTGTTGTGTATAAAATATTTCTTTACATTCTAATTATTCCTATTAATAAATAGAAAGTTATATCAATTTTCAATTGTTAAAACCACTTTAATAAAAAATAAAATAAAAAATATAACATACATACCTCAATAGTAATGAGTCACAGAAGTCTGGATGACCAAACTAAAAACTAGCCAATGCTATCTCCAACTATCATCACCTCATCTGTGTGTTATGGTACTCAAGCGGATCTATCTATAATATCTTGTATAGTAACCCTATGATGCTCTACCTCTTACTTTTTATGATGAACTATATATCATAAAAAATATACCACCCCATAAAAATATACGATGGTGAGGATCATTAACATAAAACTCATAATAAGTAGGAAGTTGTGGCAGAGGAGTAGGATAAAAAATGGGGTTCACAGGATGAGGTGGGGGAGTGGGAGTTGCTAGTGGAGGTGGATGATAAATAATAGGGTCTGTAGGGGGAGGTGGATGAGTGGGAGATGCGCTCTGAAATTGACTTTGAATGTCTGCAAACATAGACTATACTGGTGCTCTAATCTTATCCATAATCGTCACACTAATATTATGAAATTCAACCTCCAAGGATCATATTTTTTTATAAACACCCTCAATGGATGAAGTTGAAGAACATAGAAACAATTTTCTTATCGATACACCCATAGGGTATCCTCATACAAGACCGAGGTGTTTAGGCTTTCCCAATATAGAAGATAAAATATCTTGCCTCCCAATAGCTGTAAATACCCTATGTGTGCTTTACACATCAAGAGAATCCTGTATTAATTAATTTAACATTTCTATAATGATTCAAATTATATAAAGATTATAATTGACTTAAATAAATAAAATAAATATATTACAATCTTCTCAGCTATGATTCTCGATTCATACCAAATATATTTCCCATTTTTTCTTATCCGAGTTCTCTCCATTTTTCATGTCAAGATAGAGGGTATGGAGTGGAAAACTCTCCAGAACATGAAGACTCAACTCTATGTTTTTGTAATTTTTCCACCATCATTTCTTCTTCCAATAAACTATACCCTCCCCTAGATAAACAATGAGGGTATACATTTTTAGATTGGATCTCTTGATGGGATTTCACTGTTTTATGTAAATTAATAAAAAGAAATCATTATCAAAATAATAATTAGATCATTTATATATAAAGCTTATAAATTTTTACATTTACCTTACCAAAAATGATTCTTTTCTTCTACATTCAACAAACTTATTTCATGTGTCTTAATCTATGAAAGGATATATATTACATGGATTGTCATTTTTCTTAGGACAAAAAAAGAAATTAGATGTGAGGGTTGATTGGAAATCCCTCCATCTCTTAGCAGCAATCGATAAACATTTCACCATGACTCCTCTAGTGTCAGGAATATCAAATATCATCTGATAAAGAAGAGGTAAAACATTTATACAATAAACATTTAAATATTAGTCAAACAATATAAGAATATCATAGAAATATTGTCTCCCACAAATGAGATACTATCATTTCTTCCACACTTCTACAATAATTATACAAAGTGATTACTTTGCATTTTCCTTGAGTTGATACAAAACTTTTAAAAGCTTTTTCATTTGGATCTCTAGGAATATAATTCTCATCAAAATCAATGAGTATCCTCCGGTCTAGGCTACGGGCAAGTGATAATTTTGGTAAACAAGTGAAAACACATTTACTAACTCTTGAAATCTTTTTATTCATTATTATAACACATGAGGAAGATTGGGGAACATAAAGAGGATCCTATGAATGTTCCTCCACAGAGGTATGATCATGATGTTTATCTCTATAATCATGTGATTGATCAACTGGTTGATCTATCATTATTCTTCGAATCGAAAAATAAAACATCAGTTCACAAATATATAAATTCAAATATTACAATACTAATGTAAACAAAAAATGAAAAATTGGACTAAGTTACATTATAGTAAACATGGTAAATATTATAAGCATGTTAAATAATGGTAGATATGGTAAACTTGGTAAAAATGGTAGTGTAATTTTCATTCAACAAAATGAATAAATATATTTGTTATGTAAGGGTAAAATATGGTAAAATATGGTAAACACGGTAAACAATGTAACCATGATAAAAATGGTAAACATAGTTAGCATGATAAACTAAACTATTAAAAAATTAAAATAAAAAAACATTTCTACTTATTTGTTTTAATACACATTTTAATAATGAAAATAATGAAAATATCTAAAATTTTATGAAAATAATAAATGTAAACAAGAAATAGACATATGTTACCATTAATATTAGGAATGTACAAATGAATTGCTTTCCCAAATTCCTTCATCATGATCATTCCTTATGGCAGAAACCATATCTTCAAGATGCTCATCATTATTTTTAGCTAATCTTTCCATGGACGTAGGGATATCACATAAATCATCATCTTCATCAAGTTGATCCTCACCAACATATTTATTTTTCCTTGTAAAACAATAGACCACTACATATTTGATTGATCAACTACATAGAAAATTTTTTTTTCATGTGTTTCCATTATAAATGAATCTATTGTGCCTTCCAATCTATTCAGATTAACAACTGTCATTCAGAGTTCATAGTGTCTGACACTATTATTACTGATAATTCATTTGTAGTTAAAAACATGAACTTTAATTTTAAATTAATCAACCTCCCATATTTCTTCAATGACTCTATAATATGAACATGGTGTAGAAATTTGGTTTTTGTATTTATAACTTGAAAAATGAATTGGTTCTGTAAAAACCAATACACCACTATTCTGAACTATACTTATGTTGTTTTGATCTTTCATATGAAATGTATATCCATTAATGTCATACCCATACCATGTTATCAAATTTAAACTTGGACCACCCACTAACCATATTAATGTCTATGATGCATCTGATCTTCCAGGCATGGTCTTTTTAAACAATAGAAAAATGTTTTGTTGTTCTCATTCAAAATACACATTTATTTCTTCTATAGATGGCATTGTTTCAACTCATTAATATGCAATGTGATATATGTTTGAGAATCATCTATGTTATTGAAGATATATAAATGTGCATTCATTATTTATTCAGGTAACAACAATTTGACTTTTAAGACATGAAAACCCCTTCCCTCATAACTAACTCGTTCATAGCGAGATGGAGGAAAACCTACATGCCCTGCCACAACCAAGTATCTCAAACAAAACTCTTCAACCGTTATAAGATGTAATTTTAAATAATGGAGGATTCATATTGATATGGATTCTTAACATACCCCTCCAATATTTCAATACTTCATTCAAAATGTTATATCCAAAAAAGATATATAGGTCGACAAAGAATTATTTCATTAACGTGATGAACCACTAAATGAACAATTATATCAAAAAAATATGGAGGAAAATACATTTCTAATTGAAAAACTGTAGAAATTACATCCTTCTCTAAAATTTTCAAAGCATTCACTTCAATATCCTTATATAAAATTGAATTGAAAAAATAACACACCCTCATTATTATCTTTCTGACACAGATGGGAAATATTCTACCCAATGCAATTGGTAAAAGTTATTGCATCATTACGTGACTATAATTAGATTTTATAACAGTCAACTTCAAATCCTTCATTGAGACAAATTTTTTAACATTTGAAGAATAACCTTCAGGCATTTTGATATCATGAAGACACTGACAAGTGCTAATTTTCTCCCTCTTAGATAATGTATGAAAAGACAGGGGAAGAACTATTTGTCTTCTATTAGGAGCGAGAGATAACTCCAAATGTATTCCCAGTGACAGTAAGTATAATCTTCCATTCAACCCATCTTTTTTCATTACTTTAATATCTAACAATGTTCCAATCAAACTATTGAAGACATTTTTCTCCCTGTACATGACATCAATATTATATTTCACTTCAGGATATCTCCAATATGGTATCTCAAAAAATATTAACCTTTTCTTCCAAATATGTCTATCATTACTATATTTATGTGCCTTTACCAATGTCACATCATGGTTTTCAACCCTCTAAAAACACACATCAGGGGATATAGGTTTTTGAGAAATATCAAATTTTTGTGATCCATTGTATGACTTTTTTAGTCCTCTGTAAGAATGATCCCTATGAAAAATCTTTCAATGAACCTTGTATACTATTTTCTCCAATGATGAAATTGAGAACATGAAGTCTATTGTTCTCAAATTGGTCATGCTTTATGCCTCTTAATACTATATGAAGAAAAATTTCCATATGTTGGGAAGTCATTTATAGTGACCATAAGCACTGTATGTAGTTGAAAATATTCCATTTTATATGAATCATAAACCCTAATACCAACCTCCTATAAAAGTTTCAAATAATCAATCAATGGTAACAAAAAAAATTCAATATCATTTCTGGGTTACTTCAGACCAGAGATCATTATACTCAACATTACATATTTCTCCATCTTAAAAACTTCAATAGAGATGTTGTAAATTTCCAACTAAATAGGCCATGATCTATGTGTGATACCGAGGATTCAATATGGATTTATTCCATCCATGCACAACCCAAGTCTGAGATTTCTAATTTCATTTCTAAATTTAGGATAATTCTCATCAATTTTCAACTATTGTGGACAATCAGTTGGATAACATATTTTTCCATCACATATCCACTCATCAACATGCCATCTTATGCTTTTTTCATCATGTGAATTAGAAAATAAACATTTAAAACGATTCATTATTGGATGATACCAAAATACCTTGCGAGGGATCTATGTAATCTCTTCATTGACCTATGACTTTACTTTAAACTTATACTATGATGTACCACATTTAGGACACTCTGACTGAAATTCATATTTCTTCCAACATATCATACTATCATTAAGACATGTATGTTTTTTCTTGTATCCCAATCCCATCAGGAATAATATTTTCTTGGACTTATAATGTGAATCTAGAAGATCATTGTCTTTTGGAAGAATGAATTTCAACAATTGTAGTAGCATTGTAAAACCTTTGTCACTAAATACAGGTTTCACCTTGAAGTTAATCAATCTTAACACTGCAGAAAAAACCTTAATATCCATACAACCATGATACAATGGTTTTTTAGTATCACTATATAGATTCACAATGTTCGGTTCTGTATCAGTTTCTTCTATTATAATATAATGAATTTTTTCTTCAATTCCATCGAAGTTACAATCATGAAAATCATCATCATTAGTAGATCTAACATTATGTCTAGTTTCACAATGCCGAATACAAGGGTTGTAACTCAAATTAAAACCAGGAAAAATTAGATGATCTTTGATCTCTTTAATATTCAACTTCTTTGTATTCAAACATTTAATTAATGTACAGAAAAAATTTTCATTTCTTGGAATATTTTTTTTTGAAAATTCCAAAAAGTAATCAACACCTTCCTTATATTTACTACTCATTTTATGTTCCGTAATCCAACTTCGAAAAATTCTAACCTATAAAAAATATCAAAATTTAAACATCTTGTTAAGATAAGTAATTGTTAGATTTATTTGAAACATATCATAATTTTAATGTAAAAATATTTTGAAATATAAAACAAATATATGCGTATTTGAAAAAGATAAGCATGGAAATAATTTTAAAAATAAAATATAGTCAGATATAACAATTTTATATTTATATAAAATATTGACGTAATTTGGAAGTAAAACATTTTTTAAAAAACAATTTGGAATAGATTGTTTTAGTAATCAGTGATTGGGGAACATTAAAAGTAAAAATTCTACTTTATTTCTATCAATATATAAAAGTTAGTCACATCATAGAAATATGTCCAATGAAATTATCATATGATGATGATAAAAAAACCCATGAAAAAATGGAAAAGTGTTTGAAAGGAAATTATAATTTAGAATGGAAATCCTTTAGAGAGAAAAACCTTCATTCTTGAGAATATTTTTTAATATCCCGGATATTTTCCATGTATTATTTTAATATTAAATGGGAATTATTTCGAGAATAGGCTTTGAGACGGCGTGCAGTTCTGAGGCTCAGTGATCCCAAAACAAATGTTTGAATTTAATTAAATAATTAAATTACGCGCACGTATGGTTTTCCTGAAAAAGTGGAATAACATCTGAACGAGTGCTCGTCTTGGAAATTCGAGGGAACCGTTGCGTCCAGGGTAACGATTTTACCCTAGGAGGGACCAAACATTGGCAGACGGAGGTCGGTGGTGAAGTTTGGTTTTTAAACATAACCACGACAAAATATTCGATAAAAATATTTTATTAAATCCTTACTGTAGTGAATATCTTTTATATTTTTAAATAGAGATTTACGTAGGGGTCTAGGGTTACAGATCTCATACCCATAATTTCCCCTGGAGGATCTGGAATGATCTGGAGGAAACCCCCAGTGTGCCGACAATTTTCTTGAGGAATTTCGCTGGTGACAATGATGTGACGACCAGATCTTCGCCAGTGAACGACGTTGATCCAGGTTGTACATTTGATTTTGGTTTCTTTTCCTCATTCTTGATTTCTAAGACGAAGGCAGACTAATCCATAAAGAGATTAGCCTGCGGATCGATCATGTTTGTGGGATGGGACTTTTTTACGGGGATTTTGGGGATTCGATTCTTGATGTTATTTTGGTTCATTAATCTTCTTAAGGTGACGAACCATGATTGACACAAGCATCGATCGATGTTCGTCACTCTCAATTTTCGGTGCCTTTCTTCCCCTATTTCTCGCATTCTTTGGGAACCTTCTACACGTTCTTCACGGAGATATGAACGACGGATCATTGCGCATCGATTGTGCGATGCAACGATCCCAAACTGAAGATCTAGCGTTGGTACAACCCCATGGAGGGGTGGCTGTGGTGGAGACGGACGGATCGAAGTGGCTCAGAAGATATTGTTCTTCAAATGATTTCCTCACGGATGACCGAAATCAGTTTTTGGAGACGATACAAGGCCCTAAACCAACAGATTCGACATCACGACGACGAGGCAACCCATGATCATGTGTCTCATAGCAAACAAATCATGGAAATTGAAACCGGAAGATCGACTGATGTGCGGAGGAAGAAGACTGTTCTGGAAATTTCCCGACTACACGGCGTGTAGTATGGGCTGCACAGCTTGTGTTCATTGGTGGGAAGCATGGCATGTACTCCATGAGTACATGGACACAATTTGGGTACGTGGCCAAGGACACGTTGTGTATACCCTTCCCCGGCCAGACCCGACCAGATACAGGAGGTACCCCGTATACTGGTACACGGGCAGGCGATAAGGACAGAGACCGTGTACAGGCACATTACCAGCGTACACGGAGCGAACCCCAGATGCTCAAAAATGGAGTGTAATCCGAGTATACGCCTTGTTGTGACTTTTTACATGACAATCCTAATGACACGGGCTATTTACACGAGCATTACCCGGAGTAAGGGAACACGGCGTGTGATCCTTCTACACGCCGTGTAGTTGAGTTTTACACAGCTTGGACAGATGACATGGGATGTTTACATGGGTAGTACCCGGGGTCAAGGAACACGGCGTGTAAACATACTACATGGCGTGTAACCTATTTTAAATGGCTTGATCCAGTTGCCTTCTGTGACTTGGACTAGTTTCCTTAGTGTTCATCCCCTTGGTCTTTCTCCTGAAGGTTTCCAGTATCATTTCCTACATAGAGGAGTATAATCCCTTTAGCAGGACTTCCAGAATTGAGTTTTTGGAATCCCCTCTGTGAGACTTGGAGCTGGTTCCTCTATTCCTTCATGGTACCCTAGGTAGAGTTCCTGGAATTGATGTGGCCAACTTTACCCGGGCATTGATCCTCTACTTAGCGGATTAGTTTAGACTGAGTTGTTGGAATCACCCCATGGATATTGGTTGTGATCCTCATTTGAGCATCATAGTTCTCAAGTACTTGTGGAGTGTGTTCTCCCAGCACGAGTACTTCATACCTCTCTCTTCAGATCTCGGAGTGTGTTCTCCTTGTTACGTGCTTATTAGAATCTTTGAGCTGGATCTTAGTGGTTTTTTCGTGGTAGTCAATTGTGTATGAGTATATCTGGATATTCTAGTTATATGTTCTGTAAACATATACTGTGTAGAGATAATTGTATCTTTCCTTTGTGGTATTTTTTCCTTGTTTTATTTCTTTGTGGTTTCACGGTGTCCTACTGGGTATTGTTATACTCACCCCTGCATGGGCTTTGCCCGCACATGTCTTGTTTTGTGCAGACGAGCAAGCCTTCGATAGGATTCTAGGTGGACCAGGACCGGACAGTGCTCAGCGAGATCAGGCACGTCGCGGTGTGTTCCTATGGCTACGGATTTTAGTCCCAGTACATTTCTATACATGTTGGAATTTGTTACATACTTGATTTTGGTTGGATTGTACATTTGGCCCAGGGTTTTACAATAATGTACTTTACTTTCCTGTCTTACTCTGTTGGTTGGGAATTTAGTGTATTTATGGTTTTCCATCTTCAATAGTTTTTACTTCTCAGCTTTGTGGGATTGAAGATGTGTCTGTGTGTACAGGTTTATAGGAAATGCCTCCCATGTTAGTAACATTCCTACTCGGTGCTAGTCACCAGCCCCTGGCCTATTGGAGGTGGGCTTAGGGAGTTGCGGCTTGGGCCCCACTGGGACGGGTCGTGACATATTTTATCTCCAAATAAGTTAAAGTAGAGGAATTTAAAAACTATAAATACTTCTGGTAATAATTTTTTACCTCTATCATAAACAAAACAACAATCAAGAAATTAATTATGAAATCATTGATGTTCAGGGAAGAGTAAACCTTATAGTTAAATCATAATGTTCGCCATATTGGTCCAAATCAACATGTATTCAAGGGATTAATCTTTAGAGAGCTTTCGTAGAGATTCCTCAATAAGAATCCTTGTATGTACAATAGGTCAATAACAATGTAAATCCTCACATACTCCTTAATGAGGAATTTAAAATAACATAACCCATTCATTCGATGACATTATGAGCTCTTATCCACCAAAAATACAATATTGAAGCATTTAATTTCTCTAAACTCATATTCAACATGTAAATAGAAGTTAGAAATAGTCTACGATAGAATGGGAGGTCATTATTAATGAAAAATATACCTATCCTTATCATTTAATGACTACCCATATAAGCAATATTTACCATCATTCACCTTGAATTTATTTTTCTTCAAAAACTCTTAGAGAAAACAAGAGAGGATTACATAGCTCAATATAATGACTATATTCACCTCTATATCGCTTGTGTCCATCCATGTTTATTTTTTAAGATAATGATAGAGTATGTTAGTTTATATTCAAACACATCAAAAGGGGTTTTATCATATAAGGAAAAATAAAATATTGAATATAAAAGGAATTATAATTTGAATATATTAACAAAATTAAGAATTAAAGAATGGTAAAATTATTGATGGTAAAAAATGTATTGAATAACTTCATTGGTTGGAGGGTTATAGGGTAGAACTTTCACGATAATGATTTCATGGAAGCATAGACATGAAATTACACACACACACAAGATAGAACATATATTATAGCTACAAAAATTATAGGACTTGCATGATATCACTCCCATGGTTTATTTTAGTAGAAAATAACATAGAATGGTATAAAATAACACTATGATACTTACCAAGATAGTATGAATAATGATAGGAAAATAATATGTCAAAACATAAATTTAGGGAATCTCAAAAAATTAAGAATGAAACCGGGGCATGTGAGGATTACTTGATTCTTGTGAGTAGACCTGATAGATCCGGTGATAATAAAGATGATGAATGATGTTGGAAAATGATGTTGGAGAGAAAAACGTCAAATAATCATTTTTATGTTTTCCTTGTGAGAGAGAAGAGTCGCATGTTGCCTGATCAAAGAAAATAGAATGTCAAAAAACAGGGCCCGATAAATCATTTAAAAGATTTATCATGTCGGTTATTTAATAACCAATATGATAAACTGCTTTTTATGTTCATTACATTGGTTATTTAATAACTGATCTGATAAACCATATTTTTATGTTTAGCACGTCGGTTATTTTATAACGAACTTGATAAACCACCAATATTTGATTTATCATGCCAGTTATAAAATAACAAACATGATAAATTAAATCTTGGTATTTTTTATATAATTTATAAAATAGACAACATTATAAATTGATTCTCTACATTTATGACATCAGTAAAAAAATAACCAATGTGATAAATAAATTTTTATAACTTTGGACATCGGTTATATATAACAGACGTAAAAAAGGATGATGTGGTAAATGTTTTCAGCACTAGTGATTTTTAGAAAAAATCAAAATTTAACCCATTTATAAATTGAATTAGATTAATTGAATTTTAAATTATAAAATTTCACATCAAAATTAGGTATGGTGGTCATTTGAATTTTTTATCCAATAAATAAGTTCCTAAGGTAAAATGTGAGTTTCCATGATAATGGTAAAACAATCTAAAAATGGTATAACTATGTTTTTGAGACATAAAATTTTCAAACAATAAACTCTAAATGTTTGTATGTGATAATAAACAACTTATCCTAATCCATTATTCAATATTGATCTGTTTTCATTGAAAATTTTATTACATTCACATTACAAAAATATTATTTACAATCTTCTTCCCCTAATCACTTATAAAAGGACCCCTCTTCCATACCTTCCAAATCAGACAAATAATTTGAATACAATTATATACTCTCATATTATTCTTCAACATCAAATCTCCTCCCATTATGGTTAGGTTTTGACATCAATAGTATGCCAAAATTCCTTCTAATCCATGAAGTATTCCAAAAGAATACATGGTTTCCCCTTCATAAGTAATGGCTTGTTATCCTTAATTTTATACTACATTCTTTTTATACCTATTCAAAATTCAAATGTATCCAATTAAGAACCTAAATAAGATTATTATACTGATGTTAAAGTTAGGTTTTTTTTTAAATAACATTATAATAATACTTATCTTTATTATTATAACATGTTTTTTGGGTCAATTTAAAAACATGATTGAATGAAGCTATAAATCTTCCTCATGGATATAAAAAACCCCTTATTTTATATGTATTTCTTTTGAAATAAAATTAATTTATTCTATAGCTTTCTTTATATGAACCATTGAGTTATAAGTATTTAAACATGAATATTATAACCAATCTGTTAAATATGAGGTATGGATACAAATAACAATAGTATTAAAAATATTTAAATAGGTCTTTGTAGTGAAAATTTATTGACTGATTTATAACAAATAAGTACTTAAATTTTAATAGGATCATTTTATGCTTCGAAAACATGTTTCTTAAAAAATTGTTATTATTTCACATTTTATAGTAAAATTATCACCCAAATTTTCCAATTTTAAAAATTTGGCTTTATAAAAAGGTACTGATTTTTTAAATTACCTTATCAAAATTATTTAGAGGTATGTTTTTTTGAATTTTCTGATAAGATTAATGTTTCCCTGAATTATAAAAAAAATATAGAAAATAATATTTTATATTAAAGCTTTTTCAATTACTCATTATTTTTTAAATTGATTAAACTTTTTAATTATTTACTTATGATTATAAATAATAAAATTAATTTAATTTTAATTGTAATTATCCTTAATTTGTCTATACATATATATTTATACTTAAAATTAAATTTTTCTTGGAAACCATTTTTATTTGCATTTTTTAGTATTATTTTAAAATGAATTTTTGAAACATATAAAATTAAATCATTTAAAATTAATTCAATATTTTTAATCACCATAATCAATATTATGTTATATGTTCAATATAATTTTAGTACATAATGAACTATAAAAACAATACAAATCAGTAACCACCGTAAAAGGATAAATAAGGTTTACCAATGTTAAAACTAAGGGATAATGCCACTATTTTTCTCATTAATTACTATTAAATGAATGTATTTATATCCACATCACATTAAGATCGAAATAAAATTGTTTATTTGAAACTTTTACATGAAAATTAATTAACAAGTTTTTAATCCTTGAAAATATTCATGGTGTGTCCCTCCCCACACTTATAAAATGGAGACTCCCCTTCTCTTGTATTTGAAACATCTTGAGCCAAACTAATCAACTAAATCCTACCTATTCTGCATTTAAACTTACTTATATACAAATTATATGTGATTTTGACTTAAAATAGCTGTCCAAGGGTCCTTAATAAGGATTTTAAAGAGTTCTAATAAAGAAAAGGTAATGATATTACCCGAACTATTTAAATTTAGTTTTTACTATACATAATTTAAATATTGTGTATTCATTATAAAAAAAATAACTCAGCATCCTAAAAATACTTAATTCTTTTTATAATTATTTAACCACAATTTCCCTACCCTGTATCAAACAAATTTAAAATTAATGTATTGTTTCTGCGTTTGTGCTGACTACTCCCTCGACATAGTGATATAATTAATTTTTTAACATCATGATTGAGGGTGGTTTATCATAATTTATTATATATATATATATATATTATTTTTGATTTAATTATGGTTTTATAATGATAAAATATTTTTTACCTTTCACTAAATATTTTATTTATAAAATTAGAACACTAGTCATGCATACGTACATTGTACCATATCCATGGAAAATTAAATTAATTATTATACCTATTCCATTAATGGATAAATATTTAATATGTATATATTGAATATTTATTATATTTATATCATGCTTAAAATTTTGGATATAAGGGAACCATGATCAAAGTATAAATTCCATAGCATCCCGACCAAAACTCTACTAAAAATGAAATAACTACCACATAGAAATGATGAATTTAATAATTTATTATAAATGAATGGGTTTTAAAATTTTATGATAGGATAATATTTTATTTCACGTGTTTCAACTGTTTCAAATGTAGAATTATTATAAATATAAATTTATTATTTAAGAGTTAGAGCACTTACAA
This sequence comes from Viscum album, assembly GCA_963277665.1. Lineage (NCBI taxonomy): Eukaryota > Viridiplantae > Streptophyta > Magnoliopsida > Santalales > Viscaceae > Viscum > Viscum album. The sequence continues at coordinate 945,607,805 of OY728139.1, read as the reverse complement.
ATCTTGTCAAACTTGAGTTAAGGTTTTCACGTCTCACTTTTGTTTCTATGATACATATGCAATATTCACAACTTATTTCATTCACCTATTGTATATATAGAACCATTGATGTTAAATTTAAATTATATATTTTTATTAATTATATTCAATTACAATTATTAAATTTATAGTGAGAGTGTTTAGTATTTCATTTTTGATGATGAAAATATATGATAATGAAATGATACGATTTGTAACACCTTGACCCTAGTTACCTTGAGTCGATGAATTATTTTAATACATTGGAATGATTACATGGAATTCATTCCCAAAGGACTAATCAGTTTTGCAGTCTTGGAAAATAGATTACATACATGAACGATACATTACAATTTCAAATATAAAATATCACATAGATAGTTCTTGGAGAATGCCATTGTTCCCTTTTAGCTTAGCCCTGCATTTCAATCATAATACACTTCTTGGAATTCCCAGGAATATAATACATAAGAAAGGGGTAAAATGAGATGCCCAGTAAAGGTAAACAATTTAGCGGATGATAACATAAACAATAGGCATGGTGAATAATTGAAAACACTTTCCATTATAAATAATAAACATGGACACATTGTGGAAGAAATATGAGTTGAATAAATAATGCGATAATAAACATAGTCATGGGTATTCTACTATTCGAATAACCACATGAACCATCAATATTATTTTCATAATGAGGGAATGTACATTGGCAGACATTCTGAAACATTTTGTCTAGGACTTGGCCAATGTGTCTAAAATTGATTAAGGCCACTACCAAAACAATATAACAATTAGGAAAGGACTCAGCCAATTCCACATCTAATTGTCTCAAGAGACCTACTGATGTATCGAGGGGCTATAGTCGGCTCTACCTTTCACTTACTATGTCCAATACATTCCTCATATGAAAAGACTGTGACATAACATAAACATTCATATTAAAACTAGCATACGAAATTTCAACACATTATCCATAAACCAAGATTGGTATAAAAATAACACATCCATAATAAAAAATATCACAAAAACATAAATACAATATGGAATATTTGTATCATATTAAATCAACTTCAACCAAGTTTAAAATCCATAAAAGGTTGTTGACATAGATGCAAATTATTTGTTAAACTCTTTGAGGGAAATATCCCTCTTTCATTAAACCTTAAAAAGTAACATAATATAGAAAGGAATAAATTTAAAGAATTTTTTGAATCAATGTGTCCCATACCACTTTGAAACTTTTTAATGGAAATAAAATTTAAAAACATTCATTTCTATACAAATAAATCCTTATAAACCCATTTTGAAAACATGTACATTAATGAGAATGATTTATAAGAATAAATATTTAAAAAATTTGAAATGATGTTTTAATAAAAGAGTAACTTAAAATGAATCACTTTAAAAACTCTTTTATGAAGCATGGATATGAATAATAAATATGTCTTAGTAAAAAACCACCCATAAACTCTCTCGAATAATAATGAGATTGAAGAATTTACCCTTACATTGCACATTCCTTTCGTCGAGGGTACGTTAAACCTCATGTATAATGACCATAGTTTGTTATTAAATTATAGAAGAAGCATATTAATATTTATTATATCATACATGATTCATTTATGACATTATAATACCCATTTAATAACGATTTCTAGGTTAAATTAACATTTTGGGTAATAATCACTTTTTTATCGTACACGTTTTAACTTGATATTATTGATCGTATCATTCTGATAATGATTTAAATGCATTGAAAATATAAAGATTTATTTATATATCATATATATTTGGAATATAAATATTCATATTAGATAGATATATTAAATGGAAGGAACCATTTATGGAGATGGTAGGTCGTACGTACGCATAAACGTTGTTCCCATTTTCAAATCGTATTAAACGAAAGTAAGTGAACAAGAAATATTTAAGTACACACATATATAAATATATACATATATAAATCAAGTAGAATTATTATGTCATATATTACATATTTATTAATAATATATATTTTTATAATCATCGTTGAATGGTGAATGTGGGAATGAATCTCATCGCGTTGTGGAGATGGTAATCCGTACGTACGCACAAGCGAAAATATCATTATATTGATTATGAAATAATATTTAATTGGATGGTATATCATACATAATGAATCATTAATTTGTTATATTTAGTATTTACATCAATAATATTCATTATTATATACATCCAAATAATGACGTTTTTGAATAACAAACTACACGACGACGTGGAGACAGTAAGTCATACGTACACACATATGGTGACTTTGTCATTTATAGGATGGATATAATAACGAATTTCATTGTAGAATATTTATAGTAACATCATAGTATGTAGGAGGTAATGGTGATATTATTTTGGTATGGAAAAAACAATTAAAGAGTAACTGGAAGAAGAAAAGAACTTTAAATTGGGTGGTGAATTTAATATATCTTCTTCAGGTGTTTCCTTTTCGTATGATCCAAAGGGCTCCATAGGATGGCTTTCTGATCAAAGTAAGGACTATACATTGATTTGAGGGAATATGGGAGGATATTTTGGTAGGGGTTGTCTGAGCCAAATGGCTTTGGAGGAGTGATTTTGAGAGAAGGGGAAGTGCCCTTTTATAAGAGGGGTGAGGGTCTCTTTAGGAAAATATTAAAATGTTAATTTATTATACAATTATTTTCTTTTTATAATGGCTCAAAATGAATTCATTTAAATCCTTAGGTGATTATTTTTTGAAATAATCTCTACCAATAGGTTTTAGAAAAGTTCATGTTACTAATTTAACCTTATATTTTATATTCAACTTTCAGCTAATAGTTTATCTCTTACCGCGTCTTCTTGTATTCTTACACAATATGGTTAATAAACATAATGTAAACTTCCAAGAGAACTTAAAGTGGTTCATTAATGACATATATAATATTATTTAATCCCATTGGCAGAACCATAGATTTTTAGGAATATTATATCAACTAATAATATAGTATTTGTTTTAAAAAATAATTTATGTTAATTTTGACACAATTTGGAATTTGGTTTTTTGTGAATGTAAAAAAACATTATTAGTTCTAATAAAATACAATAAATCTATCCTACAATGTCATATTCACCTTGAAAATTCGTTTATGGAATTAAAACTTTAAAATTTTATTTATTTTAAAATTTAAAATACCATTTATTTGATTCTTTCATTAATAAGGAAATTACTACATCATCATTGTATCATAAATAAATTTACGTATTTCATGTCCAAAAAATATAAATAAACTATCATCATGTAAGAAATATTTTTTTGATTCCAAATGAGTAATTATAGTCTAGAAGATCCATTATATAACCCCATATAAAAATGTTTTACTAAAATATACATGCTTTTGTTATTTTTGTCATTACTTTAGATTAATTAATATAAAGTGACATTATCACTATCATGTGACTCCAAGTGGTCCCCTAATTGTCCCAATGATGCCCATGGTCGGACAGGTATCTACCAATAGGTTTAGGTCATGTGTTAGGGTAATTTAATAGTATTATAATAATTTTTAACCCTAATTTACATGATTTAACCTTTAACCAAGGTAAATAAAATATTTACTGAAGTAAATATTCATAATTTATAAAAATAAAAGTTAAGTATTTAAAAAAAATACTTCCTAATTCCAAATATGGAATGAATTTTTCCAAATTCAAAATAAATAAGTGGAAGAAAATAATTTAAATATAATTCCCATTTCCAAAATAAAAAGCGTGTTTCTAAAAAATAATAACTATCAAAAGATTGACACTTGTTTATGTTCATTTTAAATGTGAAATTACAACCAATGACCTAAATTATATTAAATGATAAAAATATAATCTAACTATTCTTTAAAACCACCCAAATTTGTAATTGAACACTATAAATTATTTCGACTAAAAAATATGTTTTTAATTAAAATTTAGTATTTTTCACTATTCATCAAAATATGAAAGTTATCAGAAAAGTACCAAAAAATTATCCAAACTAAAATTTTATGTCCATATTCTAAATAATAATTTTATATTTATTAAAATATATATAAAAGGGTCAAATATTGGTTGTAAAAATTGTTCTCCATTAAAAGGCGGTGAAATCGCATTTTTTGGAAAAATACTTCTTTTATCTGAAATAAATGAATTTGTCTATGAAAAGCATAATATAGATGATAAAATTTAATAGAGTATTTTAATTAAAATTTCATTTAATAATATTCATAAATATTTTTTGAGTGGCTAGTTTGGTAAGTTGTGGTGCACTCAGACTTGGTGTTGCATGTAGCGCAAGCTATTGAATTACTTTAATGAGATACCATACTGTGAAATCTTGGGGTGTTAAATTTTCCCCTCCATCAATAAATTATGTCCTCAAAATTTGAAATTGTTCTTCTAAAATTAAAGGTTAAAAATAAAAAAAATACCATTGTGGAGAACCCACATAAGAAAATTGGGTTGATAAAATTTTGTCTAAATAAGAGGGAAAAGGAAATGAAAAATTCACCACCAAATTATGACATTGATTAGGAGAACATTGGTGGAAATTAGAGAAACAGAATTCGAAGAAAAATGTAAATTTTCTTAGGGAGTGAATGAGGTCATCAATCACAAAAAAGTGTAAAATTGAGGGCCTCAAAGCCATCAATCTAAGATGATGTAAAATATCATCGATTCAACAAAACATAAGGTATTAGGATAACACATTTTGGGTTTTAAGAACCTTTCCCTAAAGTTTAAGAATTAATTTATTCATAAAAAAAGAGAGTATATATATATATATATATTTTTTTCTAAATGATAGAGTTTCATCCTTCATCAAATTCCAACCAAAAACTCATCTTTCACTCCAAAAGATAATAGAATTCAAAAATATTCTATTTATTCTAATCTTATAGGGTTCCAAAAATAATGAATTTATAATTAATTTTTTATAGTATTTAAAAAAACTACATTATACAAACCAGGAAATCACATATGTCAGTGGTAGGTGATCCACCCTTGTAGCCCTTCGGTTCTGGGTTCAAGTCTCACGGCCTTGTCGGACATGACGAGTTGTCGCCCGACCTCCAGGTTGTCCTTTTTATGAAAATCCCAAAATAATCTCAAGAAATGATTTAACCTTAACAATAGTATCCAATTTCAAACTTAATACATTCCATCCTTTATACATATCCAAAATACATCTGTCCAAACTCATTGTCAAAAATTTATAAAGAAGGTAAACACAATGAAGATCTTTTTTTCCACGTAATAACACGGGTATACCTTCATCATTTATTCGTTTAAAACACGGTATTAATTTGAATTACTATAAAAACTTATTGATTACATTCATGCTCCTATATTACTTATATAATGATAGATATACTCCTTATATCCAAAAATTGTGTAAACTCTAACAATGATGGAATATACAAATCATTAATCGGTTTAATGGTAGTCAAGAATATCAATATAATTTATCCAAATAAATCGTATCTTATTCCAAAATCACTACCTCAGTATCAAAATCATATTATGGTTTATCTTTCTATCAACCATATATTTTCCAAAATATTTAACATGTTATTGAGTCACTTTTCGTGGTTCCACACAATCTCCAGTCATTAATGAAATAGAACTGCAGTACAATTCTTATATTTTCTATAATTCTTATAACAAAAATATCATTAATAGAAAACTCTAATGAAATAATACATTAATCCAAACATAAAAACTCTAATCATTACTATTCTTCTTCGGTAGTATCATAACTTGATTATTTTACAATAACATCATTTGGGGTATACTCGGATGATTTGGACATTGATTCACTTAGTGTCCCAACTCCTTGCAGATGAAGCATTATACATTTGAAACCTTTTTCTTACCTTTGCAATCACTTAATTGGTTTCCTTTTTATCCACACTTATAAAAAACTGCCATTACCTTAAATAATTTGCAAAGTGATTCTTTCCACAGTTATCACATATGGGAAAATCCTTCTTTCCCCTATTCCCTTTATCCATCTTTCTATCTTCCATCCTTTTCTTCTCTTGCGTCCCTTCAAATCCATAAGACTCAGATAATTCATTACATATCTTATTAACACATGATACAATTTCTTCATATCATGAGAATATGTGGGAGATTGTTTCCCTTTTAAATGATGGATTAATACCATGAAATATATGATCCATCTTAATCTTTAGATCATGTGTATTGCTAGAATTCTCATTCCTTCTACTAGGCTCCATTTCTAAACAATGACATACACAAGGTTAGTTTATGAATCACAATTCATAATTCTGAACTTGTAAAATACGTAACATAAATTGAAAATTTTATGCATATAATCTATAATCATATAATGTTTCCTTTGAGGAAGCGTTTACTCTTAAATCATTCATAATGTCTAGTAATGAAAATGTGAATTATCCTAAGCATATCCCCCAGGAGTGTCTTAAACAAGAGTGCAGCAAGTCCCATTGTCATGCACTAGGATACCCTGATTCAAGCCCGAAACTCCTTGTCTAAGTTTTCACTCCTAGGTATATCTATGCCAGAGCTGCCTCTACCTACTCGTATCCATATAGGGATGTATTGCTTTGAAAACCCACATAATATCTATATTACCAAAATTTTTGGATGTTCTTATTTACTAATTCTCTAAGTCTATCTTAGGGTATTGTTCCCTAATCAATGTTTTTCTAAATCTAGGTTCAAAGGTTATTTCTAAACTTCCTTTGATACCAACTATTACGCTGCGACCATAGTTACCTAGAGTCAGTGCATTTTTTTAATACATTTCCATGATTACAAGGAACAATGTCCCAAAGGATCGATCATTTTAGTAGTTTTGGAAAATATATTAAATAAATGAATATTACATTACAATTTCAAACAAAAAATACAGCATAGATAGTTCATTGAGAATTCCATTATTCTCTTTTAGCTTAACCCTACATATCAATCATAACACACTTCTTGGAAATCCTGGGAGAATAAAACATAAAAAAGGGGTGAGCTTAGATGCTCAGTAAGGGTAAACAGTTTAGAGGAAGATAACATAAACAATAGGTGAAACACCCCGATCTTCCACGGTATGCTTCTCTTTGAATAATACAGTAGCGTGTGTTGTACTCAACTTCGAGTTCTAACACACACCACAAACAATCAAACTAGCCGTTGTGAATAGTAATACCCACTTTTTGAAATTTTATACATTTTATATTTCAAAATGGACTTCATTTTTGGATTCGGAATATCGAAATTATCTTAGGATAAAATTTTGGTACATTTCTGATAACTTGTATTTTTTGATGAATAGTGAAAATTACTAAATTTTAATTAAATACAACTTTTTAAATCAAAATGATTAATAGTGATAAATTATGAATTTGAGTAGTTTTAAATTATATTTAGATTACATTTTTACCATTTAATACAATTTTGGTCATTGGACATAATTTAAAAATTAAACCGGACATACACAAGTGTCAATCTTTTGATAGTTATTATATCTTAAAAACACGCTTTTTGTTTTGACAGCGGGAATTAATTTTAAATTAATTACTACCACTTATGTGTTTTGAATTTGGAAAAATAGATTATATATTTGGAATTAGGATGTCCAAATTGTGTAAATAGTTAACCTTTATTTTTAGACATTTTTAATAATTACTTCGGTAAATGTTTTATTTACCATGGTTAAAGGGTAAATCCGGTAAATAAGGGTTAAAAATAATATTATAATAATAATAAATTACCCTAAAACGTGTCCTAACCATATTTTTGGATACATATCTGACCATGGGAATATTTGGGTTGATTTTGGGACCCCATGTAGCCACTTGTAGGTGATAGGGACACTTTATATAAATTAAGTTAAAATGAATACAAAAATGACATAAGCTTATATCTTTTAAAAAAACAATTTTTACATAAGGTTATATATGTTATAGTTTAGATTATAAATATTAATTTTAAATATAAGAATATTTCTTACATAATGATATTTTATTTATAATTATTAGACATTGAAAAAGTAATAATATATATGACACAATGATGATGCAGTATTTTCCTTATTAATGAATGAATCAAATAATTGATATTATAAATGTTAAAATAAATATAATTTGAAAGTTTTCATGACATAAACAAGTTTTATTGGATAATATGACATGTTATTATTTCTTAAATGATTTTTTTCGAATTAATAAAGTATTTAAGACCTTAACAAAAATCAATTATTGAGTAGTGTCAAAATTGACATAAATGAGTTTTAAAAACAAATATTATATTATTAATTTATATTATATTCTTAAAAATCTAAGGATTGTCCAAGAGACTTATATCATGATATTTTTATCATTAATGGACCACTTTTGGGTCTCTTGGAGGTATATAGTAGGTTTATTAACTATATAATATAAAAATACAAAGTGACATGGTAAGTGTCAAACTAATTAACTAAGAGTTAAAACTAAAAGCTAAGGTTAATATAATGACCCAAACCTGTCTAAATTCTATTGTTTTAGTGGTTTTAGACCCATCCCCAATTTAAAATTTAAATGATACACTTTTGATCCATTAGAAACCGAATATGAATTTATTATAAAATAATATTTCTAGATTTTCTTAAAGAGCCCCTCCTCCCCCTTATAAAAGGACACCACTTATAACCAATTCCTCACACCTCTCAAAACTTTTTTCTCATCCAACCTCTGCCCAATTAATATCCCTAAATCCCTATCTTCCTATTATAAGCCTTACCTTAGGCATAAGGCACTTCAAGAGTCCTTTTTGGTTCGAACCAAAGGGAGTTACCCAAATTAAAGGTAATGATTTCTCTTAGCTTCTTTTCTTTTATTTTACTTCTCCAACCCCTAAACTCTTCTTATTATTTTCTTTTGTTACAAAATCATTATCCAAAGTATACTAGGATATTAGTATTATAATTATTATAACTTCACTTACACACACCTCCATCTAATGGGTGAAGAACATAATGTTTCTGTGGATGGCAACCAAACGCCTCACGAAGCGATGATTGTTCAATTATCTCCTACCACCACTCATGGTGGCCATTATGATGGAACTAAAATTAAATATGATATTAATGATATTTATTTTATATATAATCTTATGTAATTACATTTTATATCATACCATTATTCATTTCATGTTGTATATATATACGATAATTTCATTTGAGGAAGTGCGGACTACCGCCCCCTCAAAGTGATATGACTCGTTCACACCATACATGGAACGTATAAAGGATGGTGTTAATGAACATAAGCAACACACATAAGATATTATATTATAGTGGAATAATTATATACTTATGTATCATTTGGTTTTGATTCCTTTTAAAAGGAAAAATGAAATGGAAGTAGCGTTCATGCGTACGTATGGATTACCGTCTCCACGAACGCGATGAGATTCATTTCCCCATCATATCCATTCAAGAGTAATTATAGTTTGATGATTAAAATTAAAGTTTAAGGACTTGATATAATTCTTGATATGAATAAGATACAACCTATCCATAACAAACACATCTTACATAACGAAGCATATAAAGGAAAACGAATCAGTTAACACCCGAAACGACGATAATACTAAAATATTATTAACAAAGCAATATTAAAATATCATATATGAATCATATTTATGTATATGATTCTTTTATAATTTGATAACAATTATTTAACTATTATACAGGATGTTAACCTACCCTCGACCATGGAAAAGTAAAAGTTAAGGGGTTTTCATCTAACTCCTTAAACCCGTGAGATTCATGTCATATTGCCACTATTACCTTTTGTGTGGTGTATGTACGGACCATAATTGTATTCTTTGTGTCATAAACTTTAATTTATGTGTATTTAAAAATTCAATTTATGATACCTCCTTCATGGGGTGTATGTTTCGTATGTTACCAATTTGGTAAGGGTTAATTTCACAATATCTTTATTATCCGAGGTTGTTTTTACATAAGTATCTACTGGGACATATTTATTATCGATGTACATGTTTTATGAAAGAGTTTTCAAAGGGATTATTTTAAGGGACTTTTTACTAAAACATTATTTTAAATTTTTTATATATTTATTCTTCTAAATCATTCTCATTAATGTCCATGTCTTCAAAATAGTTTTTATGGATTTATTTATATGGACATGAATTTTTTTTAAATGTTAATTCCTTTCAAAAGTATCAATGTGGTATGGGACACATTGATTCAAAAATGTATTTAAATGACTTATTTTCCAAATTGTGTGACTTATAAGTGTTTTAATGAAAAAAGGAGTATTTCTCTCAATGAGTTTTTCAAATCATTTTCATCAATGTCAAAATCCTTTAATGGATTTTAAACTTGTTTTGAAGTTGATTTATCATGATACAAATCATAAATATTGTTTTGAAGGTTTTGTGATATGTTTGACTATAGATGTGTTATTTTTATACCATTCATGGTTTATGGGTAAAGTATTTACATTTCATATGCTAGTTTTAATACGAATGTTTATGTTATGTTTGGACCTTTTCATATGAGGAATGCATTGGACTTAGTAAGTGACGGGTGGAGCCCTCTATAACTCCTCAATGCATCGGTAGTTCTCCTGAGACAAAATAGTGTCTTGGTACCAGGACTTGACAAAAATCTTATTTGTAGTCTTGGCATGAGGCCTTGGCTATGTGGTGATGATAGCCCGACATTATGCATTCCGTCATTATGAAAGTGTTTATTGATATTTCAGGTGATTATTCGACAAGTAGAATATCCATGTGAATAAGTAAATGGAATTATTTCATTTTATTTATGCCATATTATACTGAAGAAGAAGTTTAAAAAGCTTTTGTTTTAGTTATACATCGCCTTAAATGTTTATGTTTATTTATTAAAGTTTCCTCTTTATTGTTATCCTTAATGAGAATCTGAGCTCACCCCTTTCTATGTTTTATTTTTCCGAGGATGTGAAGAAGTAATTTATGAATGACCTGTAGGGATAGTATGAGTGTGGACTATGGAGACGATGTTGTTGAAGTTTTCATTTTATGATGTAATGTAAACTTTATGAATGTATCTAGTGTTTCCAAGACTACTAAACTGATCGATCATTCAGGATGTGATTCTATGTAATTATGCCAATGTATTAAAATAATGCACCAAATCTGGGTAACTAGGGTCGGGGCGTTACAGTTGGTATCAGAGGAAGTTTAGCAATAACCTTGGAAGTTTGATTTAGATAAACTCTGATCAGAGCACATTTCCCTAAGATAGACTTTGAGGATTAGTAGAGAAGAACTTCCTAGAATTTTGATATTGTATAGATTTTGTGAGTTTTCAGAGAAATACATCACTGTGTGGATACAAGTAGGTAGAGGCGGATTTAGCTCAAATGTACCTAGGGGTAAAACCTGAAAACACCGCTTTGAGCTAGACTCGAACGGGAACTGGTGCACGACAATGGGCCTTGCTGCACTCTTGGTTACGACACTCCCGGGGGATATGCTTATGATAATTATCATTTTCTTTACGAACCATTATGAAGGGTTTATGAGTATATAATTCCTCAAAGAAAACATTTTTATGATTATGGATTATATCCATAAACTGTTCAATTTATGTTAAGTGTTTTACAAGTATGGAATTATGTATTTTGATTCATAAACTGATCTAGTTTATGCCATTGTTTAGAAATGGTACCCTGTAGAAGGAATGAGAACTCTAGCAATATGCATGATCCAAAGAGTATGAAAGATCATATCTTTCATGGTCTTAAGTAGTAATTTAGAAGGGAAATAGTCTCCCATGTATTATCACCATATGAAGAAATAGTATCATCTGTTGATATGATAAGTAAATAATTCTAGTAGTCTTATGTCTTTGAAGGGAAGCCAGAGAAGGAAAAGATGGTAGAGAAAACGACAAATAAAGGGAATAAGGTAAAGAAGGATTTTCTCATATGTGATAACATTAGAGAGAATCACCTTGGAAAATGATTGAAGGGAATTAGAGTATGTTATAAGTGTGGAGAAAAAGGACACCAAGTACGTGACTGTAAGGGTAAGAAAAAGGTTTCAAATGTACAATGCTTCCTCTGCAAGGAGTTTGGACACTATGTGAACCAATGTCCCAGTAATCAGACTATGCTACAAATAATGCTATTGGATAATAATCAGGTTATGATGCTGCCAAATATGAATAGTAATGACTAGTGTTCTTATGTTTTTATTTTGGAATTATTTCATTGAAGTGTTGTATCAATGATGTACTGGAAATAAATAAGGATTGTACTGCAGTACTATTTCATTAAGGATTTGAGATTTTATGGTACTTTGAAAAGTGACTCTACAATGTGTTAAAATTTTTATAAATTACATGGTTGAAGGAAGGATAAACTTTAATATGGTCCTAATATTGAGGTACTAATTTTGGAATATGATATAGTGGATTTGGGTAAATTATATTGGATATTCTTGACTGCATTGAAACTGATTAAAGATTTGTATATTCCATCATTGTTGGAGTTTAAAACATTTTGGATGGATGAAGTATATCCAGTATTCTATAAGGAATAAGGGAGCATGAATGTAATCAATAAGGTGTTATGGTAATTCCAGATGTTTCAGTGTTTTAAAAGAATACACGATAAAGGTATTCACATGCTATTACGGGGAAAAAAGATCTATATTATGTTTACCTTTCATATAAATTTTGGACTGAGAGTTTACAGAAGTATTTTGGATAAGACTAAAGGTTGGAATGGATTACGTTTGAAAGGATATTTTTGGATTTTTATAAAAGGAAAACACACAGACCGTGTGACGACCCATCGCGTCAGACAAAGTTGTGGGAATCGAACCCACAACCAAAGTGCAATTGGGATTTATCGCCTACCACTGGACTATGTGAATTTCATTGATGGTATAATGTATTTTCATTTTTTTCTGATATATGAATTATAAATTCATTATATTTAGAACCCTATACGATTAGGATAAATAGAGTATGTTTTTTAGTTGTATTATGTTTTGGGGTGAAAGATGAGTTTATGGTAGAAATTTATTAATGGATAAAACTCTAATTATTAAGTTAGTATATCTACTTATGATATTATCCAATCTCATTAATAAATTCCTAAATAATAAGAAAAGGAACTTAGAAAAAAAATGTTGTCCTAGATGGTACCTTAGATCATCACAAATTTATGGCTTTGGGATTGTTGGCCTTTTCATAGCCATGTTCTCTACCACTCTCCATCAGATATTGATGGTTATATTTCACTTCCATATCCATATTTTCCTACATAGAACCCTAGTATGTGTTATTTTCGGTAACCTTCACACTTACCACTCTTTATTTTATATAGAGGCCTCATTAATCCATTTTTCAATGTGGGATTTCAACAAAGATATTTTGAAATGTCAACCCCAAGTTTCCAATACCGAGCATAAATTGCGAGGATGAAATTTATTGAAGGAGGGGAGAATGTAACACCCCAAGCTTCCACGATACGCTTCTCTTTGAATAATACAGTAGCATGTGTTGTACGCAACTTCGAGTTCTAACACACACCTCAACCAATCAAACTAGCCCTTATGAATAGTAATACCCACTTTTTGAAATTTTATACATTTTATCTTTCAAAATGGACTTCAATTTTGGATTTTTAATATCGAAATTATCTTAGGATGAAATTTTGGTACTTTTCTGATAACTTTTATATTTTGATGAATAGTGAAAATTACTAAATTTTAATTAAAAACAACCTTTTTAATCAAAATAATTAATAGTGATAAATTATGAATTTGAGTGGTTTTAAAGTATATTTATAATATATTTTTACCATTTAAAACAATTTTGTTCATTTGACGTAATTTCACAATTAAACCGGACATAAACAATTGTCAATCTTTTGATAGTTATTATATCTTAAAAAAGCGTTTTTTGTTTTGACAGCGGGAATTAATTTTAAATTAATTTCTAACACTTATGTGTTTTGAATTTGGAAAAATGGATTAAATAATTGGAATCATGATATCCAAATTTTGTAAATATTTAACTTTTATTTTTAGACATTTTGAATAATTATTTGGTTAAATATTTTATTTACCATGGTTAAAGGGTAAATCCGGTAAAAAAGGGTTAAAAATAATATTATAATAATAATAAATTACCCTAAAACGTGTCCTAACCTTATTGGTAAGTACATGTACGACCATGGCCATATTTGGGTCAATTTTGGGATCCCATGGAGCCACTTTTAGGTGATAGGGACGCATTATATTAATTATGTTAAAGTGAATACAAAAATTACATAAGCTTATATCTTTTATCAAAACAATTTTACATAGGGTTATATATGTTATATTCTCTATTATAAATATTCATTAGAAAGATAAAAAGATTGCCTAAATAATGGTATTTTATTTATAATTTTTAGACATTTAAAAAGTAACCATATATATGACACAATAATGATGTAGTATTTTCCTTATTAATGAATAAATCAAATAATTGATATTATAAATGTAAAAATAAATATAATTTGAACGTTTTTATGACATACACGAATTTAATTGGAAACTATGACATGTTATTATTGCTTAAATTAATTTTTTTTCGAATTAATGAAGTTTGTAAGACCTTAACAAAAATACATTATTGAGTAGTGTCAAAATTGACATAAATGAGTTTTTAAAACAAATATTATATTATTAATTTATATTATATTCATAAAAATATAAGGATCATCCAAGAGACTTATATCTTGGTAGGTTTATCATTAATGTACCACTTGGGGGGTCTCTTCTAGGTATATTGTAACTTTATTAACTACATATTATAAAAATACAAAGTGACATGGTAAGTGTCAAACTAATTAACTAGGAGTTAAAAATAAAGGATAAGGTTAATATAATAACCCAAACCTATCTAAATTCAATTGGTAGAGTGTTTTTCGACCCATAACCACCTTAAACTTTAAATAATCTACTTTGGAGCCATTATAAATTGAATATGAATTTATTATAAAATGATATTTCCTAATTTTCCTAAAGAGCCCCTCCTCCCCCTTATAAAAGGACACCACTTCTAACCAATTACTGACAACTATAAAGCCTTTTGGTTCATCCAAAATCTGCCTAATTAATCTCCCTACTTCCCTCTCCTACTCTTAGAAGCCTTACTTTATCTAGAAGGCACTTCAAGAGTCCTTTTTTGTTCAAACCAAAGGCAGTTACCCAAATTAAAGGTAACAATTTCTCATAGCTTCTTTTCTTTTCTTTTATTTCTCCAACCCCTAAAATATTCTTATTATTTTCTTTTGTAACAAAACCAGTATCCTAAATATACTTGGATATTTTTATTATAAGTATTAGAAAAACACTTACACACACCTCTATCTAATGGGTGAAGAACATAATGTTTATGTGGATGGCAACCAAACGCCTCACGAAGTGATGATTGTTCAATTATCTCCTACCACCTCTCATGGTGGCCATTATGATGACACTATAATTAAATATGATATTTATGATATTTATTTTATATATAATCTTATGCAATTCCATTTTATATCATACAATTATTCGTTTCATGTTGTATATATATACGATAATTTCATTTGAGGAAGTGCGGACTACCACCCCCTCAAAGTGATATGACTCATTCATACCATACATGGAATGTATAAAGGATGGTTTTAATGAACTTAAGTAACACATATAAGATATTATATTATACCTTAATAATTATATACCTATGTATCATTTGGTTTTTATTCATTTTAAAATGAAAAATGAAATGGAAGTAGCGTTCATGCCTACGTACAGATTACCATCTCCACGAACGCGATAAGATTCATTTTCCCATCATATCTATTCAAGAATAATTATCATTTTATGATTAAAAGTAATTTTTAAGTACTTTATATAATTCTAGATATTAATAAGATATAACATATCCATAAAAAACACGGCTTACATAACGAAGCATATAAAGGAAAACGAATCAGTTAACACCCGAAACGACGATAATACTAAAATATTATTAACAAAGAAATATTAAAAGATCATATATGATATCATATTTATGTATATGATTATTTTATAATTTAATAACAATGATTTAACTATTATACAGAATGTTAACCTACCCTCGACCAAGGAAAAGTACAAGGTAAGGGGTTTTTATCTCACTCCTTATTTCCGTGAGATTCATGCCATATTGCCACTATTACCATTTGTGTGGTGTATGTACTGCCCATAATTGTATAATTTGTGTAATACACTTTAATGTATGTGTATTTACATATTTAGTGTATGATACCTCTTTCATTGGGTGTATGTTTCGTAAGTTACAAAATTGGTAAGGGTTAATTTCACAATCTCTTTATTATCCGAGGTTGTTTTTAAGTAAGTATCTACTGGGACATATTTATTATCCATGTCCATGTTTTATGAAAGAGTTTTCAAAGGGATTGTTTTAAGGGAATTTTTACTAAAACATCATTTCAAATGTCTTAAATATTTATTCTTCTAAATCTTTATCATTAATGTCTATGTCTTCAAAATGGTTTTTAAGGATTTATTTATATGGACATGAATGTTTTTAAAATGTTAATTACTTTCAGAATATACAAAGTGGTATGGGACAATTTGATTCAAAAATGTCTTTAAATGACTTATTTTCCAAATTATCTGACTTTTAAATGTTTTAATGGAAAGGGGGTATTTCTCTCAAATAGTTTTACAAACCATTTTCATCAACGTCAAAATCATTTAATGGATTTTAAACTTGTATTGAAGTTGATTTATCATGATACAAATCTTCCATATTGTTTTGAAGGTTTTCTAATATGTTTGACTGAGGATGTGTTATTTTTATACCATTCATGGTTTATGGGTAAAGTATTGACAGTTTGTATGATAGTTTTAATAAAAATGTTTATGTTATGTTTAGACCTTTTCATATGAGGAATGCATTGGACTTAATAAGTGACGGTTGGAGCCCGCTATAGCTCTTCGATGCATTGGTAGGTCTAATGAGACAAACTAGTGTCTTGGCACGAGGCCTTGACAAAAATCTTATTTTTAGCCTTGGAATGAGGCATTGGCTATGTGGTGATGATAGTCTGGCATTATGCATTCCTTCATTATGAAAGTGGTTATCAATATTTCATGTGATTATTAGAATAGTAGAATATCCATGTGAATAAGTAAATAGAATTATTTCATTTTATCTATGCCATATTATGCAAAAGATGACGTATAAAAGGCTTTTGTTTTTGTTATAAATTGCCTTAATTGTTTATGTTTATTTATGAAAATTTTCTCTTTATTGTTATCCTTACTGAGCATCTGAGCTCACCCCTTTCTATGTATTATTTTTCCCA
Organism: Viscum album; assembly: GCA_963277665.1. Classification (NCBI taxonomy): domain Eukaryota; kingdom Viridiplantae; phylum Streptophyta; class Magnoliopsida; order Santalales; family Viscaceae; genus Viscum; species Viscum album. The sequence goes on along the minus strand of OY728139.1, from coordinate 945,590,367 downwards.
GGATGTGAAGAAGTAATTTATGAATAACCTGCAGGGATAGTATGAGTGTGGACTATGGAGACGATGTTGTTGAAGTTTTTATTTTATGATGTAATGTAAACTTTATGAATGTCTCTAGTGTTTCCAAGACTGCTAAACTGATCATCCCTTCGGGATGTGATTCCTTGTAAATCATGCAAATGTATTAAAATAATGCACCGACATTGGGTAATTGAGGTCGGGGCGTTACAATAGGCTTGCTAAATAATTGAAAACACATGCCATTACAAATAATAAACATGAACACTTTATGGAGGAAAAATGAGTTGATTAAATAATTTCACAATAAAGTGTAGTCATGGGTATTCTACTAGTCCAATAACCACATGATCCATCAATATTATTTTAAAAATGTGGGAATTTATAATGCCATACATTCTGAAACATTTTGTCTAGGCCTCAGCCAAGATGTCGAAAAATGAATAGAGCGTTGGCCAAAACCATATATCAAATTGGGAAAGGCCTCATCCAATTCCACATCTAATTGTCTCATGAGACCTACTGATGCATCGAGGAGCTATAGTGGGCTCCAACCGTCACATACTATGTCCAATATGTTCCTCATATGAAAAGGTTGAAACATAACATAAACATTCATATTAAAACTAGCATAAGAAATGTCAATAGTTTATCCATAAACCATGATTTGTATAAAACAACACATCCATATTTAAACATATCACAAAACCCTCAAAACAATATGGAGTATTTTTATCATATTAAATCCACATCAAACATTTTTAAAATCCATGAAAGGATGTTGACATGGATGAAAATGATTTGTAAAACACTTTGAGGGAAATATCTTTTTTTCATGAAAACATTTTAAAGTCAAAAAATTTCATAAGGAATACATATAAAGAAATTTTTGAATCAAAGTGTCCCATAACACTTTGATACTTTTGGATGGAATTAATATTTTAAAAACATTCATGTCTATATAAATAAATTCTTAAAAAACATTTTGAAAACATAGACATTAATGAGAATGATTTATAAGAATAAATTTTTTAAACATTTAAAATGATGTTTTAATAAAATATGCCTTTAAATTTAATCCCTTTGAAAACTATTTTATGATACATGGAAATGTATAATAAATATGTACTAGATAAAACTTACCCATAAACAATCTCGAATAATAATGAGATTTAGGAATTAACCCATACCTTGCACTTTACATTGGTCAAGGGAATGTTTAACCTCTTGTATAATGAAAATATTATGTTGTTAAATTATACCTGAACCATATTCATATTTATTATATCATAAATGATTAATTTATGACTTTATACTACGCATTTAATAATGATTTCCATCTTAAATTATCATTTTTGACAATAATCGATTTCTTTATCTTACATGTTTTAACTTTCTATTCTTGATCGTATCATTTAGATAATTATTTAGATACTTCCAGAATATAAAACATGATTTATATATCATATATATTTAGAATATAAATATTAGTAACAGATAGATATATGAAATGGAAGGCACCGTTTATGAAAACGGTAGGCCGTACGTATACATAATTGTTGTTTCTCTTTTCATATCATATTGAACAAAAGTATGTGAATAAGATATATATAAGTACATAAATATATACATATATATCTCCAGTACAATTATTCTTTCATATACAACATAATTATTAATAATATATATTTTTACAATCATCGTTGAATGGTGAACATGGGAATGAAACTCATTGCGTTGTGGAGACAGTAATCTGTACGTATGCATGAGTGACAATATCATTATATTGATGGTGAAATCGTATGTAATGGAATGTTATATCATATATACAGAATCATTAATATGTTATATTTATTATTTTCTTCAGTTATAATCATTATTATACTCATCCAAATAATGAAGTTTTTGAATAACAAACTACACAACGACGTGGAGATTGTAAGACATACGTACGCATTTATAGTGACTTTGTCATTTATAGGATGGATAAAATAACTAATATTGCTTTAAAATATATATAGTAACATCAATTTATGTATTAGGTACTTATGTTATTATTTTGGAATGGAAACAACAAATAAAGTAGAACTAGATGAAAAAAGAACGTGAAAGAGGGTGGTGAAATTATTACCTCTTCTTCTTGAAATTCCTTTTGAGTTGATCAAAGGGGCTACATAGGTTGGATTTCTGATCAATTTAATAACTATAGGTTGATTTGAGTGATGTTTATAGGATATTTTGGCAGGGTATGGCCATGAAAAATGGATTTGTAGGTGTGATTTTGAGAGAAGGGGAAGTTCCCTTTTATAAGAGGGGTGAGGGTCACTTTAGGAAATGATTAAAATATTAATTTATTATACAATACTTTTCGGTTTATAATGGCTCAAAAATGAAATTATTTCGAGCCTTAGGTGGTATTGGGTTTAAAACCTCTCAAGGAATAGTTTTTTAGATTAGTTTAGGTTACCATTGTAACTGTATCTTTTAGATTAAACAATTAGTTAAATAGTTTAACTTTTACCGTGCCTTCTTGTATTCTTAAACAATATGTTTTATAAACTTACTCTAAACATTCAATATAACCTCAAGTGTTTAATTAATGACTTTTAAAATATTATTTAATCCCTTTTTCAAAACATTGTATTTTTAGTAATATTATATCAACTAATAATATAGTTTTTGTTTTAAAAATTAATTTAGGTCAATTTTGACACTATTTGGTTTTTGGTTTTCTGTGAAAGTAAAAAAAATTATTACAAAGAAAAAAATACATTAAATAAATACTAACATGTACTATTAACCTAGAAAATTCGTGGATGGCATCAAAACGTTCAAATAATATTTATTTTAATATTTACAATACAATTTATTTGATTCATTCATTAATATGGTAATTACTACATCATCATTGTGTCATAAATAAATTTTATTATTTAATTAATTATAATTATAAATAAAATTCTAATCGTGTAGTAAATCTTTTTATATTTCAAATTAATATTTATAGTCTTAGAGATCAATGATATAACCCCTATAAAATTGTTTTTCTAAAAGATACATGCTTTTGTTATTTTTGTCTTTAATAAAGATTAATTAATATAAAGTATCATAATCACTCTCAAGTGGCTCCATGTGGTCCCAAAATCGACCCAAGGATTCCCATGGTCGGAAATGTATCAGAAAATAGGGTTATGACATGTGTTAGGGTAATTTAATATTATTATAAATATTATTTGTTTACCCTAATTTACCAGATTTACCCTTTAACCATGGTAAATAAAATATTTACTAAAGTCAATATTCATAATGTCTAAAAATAAAATTTACATATTTAAACCATTTTGACCTCCTGATTCCAAATATGGAATTCATTTTTTTAAATTAAATACATATAAGGGGTAGAAATTAATTAAAAATAATTCTCATTTTCAAAACAAAAAGCCTGTTTTTATGAAATAATAACTATCTAAAGATTGACACTTGTTTATGTTCAGTTTAAATGTGAAATTACATCCAATGACATAAATTATATTAAATGAAAAAATATAATCTAATGATAATTTATAACCACTCAAATGTATAATTTAACACTATAAATTGTTTTGATTAAAAAAGTTGTTTTAAATTAAAATTTAGTATTTTTCACTATTAATCCAAAAATGAAAGTTATCAGAAAAGTACCAAAATTTTATCAAAACTAATTTTTTATGTCTATATTATAGAGAATAATTTAATTCCATTAAATTGAATATATAAAATTGTCAAATATTTGTTTTAAAAATGAGTTTCCATTAAAAGGTGGTAAAAATGCATTTTTTTTTAAAATACTTCTTTTATCTGGAAAATATGAATTTGTCTAAGAAAAACATAATATGGATGTTAAGATTATATAGATTATTTAAGATTCAAAATTTTGTTAATAATATTCTTAACTATTTGTTGAACGGCTAGTATGGTAAGTTGTGGTGCGCTCGAACTCACTGTCGCGTGTAGCGCAAGCTATTGAATTACTTTACTAAGATAACATTTTGTGAAGTCTTGGGGTGTTATAAGATTATTCTTTATAAAATATTATTTATATTCATCTCCTATAGTTTTTGTATAGTTTAATCGTTTCATTTCATTCTTCACAATTAAAGTAAACATGAGGAAAAAAATATATTTAAGGAAAACATACTTTGTTAAAATATTATTTCAAGAATCTTTTTAATACATGTCAATAATTTATTTAAAGAATTTACAGGAATTATTTTTACATTATCCAATGATTTTTAATTTCATTTTTACTCATGATTTAATTTATATATATTTTTTAAAATAACTACTGTTTTATTTTTCTCAATTAGGTATTGTTGTTTTTTTAACTAAATGTGAATAAAATATTTGTTTTAACATACATGGAATGTGACACCCTACACACACAATCCTAGATTCAATGTTTATAGTCAAATACAATACACAATTTCATTGATTCAATCTATAAAATAATGGGTATAACCACCCATAATTATAAAATCAATATTGATTATTTAATAACTTATATCCAAATAGTATTCGCATGTTTAATTATTTTGGAAAATTTGAAAAATTATAAATATTAAATCCCTTGTATTTCTCAATTAGTTGATTTTTTCATAATATATAAGAATCTACTAAATTCATGATAAACCATCAATATCTCAAATATTTTCTTCCACACATTCCATCATTATAAACATTTCACATGTACTACTTTTCTTCATATCCCAAGGAATAAAAACATAAAAAAGGGGTGGTCTTGGACACTCTATAAGGGAAACATAATTCAAACAAATCTTGGAGTAAATATGTTATGAATATTATTACAAGAAAAGGTAAAAAACCATGAATCCATAATCAACTTGATATTCAGAGAAGTCTATATCAATGAAAGTAAATGAAAACATTTAAATCAATAATACTAATCTCATACAGATGAAACCCATTATTCTAAACATCAATGATTCATTTATAAGGCCTTTTTCTAAGAAACTACCATGTTATTGGAAGAATCATACACCAAAACCGAACAATTTTTTTCTCATGAGAGCCTTTGATCCTACTGGGTTTATATAATTACAGGACCTAGAAACCACATGATTATGTAAAATTCATTCACCATAAGAGTCAACAATATATTTCATACAACTATATAAGGAAACCGTTACATAATAAAAACATGTTTATCCATATAATGAGTGATACATAATATCAAAATAGGGCCAGTCTTCATTGGAATCCAATAAACATCAAGATATCAAATACATTTCCTCATATTATTTAATGGGATAAAATTATCACAATCCAAATTTATAGGAAAGTTGTAAGGTTAAACAATGCATAGTTTTTTAGACCATAATCATTCATTTTGGAATAATAATATATATAATACCAATACATTTCCCCATGGAAATAAAATTGATAAAAAGATCATGACCAATCTATATGAATAAGATGGATGGCTAAATAATATATATTCAAATTTCCAATGGTCATATATATTAGAATAAATATATATATATATATGTCAATAAATTTCCACATGACAACATTAAAATATAATTTCTAGGTGAACATCATTGAATCTGGATTATTAAAACTTTAATTTCAACACTATACAAAATAAATCCATGTATGTAGAAGTCAACAGTGGAACAATATGTACATAATACATCTAAGCAATGAAGTTTTATTATTTAAAAATAAAATATTCTCATGTAAAAATGAATTTTATAAGGATATTTATATAAATTAGAAAACACAATAGAAAACAATTCTTTTAAATGTATCACTAGAGTTGATTTGTTTGATACTTGGAGTTCAATCTCCCAAATGATACTTTATATATATATATATATATATATTGAGGATAAAGTATTAAAATTAAACCATATTTGGGTAAGTAATATTGAATATGATGAGTTATATGGTATAAAAAGCATAAAATATATTTTAGAAAACATATTTAACGTTGATGTAACATATAAATTTAGATATTTCTTTTAAAGGTAAATTTTGAAAAGTTGACATTAAATCCATCAAAAAAGTAATTTATAAAAATAATGTGTATCAATGGAGCCATAAAAACACAATATATTTTTCATGGATTAAATAGGAGATGTTGATAAAACATATGGAAATTAATAGAAATATAGTTTTTAATATATTTAAAAATATATTTAAAAAAATGAAGTGTAAAAGGGTAACAAAACATAAATTTTTATTAGAAAATTATTTTAAAAAATTTCATTATAAAATACCATATTATAAGATATTATGTTGGGAGAACCCAGTCATTGATGGAAGAATTTCATGATGAAACAATATAACATTGGAATTGGAGACTTGGGTTATTCATATCCCTTTGGGAAATATATTCTATGAAGAATGAATAATTTGAAATATGGTTTATATAGTAAAAATGTATACAATGATTGAATAACACAGAATAAAACCATTTGATTTAATGTATATGTGAAGATTCTAACCCAGATGCCACTTAACAGGTGCCTCGAGAACGGTGTGCCACATGGACTCGCGCACATCTTCCCAAATGCCAGAGGTTTCTGACTAGCAGTGTGGGCCTAGGGTGAGTCTGTGGGAAGACTATGCCCTCATTAGAAGAGTTTATCACAATAGAAGAAATATATTTGAATATTAAACAATAAAATCAATATAAGTAATATAAACAAACAACGGAAGAAACCCGATATAATAGATAAATGAGAATAACAGTAACTATGTCAACTAGATCAATGATGATGTAATGACATGTCTCTAGAAAACTAGAAAACACAGATACAAGATTATAGGCATAACATGTTCTACATGTGAAATAAAACAAAGGATTCTCCAAGAATCCTGCGATATAACTCAGTCATCTGCTATTAAGCTCCATCCTAACAGAAATAAATAAAGTGTTTGATGTTTTTGACTTTATTTTGTCGACAGCTGCAACCATGTAATCTAATTCAGGTACCAAAAAATGCCCACATATGGTGTGAGATAAATCTTAGTGAGCCGCCACCAAAAGTGTCCAAAACTTCCACCCCATGTATCCAATTCGTCAAATAAGAAATTCCCATTTAATGTTATAAGGTAATATGAGGCATATCCAGCACAGAAATCACCTCAAGATAGTATAAGTAGTGAATGTCCTAATATGTAATAAGGCAACCTGAAAATGATATCCAATGAGGGAGTTCGAGGGTGACAAATAAGGTAACATAAATCTCATGGAATGATAACTCTGTAGTATCTGAGTCTAGATACGGGGTAGGAGAGTAATCCCAAGGAGCATTATCCAAGGCATTACAGAATAGGGAACCTACCGAGTCCATGGTAATCGACCAAGGTAAAAAGGGGATAAGGACGAGGACCTATGGGCCTTCACCATGTAACCTATGAGTCAATGCTAGATCCAAGGAGTGTATATGTGTTATGATGTAATAATTAAAGGGATCCTATGGTATTATACCATGTATATGAGGAATAGTCAAGAACTGGAGTCTAGGTGGGTATCAACCGAGGAGAACCATATCCTTGTATCATAATGGGGTTCCTAAGACCCATGTTATTCTTTTCTTTGAATCCAAGGTGATCTCAAGTCTATCCATTACTATTTTATATTGTAGTCCATTAGTAATTCATTTGGTTCTATTATTTTCATTTATTAGTGTGGATATGTCATGTAGAGTTGGAACCATTTATTTATAGGTCCAAACCTTGTCTCCCATTAGTGCGGATAGGACATGTAGCGTTGAAACCATTTAATAAAGTTATAATTTTCAATTAAAGAATATTTAATTATTAAGGTTCACTCCACAACCTTCTAATATCATGGTAAGGGGTGCTACGAACATGAAACCTTTATTCAATCTAATTTGTTAAGGCCAAGATATATAATTAATATACTTTCCATTTCAGATTTCATATTAAATAATCATTTGAAATCACTTACCTTAGGCTGGTAAAGTGTTGAGCATACAGGGTACATTCCATCATGCAATTTTCATTAACAATAAGTCATTTATCATGAAAATACTCTCATTAATAAAGGTTAAACAATGGCACACCAGAAGGGTGTCTCAAACATGCCAAAACACCAAAAATCAATTATGGTATAACCTTCAACATGAGGCAGATTGAGATGTGGGTGTCACCACAATCAACCAATCACATATTTTGAAATATCATGACCATACGATTCAAACAAGTACAATCATGGAATGAGAATTTAAGAAATGACTACCAACGAAACCGGTGGGCCCAACAGAAACATTCCAAAAACAATGAACTTTATGGATAAGTTACTGACCACAAACCTTAAGGTCATATGATCATTCTCCTCCGATATCGGCCCTTTATTTTCCTCAGATCATATTAGATCTAAGAATAGTAGAAAAATTCTCACATGGTTATATTCAGGTCAAGAGAGATAGAGAAGAATAAGGACTAAAGCAGACTCGAGTACTTACCGTTGCACATCCAATGTGATGAATATGAGCTCGATCAGATGATAGATGAATGAGATCTCTTGATTCCATTTTTAGATCATAAAAAATCCCCAAAATGATAGATAAATAGGTCGATCCCACATTAAATTTTATAAGGAATAAATTGGTGGCTTAATAGATCATTAATGAAAAAACTGAAAAAATTAACTCAGAAATTAGCCTGCGCATGGTTTGTCTCTATAGTTTTTCAAACTGTTCACAAACCGTGTGGGGCAGTTTTACTAGAAAACACATTCTCCACATAGTTTGATCAAACCATGCACAATCCATGCATGGGTACTTGGTGAAAAGGGGTTCTTGCACAATTAAGCTGCACAACAATGCACCAACCATGTGAGGTGGAGCTTTCATAAAAACATCATCCGCATGGTTTCCTATAAACCATGCGTAGAGATTATTTCTCCAAAAGTATGGGTTCTGGGCTCTGAATATGCCCCAAACACCCTCAGTTCCTTTACTAACACATTAAGCATCAATTTTATGTCCAAAGTAAATATTTAGACAAAAAATTAATGTATCCATACCTGAGTGAAAAACTAGGTTCTTAGAGTCTTGCCCCCATAAAATAACATGCCCTCCCCGAGTTCTCCTTCCAAGCGTAAATAAACATTGTCTGAGAACAACTCTATCCATTGGGCACATTGGTCGGCTTCCCTCTCCCAAATCTCATCATGTACTATGTTGTGCTGCCAAAGCACACATACTAGGGGGATAAACATTCCTAGGATAACCTTCATGCTTCGGTCTATGATACGTACTAGATATTCATCAAAGGTAGCATCATCATGTAACCCATCTTCCTCAGGATAAAACGTATGAGGTGGGTCATCATGATATTGGTGAATATATGATACATGAAAGATGTTGTGCATGGTACTGTACCTCTGAGGTAGTAGAAACTAATAAGCTACCAGCCTGACTCTCCCAATAATCCCAAATGGCCCGCCGTAACGAGGCAAACAATTTCACTACATTCTTAACCATCTATGTTCTTTTCTAGGAGATACCTAAAGGAAAACATGCTCCCCAACCTTGAACTCAAGAGGTAATCAATGATGATCGACATAACATTTCTGTCTAGACTGAGTAGTAGTCATATGCTTTCTGATAATTTGAACCAGTTTTGAAGTCTCTTAAATGAGAGGAGAAACTAGTAGGGATTCCCCACCTGCCACTTGCCCGTGCAATAGTGATTATCATGTCCTACCATATAAGGGCTCAAAATGATCCATCTGGACCAACGTATGAAAACTGTTATTATAAACAAACTCGACGAGTGGGATTTGCTTCTCCCAATAACCACTAAAGTCAAGGAACATTCTCAAAACATATCCTTTAGAAACTATATTGTCAGTTCCAATTTTCCATCTGTCTAAGGTTGAAATGACATGATTATAATCACCTGAGACCCCATATAAATCTTCAAACCCTACCCAGACTATGATGTGAAATGAGAATCCCTATTTTAAATGATAGTACCTAGAACCCCATATAGATGTATTATCTCATGGAAATACCATCATCCAAATTTTTCAGCTAAGAAGATATCCTATATAGGAATGAAGTGTGATGATTTCATTAGTCGATCAAGGACTACCCAGATAACATCTATACCCCTCGAAAACCTAGTTAATCTGACTATGAAGTCCATAGAAACACCTTCCCATTTCCATTCTAGGACTGGAAGTGCCTATAACAAGACTATAGGTCACTGGTGCTCTACCTTCACAAGTTGATAGGTGGAACACCTAGTGATGAAACCAAAAATCTGACATTTCATTCCTGGCCAACAGTATTGGAATCACATATCTCGATACATATTCACGATTCCTGGAAGAAATTACCATTAAGAAGCGTGGTACTCTTTTATAAACTCCTCTCTAATATTTTTAAGTACCCTTATACACCTAATTTGACTCAGAAAGTCACCTCTATCCACAGGACAATCCAATGGTGTGTTATCTCTTGATATACTGTCACAGAGAACCAAACCTTCAGGATCTGAAAACTAACTACTCTTCACCTTCTCAAAAAGAGAAGAGGTATCTATTAAGGCCGAGAGGTAAGACTACTCATAAATTGCATCAAACTCTAGATGAAGTTCAGTAAAAGGGTCATTTACTTCCATTCATCATTGTCCTCCTCTGTGGCTTGTTTTTTTTGTTTTCCAACTCAGTGTATTAGTGACCGTATTGCCCTTTACATGCGTATAGAAAAGATAAAATGAAAGGATGGAAGATATTCAACCTGTATCTATTGTATGAGGTTCAAGTCACACTTATAAAATATATAGTTGAGTCTCTTGTGGGATTTATACACCAAAAAGTTGTCACCCATTTGATTATGTCTTTAGAAATGTAATCCATACGCATCTGCTACATGCTCAAGGTCGTGTGTCGGGTAATTTATCTCATGATGCCTCAAATGCTGAGATTCCTACATAATTAATTTATCTTCATACCTCAAAAAATCTCATAGGAAAATTCCTGATTCATTTCATAAGATGATATAACCTTTACTTGGTGATGAAAAAATCCAAAAAATGTGCTGAGACATGCCTCCCTTTCAGCTCCTGAAATTATTTCTTGCATGCTTCTGACCATAAGAACTTAAAAAAATACTTTTTAGGTCCAGTAAGAGGTGAAGAATGTTGTGAGATGTCATGTATGAAATTCATGTAATACCCCAATTTACCAGAAGAAATCCCTATATCAAACATGTTTTTCAAATTCGCCTAGGAAACTATAGCACTAACATTATCGGGGTCAACAGATACTCCTGATTTTGAAATAATATGACCCAAGAACGGGACCTTTTCAATCCAAAAGTCTCACTTAGCAATATTAGAATGAAGATGATGCTCTCTCAGTGTACTCATGATGATATCATGATGTTTTACATGGTCGTTACGAGTGTGAGAATAAACCAAGATGTCATCCACAAAGACCATGAAAAAATATTCCAAATAGGGGTGAAAACCCCTATTCAACAAAGCCATGAAAACAGAATGCTCATTTTTAAGATTGAACAACATAACAAGACACTCATATTGACCATACCTATTATGGAAAGTTGTACCAGTTATGTTTTATGGTCTGACTTTCACATAATGATAACCTGATCTCAGGTTCATCATAGAAAAAAAATTCACTTCTTAGAGATAGTCAAAGTAATCATATATTCGAGGAAGTGGATATCAGTTCTTGATTGTAATCTGGTTCAACCTTCGGTAATACACACATAGAATAAAGGTTCCATAGGTCTTTTGAGTGAAAAGAATGGGTGATCCCTAATAGGATGTACTAGGCTAAATAAAACCATTGGTCTATAGATCCTCTATCTTCCGTTTGATCTCCTAAAGATAAGTAGGTTCCATCTTGTACAGAGGAATGGACACTGGAGAAAATCTTGGAACAAGATCAATTTTAAACTCTACCTCTCTTTTAAAATGTAAGATAGAAAAGTCATCAGGAAAGACATCCATGAAATGATCAACTACCAGAGGGAAATCAGTTTCAGGAAAAACCCTAATCCCCCATGAAAAAATTTGGAATACGCACGACCACCTCACCGGGCCCATGATGCTTCGGTCCAGATCTCATAGCCTGAACATCCCATTCACCTTTGAAAAGACAACTGATTACTTCTGGTGATCTATAAGAAACCCTGTGATGATATCAGTCTACAAAGGAGTGATAGTGGACTAACTAGTCCACGATGAAAATTAAATCTAAGCTCGTGTTCTTGAGAACAATGAAATTGCATAAGAATGGTTAACTTCCAACCTCAAGGGGATACTCCCTTCATGAGCATATTCCCATCATTCACATTCCCAATTGTGTATCCGGGGTCATCAGGCCATAGTGATACTATATCTCTATTCTAATACTTTCCTTGATAGATACAGAAATAAAATATTTTGAAGCACCTGTATCAAACAAATTAGAGACAATATTAGAGGATTATAGAAAATTACCTTGTACTATAAATGGTACCACAACCTGATCCTCAAGTATATACTATAAAGAATGTAACTGACCTGATCCACAACCCTATTCAATAGATAGACTACCATGATCATGACTACTTTTCAAGCACTTCTTGTGATCAAGGATTGAACTACCATGACCACAACCTGCTCCACGGCGAGACCATCCAATGCTTTTCTAACTCCCTTCCTGTCATAGTGAAAAATAACTTTCTCTTAAAGGTGGAGAGAATGGTAATACTTTTCCACTAGAATATGGTGGAAAGGTCCTGCCGAAATGGTGAAGATGACCCATATGGCCCTAAGCCCAACACTCCATAGCGTCTCTATCACATTGAGTCTTCTTATGCCCTAATATTCATCATTGATGACACACCACAGAGCTAACAAACTAGATATTTGGATACCACTACCCTGATGAGAAACCTCAAAAGGATGTTTCTTAATCCGAAAAGAACTACTATCCTGAAGGGGAAATGGTCCTTCAAATCTCGTACTTGTGTCATCCCTCAGGTTGTACTCAGTGATAAGGGCCTAATAAACTATTATAGAAAAGGTAGGAATGAGAAATACATTCACCTATGTTTGGATGGAGTACTGAAGCCCATTCCCAAAAAGTTTAGCATATAAAATATCATCCCCAGCTAGAAGTGGTGCAAAGAATTATAAATGAGTGAAATGTGCTGAATACTCCAAAACTGACATAGAATTATACTTAAGATGCATGAAATCTATGGCTCTGTTAGCCCTCAGTGCCTAGGAAATGAAATGATCATAGAACAGAGTCTTGAAGTCAACCCATAATGTGACCAGTTGACAACTAGACTAGTTAAATACATCCCACC